>CM047870.1:27935972-28290785 GCA_026212405.1 Petrea volubilis
TAAGGACACTGGTGTGTCTTTCGGTTCAATTTTCAAAACCCGAAAGAAATCCTAATACCCACCATTTGGTCTAGCGAGATAAGGTGTTACATCATTTAAGTAATGTCTAGAGTTCGAATCTAAGAGTCATAAATGGAGCGACTAGATTGGAAGGGTCGCCCTCAAAATGGGCCTCTGCAGTACCCAATTCGAATTAGTTGGTCAATGGATTAGAATGGAATGGCTAAAACCAAAAAAAGAAAAAGAAAGAAAGAAGTCCTAATCATGCAAACTAGATGCAACAATTGGGAGAACAAAGGAACTATCAATTATGTTTGAGTCTCCGTTGTTGTAGATGGTATTGTTTATTTTTATCATCTGTGGTTGTTTTTGTTATGTTTGAATGTGGTGTAGCCCCCCATTTTTTAAAAAATTTGTTGGTTGTTTGCAGGTTCCGTATTATCATTTATTTATTTTTTAAATTTGTTCGCTATTTTTACAACAATGTTGATTTTATAAAACTTGATTTGCTGTTGAGACATGGGGGAATGGATAGTACCGGCTCCCACCAATTTAGGGTGAAAATATGCGATTGAGGTAGTAAAGTGAAACTATTAAACTTGAATTAATATAAATGCCCTGAAAAATATGACATATGCTAGTTACATGTTTGTTTTTCTAGAGAGAATACATTCAAAAATGTGAATGAAGGACCGAAGTGACACCAAAATGATCATATTTATAGGTTAAATTTGAAATCTATATAGCAATAATGTTGTTCAATCCTAATTCTTGTTGGACTTGATTTAGTTAAAAGTGATTAAAAACTAGCGTGTTCCAGGAGCTAATATTGGAAGAAGTTTAATCCTAATTCGTCTTGACTCTGATTAAACTAAAAGTAATTAAAAAAATAATAGAACTCTAATTCAAACAAAATTAATGATGATTAAATTATTAATTTACATAAATAAAAAACTAAGGAACCGTTTCGTTGACCGAATTAGCCAAGAAAAGCCCCTCATATGTCGGCTAAGTTGGCGTTTGCTTCACTTGATTATAATCTCGAGTCTTCGTGTAATTTAGGCTGACCTACCAGGTGAGGGCCTTTATCTCGAGATTAAAATCTCACATGTTGGGGTGCTATTGAGTCTACGTTCTCTGAGATTAATTTCAGCACCGGTTGAATTGTCTATTCTCTTTTGAGATCTTGAGTTGCCTTTCCAAGTTCCCCCTCATTTAGGGTTTCGTATTTATTTTCATTTGAGCATCTCTCCTACTGCTCTTCTCGTGAAAAAGCAATCCGAAAGGAAGAATTTTGCAGAAGCGCCTCTTTGATTGTTTTGTTCAGTCATTCCTCTTACCAATCGTTTGATTGTTCGTACCTGTGAGGTAATTTTCCCAATGCGTTCATGGATCAATTTTTTTTTTAGTTCATGCGGTTCTTCTTGATCAGCTATTGTTGTATCCTCTTTGTACGGTTTACATCGTGTTCGATAAATGGTTGATCTTCATGTTTTGCATGTTCGTTACTTATATGCGTGGGTACAATATAATAATGATTGATTAATGAATTATTGTTTCAATGTTCTGGTTTTTGGTCATCTAAATTATCCACACTATTTAATTTTTTTTTACTGGGTTTAATTGATTAAGGTAGAGTAATTGGGTATGTTGACTCTTTTTGTCCATGGCTTTCCATGTGACCCTTTTAAAGGTGCTTGCTTAGTGAAAAAGCTGATGCAAACTATTATTATTATGCTTCAAAATCAGTTACCCAAGTGCGTGGTTGAGTTTTCCAATCCTGAAATATTTGGAGAGAGAAACTTTCTTAATTTGGTGACTGAGTTGAAATCTTACCTTAGGAAAAAATTAAGCAAAACCAAATTTCTGAAATCTGTAACCCCAAAAGTTTGTATTTGATAATGTAGTGTCATTATGCATAGAAGAAGACAATTTCTATTTCTTTTATGGGTCCATCTTTTTGGTCCTTCAATACTATAGCATTGTACCATATACTTGCATCCACTGAAAATTGAGTACGAGATAGAACTCAGAGACGCTGTCGGCAACCAAGGACATATAGTATCATTGGGAGAATGCCTGCTCAAGCGGAACATATATGTACACTGATTGAGATAAGCGATAAGGATTATGTTGGCAATTTACGGATCAATCGAGAAGCTTTTTGCAGATTGTCTTACTTGTTACAACACATTGGCGACTCATGTCCGTTTCGAAAAAAGGCAATAATATTCTTAATAGTATTAGCCCAAGGCTTAGGATTATGGTCCGATAGTTCGTTTAAAGGTGGAATTTAGGTAAGCTCCAAAGTATCATCCAAGAAAAGCTACTAGGTTGTGGGCTATACGAGAAGCACATTCGCTCGAAACTACAAGTTTGGAAAAAAACGCTCGTGCATTTGCATGGCATACTTAAGAGCTCCAGCGGTACAAGCATAGGTTGGGACCCCGAAACTCATGTCATCGTCGCATAAGATGCTGCGTGGGATGCATATGTTAAGGTACATTTTCATTATGAAGCCTAAATTATCGTGACACAACCTTAACTTACAGATATGTTGGAATTTTGTTGCTACGTGAGCTACTCTTCAACAAATAATCTTTGAAATAATACCAATTATGTTGTCGTTCGTCGCTGCTTTACACTTACCAAAACTGATTGTAATATTTAAACATCCAAGTTAACAAGGATGCCAAGTTGTTAAGAGGCAAACCACAACCCTTTTTCGAGAGATGGGTGAAGATTTTTGGGTTGAACCGAGCGACTGGGGAATATCAAGTGGACGTGGAAGATGTAGTTAATGAGCTTTTCATGCAAAATAATCAAGGACTTAATCTGGAAAAAACAACGGTGGTGATGCATGCGATGTTTGTGCACACGACATTAACGAAAACAAACAAGCAACTCATGAGTTGTGTACACCTCTCCTTCTCCAGTCTCTGAGAGTGATGCCAAAACAAACAAATCAGGCTCTGGAAAGCGTAAATGGAAGAATGGTGTAGCTGATGGGGAGATAGGTGCCTTCATGGATACATGGATCAATCGATCGGCTTAATTATTTGGAGATTTGGTTGAGAAATGGAGTCAATGGCCAAGCAAAACCATACAACCTCTAGCAAAGGACGAGACTCTTAAAACTAAAATTTTTGAGGCCGTGTCTGAGTTTGATAACTTCACTATCAATCAAAGTATATACCTTACAACTTATCTGGCCAAAAACAAGGCCAAATTCTTGGCCTTTTGGGGGATGCCAATTTCTTTCCGAGGGTGGTATTTGGAAATGATATTTCAAGGGGGGGGGGGGGGGGGGGAGAGTAGTTCCGACTAGCATGAACAATGAAGAAGTTACTTTGGGTCGATGCTCACTCTGTCACTTTTATGTTTCCACAACATGTTTTTCTCGTAAATGTGCCTTTTGTTATTTATATCTGAAGACGAAACTTGTTTCGATGGACTTATCTGCATTTTGCATTAGCATCCTCATATTTTGGATCTTAACTTTTGGTAAATTAAACTATTAGAGATCCTTTTCTTCCTTAGGACTTACTAATCAAAAGTGTGATGTCATTTAAATTTTCATATTATATTGTGAGTGCACAAGGACGAGATATTTTTTGGTTTAGAATATAATATTGTGTTGTGCACACACAAAATAGAAGACATATTAGGTACATTACTTCTTTCAAATCTTGTTTGTCTCATCTTGGTTTCATTCTAGGCAAACTAATGAGAAATAAATTTGACTGCAATAACATCATGTTTATCCTCAGCAAATTGAACACCGTGATACCACCTGTAACACTTGATTTCAGTGAGTTGTAGATATCAAATGATAAAAACAACCATTGCAAAAAAAAAAAAGAATCAAAAGTTCATTGTTTTCCTCACCAATGCGCTAGACCTCCAGCTTGTAGAAAAGAATTAGACAAAGTTAAGTTCATTATTATCTAGTAGCACAACAGACCATTACAACTCTTAAGAATTGCGGCAATACAAGCCATCCAAAGACTTAGACAAACATCAATACAAGTTAGACCACATGAGAACGTGCTCCACATACCAACTCATGAAAACGTAGCAAAAGGTGAGGCATAAGCCATCATATTATTTATTTCTAGTAATCATGGATCGTCTTTATCAGGTGCGCCAACTTCTTCGTCAGAGGCACCGGGGCTGTTGTTGCCACCTGATATGTAACCCCAAAAACGAGGGGCTTGGCCTTCATCGTCATCATTCCAACGGATAATATGACGTCAAATGTCTGGTTCACTTCATTGGTCCTCACACGCCGGTATTCTAAGAATGACTTGTATAGGTGACGGTTCATGACCGGGTGACTCAATCCTTATGTAGCTTAGGCTCGAATCTATAAGCTCCAACCTCGCAATGTGGCTTAGGCTCGAATCTATAAGCTCAAACCAAAGAACACTCCTGCTATCACACAATGGGTAGTTAAAACCTCACATGCGGCATGTAATATGTGTAAAATAGACGTTAAAGTTTTTTTGAGGTTTCACCAATGAAAGCTACAAAATTGCTTTTGATACCAAACTGATTTTATCGTTGGTCATGCATACGTGCTTAAAAACTGATGCAATAAGTAATTTTCATCGACAAACTCATAAAAAAAATCATACTTTGAGCAAATAATGTCGCAAGTTGAACAACGAAGTTGGTAAATTGGATATATTACGTGAACACGTTGCTCGTACAGTTCATTAGGGAAATCGTATTCACCCGTAGAAAGATTATAGTAGAAACCACTTTTAACGAACAACCCTTTGAACACATGATATCGTTTACGTAACACCTTTAACCGCTTAACTACATAACCCATTAAAAAACATTTCGCATACAAACCATTCGTTTGTCATCTTGCCTCCCTGATTGCTTCCTTAGTTGGCCCAACTTCAAAATTGCCGAATATTGCCTCATCCGCTATGTCATCCACGAAGCATGTCTCGATTTCCCTTGTCCGCCATTCAGTCCAGGAAAGACTCTATTGAATAATACGGTGTACGCCATTGGCCGTTTTGGACAACTTGAAAACCTGAAGACAAAAGTGTGTGTGAAATAAGCTGATGAATAGTTGAGAAACCAAAGAAGGAAATTTTTGTTTTGTATTTTTGGAGCCGGGAGTGTGTAATTAGTGAATGGGATAAATTATATATAAAGTTAGAGAAAGAGACCTAATTGAGACTATGTGAGCCCAAAAAAATTTTTTTTTTTTGAGGAAAGCAATGGTAATACTATGGACAAAAAAAACATGGTAAAGTTAAAAATTTTAAGAATAGAACTCACACTAATACGAGTTAGACATGTAAATCAGGAGAGATAGTTATCTTAACTTTGGTGATGATGTATGTATCTATTTTTATGCACAATCCCTGTATAGTATTTATTTCCCCCGTATAATATTTACTTAATTTTCATAATTTTCTAAAACAACTTTGTTCATATGAAAGATTTACTACAACAAAGATGGCCATTCAATAGGAAAGGAAACAAAAAGGACATCAATAATTCGACCAAATATTTGCATATCTGTAGGAAGTATAGGTAAGTTTCAACTTCCCATTGAGTAGGGGAATCTCACACACTGCGCTGCAGAATCATTTTCAAGTCAACGCAGTGAAGGAATATTATTATTATTGTGTACTACCTAAGAAATATATCGCAGATAGAGAGGGAGCATTGTCTGTCACGTGATGATATTTTCTAACTATTATAAGTATTCATGTAAACCATATTGTATGATCATTCCATTCATTAGTTCATTATACAATATCACACACAAATGGTGCCGCGTAATCCGAGACCCCAAGACGATGTTCTGTTCGAGGGTTGTGATAAGTGGAACAGACGGTTGGATCACAAATTTGTGAAGCAGCTTATGAAGTTTTGTAGGGTCGATCTAATCGATTAACCATGAACGACACTAACTTCATCGGTGCATCAATCGAAGTAGTTAATCAAAATTGTAAAGTGGCTCTGTCTTTGGAAGATGGTGTTTTTTGGTTTAAGCGACTCGAGAAGCACTGGAGGGTCGTCGGTTTTGCAATTAATGTGCAAGGTGTTCACTACGATGCACACCGCAACGTAATTCGATGCAATGCTACTCTATGGGATTATATATATGTTGTAAGTAAATTTTGCAAGTTTATTCCTCATTACCCCATGAATTAATTCGTTGGTTAAAAATTGTATGACATATCATATTGGTGCTTCAACTTAACCAACGAAATTCTGAGGCTACCTCAAATAAGCTTGGTGATCATTCTGGAACTGAAGGAGGAGACACGCTTGGCTCATCTTTCTGGGGCTACCTCGATCCTTTGGGTGGAATGGCCCCCATGGGTAGTCAAGAAAGCATTTCAAGAGGGGTCGAAGTTGGGCACTTCGACCGCAGGCGCACAACATGGATGCTTCAACTACGAACCATTTGACCCCACAAATCTTATTACTCCAGATTCTGAGGACAATGCTAATGGCGAGGATGACGATGACCCGTTGGGATCCCAAGCCTTAACTTCAGCAAAATTTAGTAGAGAACAGTGAATTGGTATTTGCATATGGCTTAAGCCGAGGTGGGGTTATAACATAATGTATGCGTGACATTATAGGCTAGCCATATCTTTTATGACTTATGCTGTAGGCATGTTTTAATTTCGCTGTCTAAATATATGCTATTATTTGTACCCCATGAATGTGCGTCATAGTTGCAATAACATCTTAGTACAAAATTAGTGTAACATTCGTCTTGCAGATGATACATATCATTCGTATTGGTTTAGGTACCTCGTTAAGGATCACCACTCGCGTCTTATGTATGCTTTGTTGTCCTTTCAACAAGGAAGTCTATATGTCTATTGGCATGAACTCATGTGGCTATTTTATTCTCAAGTGTTTTAGTACTTATTCCCATCAAGAAAATTTGTATCCACCTCGAAACCAAATTATTTAATGTCAAAGTAAGAAACATTACTATTCAAGAAAGAGGTAAGTATGCAGGATTTCATAATAGAGCGACAAGTCAACAACCAAAGCACAAATAAACATTAGATTAAAAATGCGTTCAGACCGTTTGGTCTGATGGCCCTAGCAACATCTGAGTTTATGACATAAAAACAAAGAAACTAACAACTTAAATTTGCATCGATCTAATTTAAAAAAATATCATGCCTTTTACGAGGTCAATGTTCCGAAGATTTCAGTGAGTTCACGCTACGCTGGTTCAGACGTGAAGCAGTAGTTCAAAGCAAGAGGTTTCACCTACACCAGAAAAAATAAAAAATTAAATTGGATTAGGCTAATCTCTGGTAGTGTACATAGTTATGATCTGGAAACTTGATCTTTTTTAAACATCAATTCTGAATATTAACATGGGATTTTTAAAACGTAAGCAAGAATTCTTAAATTAGTACATGATATTTGGTTTGTTCAACAGTTAAAAAAAATAGAAAAAAAAACATGTCAAGTGTTAAGAATGAGGACCTCCCATATTGACGTCCACGTCTCCTTCGTTGCAATAATGTGTTGAGTCCTGACATTGTATTCAAGGTTCGGTAATGCAATTAGCCATTTGAAAAAATTGAAGCAATGCCTCAATATTTCTACCGAAGCCATGTAAAAATCTGGCATGTGTGCCCACCCATACAAATCGTTTGTTTTCCAACATCATGTACTATAACTGGGAGGATCTCTTTGCTATGACGAAACCCCTCAGAGGCGTACTTGCCAAGAATAGAAATGAAATTGTAGTCAAATTCGTCCGTCCAATTTTCATTATAACATAGACGTGACTGTTGAACCAAGCCTGCTAGTTCTCAGGCAGTTGAGATACCGGTTGCCCCTATTGTATTCGAGTACGCGAATATACAGATTATCGTGATAACACAAAATTTTCATCCGTGAACTTCTTCAGTATTCTGCTCGCTATTTATACGCCCGTGTATCAGTCAACACTATATTGTTCATTCATTGTTCTCCTGACCGCTTAACGAAAAAAGCAATGTACCCATACTTTGCGTCTTTTAAAGGATTCATAGCATTTCTTTGAATGTATCTTTCACAGTCATATTGTTTCAGTATTTGGCTCTATTTGATAGTAGAAAAAAAATGCCCTTATCTAAATTAGGGGAACTCTAACAGATTGCATGGATCCGAAATATGCAAAAAAAAGTGTCAATTTTTTGGCTTCATGCATTGGTTGCCTGCATGCGTTCTCCTCTCTGCTCTAATACATTCACAAGTCACCCATCACCTCATTTATTTTGTATTTTTCCTATTTCATGTCAAAAGGTGTGCCACCTTATCTACATAATACGAATAGCCATGGCATGAACCACTAGCTTTTAGAATCAAAACATGTCAAAGTTGTACAATGAGGCTACTTTATTGGGTTAGTGAAAAAAAAGATTCATGCACTCATGAGCATGGCACAAAAGTATATAGTTGGCATCCTTGTCCCTATTATTATTTTTTCTCCATACCACAACTAAGGTACAACCATATAGCTCCTAAGGTTTTGCTTATTCATGATAGTGAATCAAAGAAATTTTGCATATGAACTATATATGTGTTATGGAAACCAATACAATTCCCCAAGAAGTTTTGGGTTGTCAAAATGGCAAAAAAGGCATTTATGTATGTCCAAGTAACATTTTTAAAATAATAATAATAATAATAATAAAACTCTCACTAATTAACATTTTTCAAATTAAACAACAATACAACTCCTTCCACACGAAATAAAAAGAAAAAAATAATTAAACCCATACTACAGATGTACGTCTCTTGGTGTAATCAATTTTTTTTCCATGCTCAACACAAGACATTTTTACGTTTCATGTATAGATGACAAAAAACGTGCCCTCACAAGAAACGCGATTTATATGAACGTTTTCATACACAACCATTTTATCCTCATCCTTGCTGTCACAAAAGTACAAAAGGCTAAAATGGGAAATCTAGTCAATCTGGCATCAGGCACTCACACAATCTTGGGAACCAAACCACAGGTTTTGACATCTCTGCAGCCAACAATTATGTTGAATCACTCAGACCAAACCACCACAACGTAACGCCTCAACTCAGCTAATCTTGAGTCGTGCAACAAGTTCCAATTACATAATCCAACAAACCAAATAGTTCCTAATAGAATTCTAATTCATATAACATTGATGATTGATAAATTATTAATTTACATAATTACTCTTAAAATAAGCACTATTGAAGAGAAACTATTTGAAGTTTGCGGAGATTCTGAGTTTGTCTCTTTTTGGTGCTTATAATTTTCAATCCCTTGTGTTAGTTCTTGCGGTTTAATGAACTGGATCAAAAATGCCAAATAAGACCACATCATCTCAAAGCTCGTTGGCATCGAAATCTTGCTCACGAGTTTTCTGGACAATGCTTAGGTGAACAAGAGCTATGAATATGATTTGCCGGAACGGCATTATAACAGAAAGGGAATGTATGACAGCCTCCGTTTAGTTCTTCTAGTTTTTTTGTCATGGCTGGTGGTATCGCGGCATTGTCGTGGCCATTCAACTCCATTTTTCAGCAATGGGACGGTATGGAATGATGTAGAGTAGCAACATAACGGCGTGGAGCGGTGAGCAAAGAGGAAAAATAGATACAAGTCTCCAATCCACCTTTAGCACAATAAGCTTCATTCCTTGGATGTTTTTGGTTCAAAAATATATTTTACATTTTCAATATAATAATGATCAAAATTATTATAATAATGACCAATTAGGAAATTAATGAAAGATTAAATTAATTACTTGAAAATCCAAAATATGGTTATGATTTTGTACTCGTTCAATGTTCTACATGATATTAGTAATAAATGTAATTTTTATTTATCAATTTTTTGAATAATTATGTTATGTATATAGTTTTGATATTGTTTAGAAGCTTTTAAATTTTAAAATGTACGGAATGGCCGCAACCCCTCTGCAACAGTGTAATAGAACTTGAACTGTCATTTTTGTTTCATTGCCCCTAACCTTTCCATCGAACCATGGCTAGTAAAAGGGTTTGAATTTGTTCTGAATTTTTCTCCCCAGTCCCTCTCCATAGATGACAAAGGAATCTATTTTAAGCTAAAACTAAATATGAAAATGCAAAACGAAATCTAGATATCTCAACAGAAAACTATTTTCAAGCTTCATGTTGAATTAGCTTAGGAAGAGAAGGTACATATCTAATAGATTTTCTGCAAGAATAACAATAGTTTCTAGCTGTTCGGCCACAATTATATTGAAAATTTTCTCCATGTAGCAAGGCAAGTCGACTTTTGTATTAACAAATGCAAATGAGAGAACAACTCTCCTGCATCTTGAGCAGCATTGGTGTCACGCCCCGGAACCGGGACGCAACACGGCGATGCCCCCAAGCCCAAAGGACACAGAGACACCAAGCCACGGAAATCAGAACATACTAAAACCATTAAATATTCATTGAAAATCCTTAGTCTCGCAGCAGATAAGATAGTAACCCTAACTATTACATCTCCAATTCCAAAATGTAAGTAGAAACTAATTCATAATAGTCTTAATAGATAGAGCCATACTAGGAAATGTCAAACTAAATAGCGATCACTAACTTCCCTAAGCAAGGACTCCATCAATCCACTCACCAACCCCAAAATTGTTCCTTGTCACCTTTCTCGGCACTATCCTCTGCAAAAATGATTATTAGTGGTGTGAGCGCACTCGCCCAGTAAGGGATCTCTTGACCCTCTATCGAATTTGAGCAAGTTACATATATATATATATATAGCATTAAAATCACACTTGGCACACATAGACAATATTCAAAAATCAACAATATCGACTTTCAAGTAACAGAACGGATAACAAAACAGAATCAGACAAATTCATTTATATATCCATGCTGGTGAATATTCGAAATCTCTATTGACCAACTTGATCAAGCCCTAACTATAACCCCGTTAGGTGGGTTCGGACACTACTATTATTACCCGTAGGAGGGCCTTAACTACAACCCCGTTAAGTGGGTTCGGACACTACTATTATTACCCGTAGGAGGGCCTTAACTACAACCCCATTAAGTGGGTTCGAACACTACTATTATTACCCGTAGGAGGGCCTTAACTACAACCCTATTAAGTGGGTTCGGAAATTGCTACTGTACCCCATAGCTCGGTTGGAAATTTCAAAACTCGTTCCTACCAATAGTATCCCAAGTGTTCGGAGCATGTTCATATATACACATATAGCACAACACAAAACAATTTTGACTTTTCATATAGAAGATTCATAAAATAGCATGCTCAAATCCCTTTTTTACACATGAAAATAACTTTTTCAACGAAAACATAAATTTATGGAAAACTTATTTTTATAAAATAAATAGAGAGAAGAAACCACTTACCGTAATCTACTTGGGTTTCTATGATATCCAGGACTTCACGGATCAGGTACTAAGCGTGGTCGCATGAATCTAGTAATATAAGAGTGTGAATATAAGCTATCTTACTATACCCTATCAAGTTGGGATAACTCTTAAAATTAACATCCTATTGTCGTATTACCGTAAAAAATCAAGATCTCGATTATAATTAACCTATTTATATTTATATCTCATGGAACCATACAAAATCAAGATCTATAATTAACATATATATATAATTATATATACTGACATGCAACATACGTAATTATATATAATTATATAGTGACATGCATGCACGTCTAACAATGACAAGCATGTAATTCATGCCCTACACCTGTTGACGTCTATGTATCCAATTTAAAATCAAAACCTGTTCATGTGCTTTTAAAAGTGCAACTAATATATGCACAAATAGGATAAGTACATGTATATCTATATATATACATATGCAATGACATATGTATAAATACATAGTTATATATGTAATTATATGTAGTGATATGCATGTATATCTAATAATGACAAATTTCTAGTTCATGCTCGACAACTGATGACATTTGTGTCCAACCATTATTAAAATTGAAACCTATTCATGTGCTTACCATAGGTGCAACTAATATATGCATGGATAGGATAAGTATGTGTGTGTGTGTGTATATATATATATATGTATGTATTGACAATAACCTCATATCGGGCATTAATGCATCTCGAGTGGAGGGACCTTAACTAGCCACGACAAATTTGCTCAATTTTTGTAATGATGAAGACTTCATATCCTAATTATTTGGGCAGGTTATTTACTGGACGAATAAAATATTGCATACATCAAAGATGGAAATTGATACTTATAAGAATTATTGCTATTGTAATGTTAGTTCTGGATCTCCCCTTGTATGGCGTCGATGTAAGCAGGTCTTAGGCGTGTATGCGAGTGTGTTAGGGTGTTAATTTAGTGATCAAGACTTATTATATATATATACACACATATATAGTTTAGGATTTCAGGCATTTAGGAGCCCTAGGTGTAATGGGATTAGCCCAAAAGTCCTAGACTTAATAGGATTAGCCTAATAATCCTAAGCCCAATAAGATTTTACTAATAATAATAATAATAATAATAATAATAATAACAACCAGAATAGTAATAAGAGCAATGTTCTACAAATTCATGCATTGCATTAATATCAAAACTTAGTTATATAAATAATTAAGTATGTTTATATCCATATATACATATATAGAAGCCATCGGATAGGGTATTAAATATAATCTGGAAGCCATTTTTCCTACTCTCGTGAAACATGATCGCAAGCAAATATGAGAGTGATCAATTTCTTATTTATCTATTGTAGTCTTGCAATCATGATGAGGGAATGTGTGTGTCTATGTGTGTGCATATATATATATATAGTATCTCATCATAGTGAGAAGGTGGAGGTCTAAATCTCGTAATCAAAATTACCTCTGCTAACTTCTCAATCTCGGCGTTGCCATGGGTGTCGAGAGATCTTGCCATTGCTCTCCCTCTTTCACAGGTTTATGTTTTATTAGTAGTCTAAATCTCCAATTAAATATGGTGTTTAATTATAGCTTGACACACTTTAGGATTTATAAATCATGTAGAAGTCTTAACCCTAATAGGATTAACTCAATAGTCCCAAGCCTAATAGCATTAGCGCAATGGTCTTAACCTAATGCGATTGGTTCAATAAACCTAGGCCCAACAGGATAGCCCAATATCCCTAAACCCAATAGGATCTAACTAATATTAATAATATTAACAATAGCAATAATAATGATAATAATGAAATAATAATCGATATGACTAATAATAATCATAATAACAATAATCAATGTTAAAAGAAATAATGGCAATATTAATAAAAAGCATAAGTCCTAATAATAATAATAATAACGATAATAATAAAATAGTAGCAATGGCACCCGTAATCATATTAATAGTAAATTATGATTATGATGATGATGATGATGATAATAATAATAATAATCATCATACTAATAATACTAGTAATCCTAATCACAATAGGATTTCCAAATAATAATATTAATAATAGCATTCAAAAATAATAATTATAGTAATAATAATGATAATCATAGTAATAATCAATATTAATAATAATAATAATGAAGTAATAATCCTAAAAAATAATAATAGTAGTAGTAATTAATAACAACATTGGTTCATAGAATAATGGCGATAATAATAATAATAATAATCATAATAATAATAATAATAATAATAATAATAATAATCATAATAATACATCTCATAAAAAGGTCAGGGTTTCACAATTGGTCTCATTCTTTTAAGACCGTTCAACAATCTCTTCACCACCTTGTCGAGCTGGCTCTAGGACAAGTTGTCCATCATCACCTTCTACAGGATGAGCCGGAGTGTTGGCAATATCTTGGCCGGTTAATTCAATAGTCCCTTCCGATCCACCATGTTGTGAGTCTCCATCTCTATATGCCCCCTCCGTGGAATGAACTAGTGATGAAGTCCTTAAACTGAAGCAATTGTGGATAAAATGTCCAGTCATATCAACGAACTTTTGTCCAACTGCTATCTCTGAGCAGAATAGAGCGAATAGAGTAAGCGATCCTATAAGAATGAAAAGGCCAGCAAATTCACGCAAAGTAAGGCTAGAGGCCCCTTGCGAGATTCTTGAGGATTGTGGATCTTGTGAAGAATATCCAGGTCCGTCTTTGTTCAAAAGAATTCATTTTTGGACCTTGAGTAACATTCAGGATAGCCCTCGGAAACTAAGTTGGAGTCCCTCGGAAAAGCCTGATAAATGACACACACAAAATTTTCCATAAGAACTAACTGTATATGAATTTAAAAACATGTAAACATAAAAATGCCAAAGTATCACAAAGAAACCTCAAATGACAGATATATATGTATGAATATGCGAGAAAGTCACTAAACTACCATTTATTTATTTCTCAATATTATAAAAATGCGAATAAATCATTAGTGTTTTATGATTTTTCTTTTTTTTTTCTTTTTTTTTTGAAGGCTAGAATAATTCTATATAAATGATAGCAAATAATATTTATTTATGGTCTTTTAGTAATTAAAAAATAAGAATAATTAGACTTATGGTGTTTTAATAATTAGATAAAATAAATACCATAACTATGAATAAGAATACCTTCTTGTATGTTGCTTTTAAAGAAAAAAAATTGAATACTGTAGGTTTTGTTTATTTTTAGATTCTTATTTCAAGAGAAAAAGAGAAGAGAAATTCTAATATGATTTATGGTTTTTTAATTGAAATAGAAGAGAAAAATAAAATCTAATAGAATTTTTAGGATTTTAATTTGAGGAGAATAAGGAGAAAGAGAGGAAGAGACAGAGACATATTTTAATTAATTATGGTAAATGATATTGGGTAAAATTAAATCACCAAAAAAATATATATAGAATAGAGAATAAATTTTTTTATTATACAACTTATACAAAAGATAATTTTTTATTATATAACTTATACAAAAGACAAATTTTTATTGAGCGAAATTTTGAAATTCTAATAAATATATATACTAAAAAATGAATTTCTAAAGAATTTGGGTTCAAGGGGGAGGGAGGAGGGTTGTCGCCACCATCAATACCCCCAACTCCATCACTGGTAAAAAGGATCTCATACCTGATTAAGGTGACATGTCACACAAAAGAACTGCAAAATTCAACATACGAACAAAGGAAAATGAATAAAATATATCGATCAATCATTAATTTTGGTTTTGTGAGAATGAATTGTTGCACTTATGGATGCATAGTTGGATAATTGCATGCAATATTACAATTGTTTTTACAAATTAGATCATATAATTATGCATATTAATTATACATATATATATTTTTAATTCAACCCATCTAAATTCAATGCGATTCAACATCATCAAAATCTATATATTAGATCCGCATATAAACTTAATAATTTCAAATCAAACTAAACCCGAGCCAAGATTGAGCCAACCCGCTTAGTTGCCACTATTAATTTTGATGCATCCAAAAACTGAAAATGATATCTCCATTGAGCATGAGGTTTGGAAGTACACTCTTTTATATGGGAAAATAATGATATCAAGATCTTCGATGTCTTGAAGTTGAGAACATTCAAATTCTCTCTTGTGAATGAACCTTAATTCTAAAACTCAGGCAATGGTGATCAGAGGCCAGACAGTATATCATTCTAATCTTAAATTTTTGAACTCGCATATATAGATTTAGCATGGTGTTTTTTTTTTTTTGGGGATAATTGCTTTTTTTGTCCTCTACATTTAGGGTGTTTTCGATTTTGTCCTATTCGTTTCAATTTTATCAATTTTGCCCTCTCCGTTTATAAATATTTTCAATTTTGTCCTCTCCGATTATCAATGTTTCAATTGTCATCTGATTTTGGACATAACTTCTCCTTGGTGATGATGTGACAATTTTTTGGCTATTTATGGTGATGATCGAAATATCGCAATTTGCAGCCAAAAAATCGCCACATCATCACCGGCGAAAGTTATATCCAAAATCGGACGACAATCGAAATATTGATAATTGGTGAGGACAAAATTGAAAAATTTGAAACGAATTGGGCAAAATTGAAAATAGACTAAACCTAGAGGACATAAATTGCAATTATCCCCTTTTTTTTCAAAAAGAAATAAAAACTCATGTATAAGTTGAGCAAGAGAAAAACTTACAAAGCCAAAACCATCTGTCCTGTAGGTCGGTCCCACCATTTTATATTTGAATCCATATTGGTTTAGAAGGAGCTTCATGAAAGGTATCTCATCAAATATGGCATCTATATATACCTTCGTTTTTACTTCCTTTGGTCATAGCATCATGGAATTCTTTCACTGATGCATGGGCCTTAAGTAATACCTAGTTGTTCCATCAAAAAGTCTTTCATGTAGGAACCAACTTGGTAACCTATGAAGGAATCCTCAGAAAATGCAAAATTTAATTGATCAACAGTTAGAATGGCTGATAAGTTTGCCGTGAAGCTTTGCATTAGTATGAATGCCATGAACAACCAACAAACCAATACGAAAACTGACCAGCTATTTGTGACCGTATTCCCTGTCAAAAATAATAGAAGAGAGTTGAGCTAATTAAAAGACGGAAGTATTATTCAAGGATAAAATACAAGCATTGTGAATTTATTGTTACCCCATTGTGACAACAAATAGAGAAAACAATCCTCGAGAACCCTCTCACAAAAAGAGAAAAAAAAAATTCCTCGAGAAATTGGTTGCATCCATTAAATTTTGAAAAGAAAGCATATGTTTCTCTCTTTCCTTATCTTAATTGCTCACCAATACACATGGTTTGTGTTGATGGGTGTAGCAGAAGATGCAATACGGTTGTATATTAAAAGATCCAAACTGCCACCACGGTTATGTAGCAGAAGATTCGAACTGGTCCAATGGAGAACGAGTACTACAAATTCCACTTTTGTAAAGCTAATGACAAGCTGATTATGTGTGCACAAAGAAGATGATTTCAATCTTGCAGTACATTTATATATATATATATATATACATATAAATGGATATATTAGCTTATCGATGCAAATAAAATTGTTTCGAGGGAGTTATTTTTTCTATTCAATTATCATATGGGGTACAATGAAGTTCACCTTATATGAAATGAAAGATAGCATGATTTGGAATGAGATAGAATATTTACTTTCTGGGAAAGCTAGAATCGCTATTGGAGACAAATAAATCATTCCACATTGCTTGGCTTGTGGCCTAATTGATTCGTTACCAGTGTTAGATCCTTGGTGTTCCAACACGTGAATAACTACTCCCACTAAAATGCAGGCCACAAAAATTGCCAGCCAAAGATCCCAACTCAAGGGTTTAACAAAAATCCACATGTCAGTGGTTTTTTATTTTTGATGACCATAACATGTCAAGATCCGGAGTATGGAAGTGAAAAATCAACATATTTTGATCGTGGAGCCCATATTTTTGTATCCGCCACTACCATATCATATTCCTATTGTGCCAAGGAATACACAAAATGAGTTGATTAATAGATGCCATAATTATTTGTCTAAGCAATCAATTTTATCAAATATAAGTAATAAGGAAAAAGGAAAAAGATGACTTTTAGATCAACGTATATACCTTAGGTATTTTGCTAAGCATGCCATCGTAGCTCCAATTCTTACTGGAGCTACCATTATAACAATGAAATTCATATTTATGAAAGGGTAGTTGTTCCAATACGGCCAAGAAGATATATATTACAAATCCAGTTGAATTCGTTTGGTTCGTTATAGCATTAATTGCTGTTGTATTGACAAATTCGTGGAATCCAGGTTTCGAGGGTACTCCAATTCTGAAAAATTTCGTTGTAGGGATGGGATATCCTTTTAGTTGTAGTGTAGAATCTCCAGGCCACACAACCATTTTAAGTTTTTTTGCCGAAGTTAAGTATGTTGATTCACCAGCTACACTCAATTCTCTTATTATTTCTCTGTCGAGAGTCCAAAATCCCACCGTCTTCTCCCCTAGTTCCAATTATATTGAATATCTCAAATGCTATAGGCTCCAATATGCCCTCAACCAGTTGAAAATCTTTGGCCAAGCCTTTGAATTTTGTGCTTGATAGCTCGCTAAGAAGTTTTGGACCTCTCAAGCCGGTGTTATCCGTTTCACTCTTGAATGTGTTTTCTACTGCAATTGCTAATGCGGTTATTGCATCATATGCCCATAAACCATAAACATTCAACTCCATAATTGGCTCTGTAGTGATCTCGTCCAAATGCATATTTCTTTTCCACCTTTCTCGAAAACGTTTTAGGTCCTTCGTGGCAAGAATATGGGGCCTTATGCCAAGAACTCCATCCATTGAATGACGATTGTCGGGATCAATAGAATTCAGGAAAATGGATAAGCTATCGGTAATAACCCATGCATACTCTTGGCTCATCATTCTTGCAATATTGGCAAGTTCAAATAACCGGGAACCCAACGTAGGGTTCATGTGCACTAGAAATACCCTTTTTTGCTTCGTCTTTAACTTCTCGAGTTCTTTCGAGAGATGAGTATTCGTAGTCGACAAGGAGATGTAAGTCACGTAAACTAGTCCAATGCCAACATCTTGGAATGCGTTAATCAAATGAGAGAGAAAATAATTACCATATTCAGTGTCTTCATACAAAATCACAACTTCCTTCCATTTAAATATTTGGCAAATGGATGTCAAACCCTGCGCTTGAAATGAATCATCCAATGTTGTCCTAACAAGATAGTTGTTTTCTTTATAGGACAGAGCTGGGCTCCTTGAAGTGAAGGAAACAATTGGCAAACCAACATTTTCTCCAACTGCTGCAGTAAATGTTTTTCTTCTATTGATCCCTGAGGCCCTAAAATCCCAATCACTTCTTCGTGCTTCGCTAAATCTAAAACTGCATGACATATCAAACATAATTTACCATGTGAATTTTTCGATGACAAGTTTATGAAATTTAGGATATTAAAGTACAGTTCCATAATCTTTTTATTTAGTCAGGAAGGATTATAAATAGCCTTACAAAACAATTTTCCCCAGAACTAGCACAAATATTTCATAGTTTGTGGCTTAATGGCAGCCCTCCGCCTTATTGCTAGGCTTAATCTGTCAGAGGAAACAATATGTTTCCAATAAAGAAAAGAATTATTATGCCATTACAAAAATTCCCTATTTTCTTGACAGAGACCATCACCACCATCATCATCATTATTATGTTCGACATAAAATGACTTAATAAATTTCTATTTCCAAGCCTGATAGATTAGTTTTTTGACAATTTGAATCTGATTATGGGTATTCGAATATCAATATCCGTTTATAATTAACCGAGTATCTGATTTTAATTATCTAAATACCCAATTTTAACTGAATTTTTCATTGTGATTTCTAGATATTCAAATGTGGCTAACCAGATATCTGAAGTGATTTACGTATAGTTAAAGCATATTTTTCTTCAAGAAAAACCAAAAAATAAAGTATATCATGTAGAAATGTAATTAATGAAACTACATAACTACATAAATTAATTTATCAATTGTGAATAATATATAGATATAGTATATCCTAATTAATATAATTAAAATTCATAAATCTGTTACTTTTAGTTTCTAGTAAATTGTGGAAATATGGGGCAATTAGAAGTTTTTTAATTTACTTGAATTAGAATCTATCATTATTATCATTTATATAGTATATATTAGTTATTTCTATTTTATATATTAAACAAATTTAAGATGAAAATGTTTCCATCAATATACACATCAATAACTAAATTTAAACAAAATGAAGAAATTAGTATAAATACATGAAAATTAGTTTGACTATTATTTATCAAATACCTATGACAAATATAGTTAAATAGATTATTGAATATATACAAATAATATGCATCCGGTGTAGATGTTGCATGAATAGATATCTAATTACTTTTATTCATACCCATTTATAATTTGAATACCCATAATTTAATACGAATAATACCTCATACAAATGAAAAAGAAAGCATACGAATAATTTCTGAACTTGGATATATCCGTATCTAATATTTGAAAATTTCAATCTAATTTTGGTTATTTGAATATACTTATTCGATTATAATTAGTTGAATAGTCAATTGTAATTATTTGAATATCCAATCACAATTAAAAAACATCTTATTGTGATTTGTAGAGAGCCGGGTCTATTTACCTATGTCTAATGAATATTTTCCCAAAAACAAATACACTACAAGAAAAATGTTGTTTGTCGGTGCAAAGCTTCATTGGAAAATCGTAGGTAAGCTGTCCCAAAAGTCATTTCCAATAGAAAATCGATGGGTGATGATCAAATTTTTTTGCCAGAAAAATTTTCGGGCAACATACCGACAAGTAAGTCGCCAATAAGCTCTTTGCGGTGTTGATAGATTTCAATATTTTTTTCCAACAAAATAAAGACCCAAAATTTCGTTGAAATTATAAAAATTCCATCAATTTCCGATGAAATGTTCATCCCCACTATTCTTTAAAAGTTAATTATACTAAAAAAAGTTTGACGGTTCGACATGTCATTAGTTGAAAGTATTATTTTGGGGTTGTTATTTATATTAATTTTTGACAGAATGTCGATGACTTGTTCTGTTGGATATTCCTCTTTGTTTTTTTTTAAATATAACTCCTTTGCCATAGACGGGAATTGAGCTCGGGTCTGTATTAAGGCAACCACATGCGTCACAAAAGAGTTGTGCCACATGGACACGAGCAAACATAGGTTTGTAAAAGTAGGGATTCGAACTTGCACTTCCAAGTTCCAACATAGTCAATGAGTACTTTTACCACTAGACTATTGAAATACTCTGCTCATACATCCTTTTTTTTTTAACTTATCATATGTTTTTGAAAATTATCAAATTTATTAATTTAATTTATGAATTTATTTATCCTTAATTTCATTGAATTTACATTTAAACTACCAAATTATTTATTTTAATTTAGTGCAATTGATAAATTAAATCAATTCTACCGAAAGATTACTAAAAAAAATAATTAACTACAATTTTTAAAGTGTCGTTACAATAAAAGAAAATTATTGTAAAATATGACAATAAATTATTTAAAAAATTAAAAGTAACATTATATAATAATAATAACAACAACAACTACTACTACCACCACCACCACCATAATAATAATAATAATAATAATAATAATAAATTGATACTATTTCGATAATCCTTTCTCGAGTGATTCTCTGAGTATCCCGGTGAGTGTGACAAGGACTCTAGTCTAAATCTTGCTAACAATACCGGGAGAGGAGAGATTGGGAAAAGGAAAACAGGGGTGATGCGGGGTACTTGAGACAGCAAGATGGATCTCATAGAGGAGGAACGGTCAAAACTGGCAATCCGAACATGCGTGATAGAGGAACTGAAGGGGGTCAGTCCACACCTGCTAGTCTACGCCGTTTGGACACATAAAACATACTTGAAATATAAGTTTAAGATGGTGTGGAAACGGATGTGGAAGTTGAAAGGGAAATTCTCATTCATGGACATTGGACCCAACCTATATCTCATCAATCTGGACTACAATGAGGACAAGACCAAAATTCTTGAGGGATGGTCATGGTTATTCAAAGATCAAGTGATCGTAATTGAGGACTTTGTGCAATATAACTCGCTAGAGGAATTGGACCTATCAACGACGCCATATTGGATCCGTATTGGTAATATTCCGGGGATTTGTGAGAAAGCTGACTTAGTGAGCCAGATGGATGATGCGTATGGAGGACTTGGCTCAGAGATCCTTGGCAACTCCATTCGTATTCGAGTCCGATTGAGCCTAAAGGCTAGATTGGCCTGTGGCAAGTTTGTGGAGATTCCTGTATTGGGAACGCATTGGTTGTGGTTCCAGTATGAACGACTTGCGATTTTTGTCATGGATGTGGGCGAATCGGCCATCTCATGGAAGGGTGCACAGAAATATCCATAGGCTTTGCAGTAGGAGAATCCCACGCGTATAGGGACTTCCTACATGTTCGCTCAAGCAAAGGTTTTATCCCTCAAGAGATGCTCTTGAGCAACCGTGTTGAGGTAGGGTATTACTATATCAAAGGGCCGATTAATAGGACGACTAACAACCCAGTTGTTGATGCGAGGATGGCTACAGGAGAATAGACAGTGGCGGCGATGAGGAAAGGAAAGAGTCCTATAAAAGATGGAAGCATGGAATCCACTTCCAATAAGGAACCTAATGTGCAAGAAATCAGGGATGAGATATACACAGAAGCTGGGCAAAAAATGATGGGGATATCTACGAGTATCTCCGAGAATATATATTGTATCTTCTTGATGGGCCTACACATGTATCTAGCTCTATCAACTCATTGACCGTGCGAACGGGTGATGATGTGGAGGGGTTTGAGATATACCCCACACTTGTTTTTGACAACATGGCAGTTTCAATGGGTAGAATGGAGGGGGAAATTACAAACTCCCACCTCCTGCATGAATTAGGGCCAACACACAATCTGGTCTTGACGTTAGAGACACCGATAATAACAAAAAATAAGAACCTTCAAACGTATTGAGCGTATTGGCAATGTGCACGCAACCTCCCTTCGGGAAGTTAAGAAATTGGCTAGAGGTAAGCGGCGTACAAGAGAGGAGGAAGATGACGAGCTGGATGGATAGACAAAGAAGACCAAGTTTGACAAACATTTGAACACGGAGGTTGGGTGAGTGACCCAACCCCGCGACGCCTATATGTCTCTTATAGCATGGAAAGGACAGAGGCTTGGGAACCTTCGTACCGTTCGTCATCTCCGGAGTTTTATTCGATAAAAAGGACCTGCTCTTATTTCATCTCAAAGGCAAGACTTGTACATGGTAATGCGGTAGAATTGGGAGTGCAACTGGGTTTTGATGAAGTAGTCGTGGTTGGGTGCAGGTATAACACCAATGGACGTTGAGGGGAGGTCTTGGGCTCTCCTGGCGTGAACCATATCAAGTTAATGTGCTCTCAAAGTCGACACACCATATTGATGTTTGGATCACAGATAGGGCAACGGGGAGAAATTGGGGCTACATAGGTGTTTATCGTGACGACCCGGTATTCCTTATTATTAAAATAATTGATATGAAATCTCATGCTTCTTGGAAATATTATTCTTGTTATTTTTAGTTTGATTTTGAGACTAATGTATAATTTGAATGGTAAGTTCTAATTTTCGAATTTTGATTACCATTCTTGGAAAATTCATCTATTAAATACTCATTACTTTTCAAAAATAATATAAATTAGTATTCTAGACTTTTATGCATGGAGAAGATGCAATTTTGAATAAATAACATGATTTTCCAAATTTTAGACGACTTTGACATTCAAACACAATTTTCGAACTTTTTATGTCCCAGATTGCAATTTTTGAAAATATAACTAAAATATTTTTTAAGTTCTGGGAAATATACATATAATTTCATATTATAAAGATTAAATTTCATAATTTTAGAATTTTTCTAAATCAATTATGAATTTTCGGATTTTACGCCCTAAAAACCCCTAAGGCATAGGTAAATTGTATTTTCTACCCCAGATATTATTTCTTTCCCTAATATGAATAATTCTACACAATATACAAGAAATAAATTATATTTTTAGATTAGTGAGGGGAGGGGGACGAATTTTGCTGGAGAATTGGGAGAGAAAAATTAAAAGATGGAATAGTTGGTTGGTATTAAGTCTTGCCCTCCAAGGTTGCAAGATACAATGTATAAATACACTTGGCATACACCTTCTAGAAGTATGGATACATGTTTGGCCATGGTTAAAGTAGAGCAACACTTAAGCTACTTATACCAAATACTTGGCTAATTAGGGTAATAACTAGAAAAGGACTTAAGGCTATTTTAATACTATCTCTCCTTATTAGTCTATATGTAATATTACTTGGAAAAATACCAAAACCACCACACACACCCCCTTAAATCCGGCCACACACACACTTCATTCCTCTTGTTTTCATTCAAACACTCTCCCTACTTCAAACCCTACAAAGAAAGAAAGAAAGACTTATCAAGGTAGAAATTTGCCCATGGCATGAGTTAGGGTTAGGTTTTTCTTAATTTCTTAGCATGTTATCTTCCCTATAAGACCTAGGAGGTCACCACAAGTTGGTTTCCATCTTGGGTTTAAGGGATTTCAAGATGTGTTGGTTATATATGTTTATATTGTGCATATGATGTTTCTATGAGCATGTTAGGTTAAAATCCTTGAATATGCATGCTGGAAATTGTTGTAAATATGCTTAAGTGATGCTTGAACTCTAGGTTATCATGTTGTATACCTTGTTAGAGTCTTGTTTATGTGCTAGAAGCTAAAATTTTAAGTTATGAAAGCTGAAAATTCAAGTTGTGCATATGCTGGAATTACTGTTCATGCAGAAACTCTTGTTTTCAAAGCTGAAAAGTTCGATTTTTTCACGACTGAAAAATACGAAAATTTCAAACAAAAAACCTGGTTTATATACTTTAAATTCAGTGTAGAATAATCTGTAGAAACAGGTTTTTAAAAGCTGGAGGTTTGGATTGCGAAAGCCGGAAATTTGAGAAGTTGCGCGCTAAATTGTTTCGCGTCGCAGTCTGAAAGTTTCAGGTTTCGTGAACTGAAAATCCGGAAATTTATACTCTAAAAGTCTATTTCACAACCTTGGGAATATATGAGTGGATTTCAGTAGGTTTTAAGTTGGAATTTCAGTAGTTGAATGCTAAAAATTTCAGTTCGACGTTGTAAATGTCGATTTCGCAAAAACTGGAAATTTGGGTACTTTGTGCTTAATTTGTGCTGAATCAGTGTGTATTGTGATGAAATTGTGATTTTTTGTGTTGGAATTATGTGTGTAAGGGCCCTATATGTGTTCGGTATGGATGGGGCTAGAGTTCGGCCGGGCGGCAATGGGCTTGCCGGTCTTAAACCAGTTCTCGCCATCCATGCCTATTCCCATCTTGCATGGACGGAGTGTTCCATGTATTGGTTGTGGGTCGTAGGTTTTCGGCATATAGGTTGGGATTGGTGGATTTTGGTGTGATTTCGGTTGGATATCAATTGAAATTGAATTACGGCACGGCGAGATAAGGTAGCCGCCCGTCGAGGTAGAAAAACGGTAAAAATGCGTTGGAATGTGATGCTCTATCAGAACTGAAATTTATGTGATTTGATCATGAACTGAAATTTCTATGGTTCTATGTGTAGTTTTATGTATTTTTATGACAATATGCAATTTCACATGATCACCTCATGTCTATGTAAATTTCTACTCAACATGTGTATATGTTGACGTTACTTTCTATTATGTTTTAGCCGGATTTGAGACACAGGAAGATAGGAACAAGAAAGACTTAGGAGGGCGCTTCGAGGCTTTTAGTTAGTTATGTATGCGTTGTGCTAGAAACTTGGTAGTTAAGTTATGTATATGTAATAAACGACGTTTGTAAACTCATCTTTTGGAATATTAGTACGTGCGTTTGGTTTCATTACGTTATAAAATAGTATGTTTTTGTAAGATGGTTATAAATAGATGTTTTCATAATTAGCTAAAGGTTTCAGGGCGTTACATTTATGGCCACCCAAAATAACGCCGGAAGCACGAAACTTGGTCGATCCTTAGAAACTTATGGGAGGGGCAGCCGACTCCTGGGGTTATCATGGGGGATTTCAATGAAGTGGTCAGCAGTGAGGAGCTTTTCAACATGAACCGAAGACCCCAAGCTCAAATGGAGTTATTTCGTGAATTTATAAATCACCATAATTTATGTGATATGGGACTTAAAGGCCCCTGACATACTTGGAGCAAAAAAAAAAACCCTAGGAGATGCCTGGAAAGAAGCGCATTTGGATAGGGTGTCAGCTAATCCGAAGTGGCTCGATATATTTCGGGATGCGGGAGTTAGTCATCACCCTATGGTGGTTTCTAACCATGCAGTTTTACTACTACATACAAACCTCTTTTTCAGATGGGAAAAACAGCTTAGGTTTGAGCAATTCTGGATAAAACAGGCTGAGACAGTGGTTATTGTCTAGACAGCGTGGGCTGAACATGACGAACACTATGAACAGACGATTGACTCTTTCAAGTCAGTGCATGGGAAAATAACGAGGTATGTAGAGAAGTTAGCAAAATGGAATAGGGATACAATGGGAAATCTAACTAAAAAACTTAAATAGGCCCAACGAGAATTGGAGGTTCTTGCAGCTCCTTTTCCGTCGCTTGAGCGGGACAAGAGAATCTGTGAAGTGGAGAGGAGAATCTCTTCGCTTCAAGATGATGAAACCAAACTATGGGAACAACAGTCGCTTTTGAATTGGATGAAATTTGGTGATAAGAATACATCCTCTTTTTACCAAACGGTGTCCAAGTAGAGGAGACTAAACAATATAGTTGGACTCCAACTAGAGGGGGGACCGAGACTTACTGACCAGACGTTTATGGGGATGTTGGCCACAAGTTACTTCTCATAGCTCTTTACATCGTCAAGAAGACAAGAGCTAGCTGAACTACCAGAATACATTAGCCAAAAAATTAATGACGAGGATAAAGAGGCAATCGTAGCTCCTTTTAGCAACTCCGAACTGGTAGAGGATATTAAAAGCATGCATCTTACTAAGAGGATCAGACACAGACAACCCCAACCACAAAAATATGCCCTGAACAGATAGGTGGACACTTTAAGTTGCAGGTGCCTTAAATTCTCCCTTATAAGTGCAATCTCAAGCATTAAATGCCCAAGATATGTATTAAATACAAAAGTCAAGCCCCATTACTAAGAGTAGGGCCCAGCCACCATTTTGGACTTTAAGATGTGACAAAAAACATGTCCACTTGTACTCCCTAAGTCAAATCATATGGTCAATCCCCATCAAATCAAATACCCACTAATAAGCAAAAGGCCCTCCCACATGACGTATCTTACGTATCTTGCATTTTCTTCTAAGAAAATGCAATTTTGCTATTCATCATTTTCTCCAAATACCCTACAACTGACTTGAGCGTCAGAGAGCCTACGTCGGGGCAAAATCGACTAGACTCACGTGCGTTCCTCTCTCTTTGACAGGTGGGCCACCAGCATTACTGTCAGGAGCACTTCGGACCCCAACACATGGTCGATCTAGAAAACGACCTATCATTTTGGTGCTAGAAAAAGGGCCTAATCCTGTCCAAGGGGTGATCTTCAAAAGGAGAAGAAAAAATGGTGAATACACGAAAAACACAAATCTTTGGAGCCCAGTCGGAGAGGGATAACCACGATCCTATGGAGGTTACCCAAAGGCCCGGAGGTAAGAACATCTATGTATAGATGAAGGCAAGGAACATAGTGTCCCTTTGCCCCAAACTGGCCCAAGAGTCGGGCCTTCCAACGTCCGTCCACCAACCATGGAGGCGAAAGTACAGCAGGTGGAATAGACGGTCACTTCTCCTCGTTGGTCGGGTGAGACAACTATTAGGAGCATGCGATGGCCAAATGCTCGTACGCCTCCCTTTCGATGGCTTTCTAACATCGGGTCCCATCCCAAGGCAACTTCCACGCTAAGAAAAGCACTCTTGAGGGGACTGCACAGTCAAACTCAAGAGTGGAGGGCTACTGATGTGACCAAGTTTCCCTCCATTAGGCCACGTCACCTTCGTACTGGAGAGATAATGCCAAGTATGAAGCCAAAGGCCCTGGAATGGGTATGCTGTCCTCGAATGAGGTTGTAAGCTACCAAGGAGGGGTTCCCAATTTCACCCTAGAACTGGTGTGCTGTCCTCGAAAGATGTTCTAAGCCACCAAAGAGGGGCTTCCATGTTTGCCTCGAATAGGTGTGATGTCCTCGAATGAGGTTGTAAGCCACCAAAGAGGGGCTTCTAAGTCTGCCCTCGAATGGGTGTGCTATCCTCGAAAGAGGCTCTAAGCCACCAAAAAAGGGCTTCCAAGTTTGCCATCGAATAAGTGAGTTGCCATCGAATGAGATCCTATGCTCCCAAAGGGGGGCTTCCAAGTGTGCCCTCTAATGATTGAGTTATCCTCAAGGGAAGATGTCCCATTCAAGGGCTTGTCCGCTGGATCCTTGGTGAGTACTTGGCCCTTATAACAGCTAAGGGGGGACCCAACTACTTTATCAGACGCAGACAACCCCAGCCACCAAAATATGCCCTGGAAAGATAGGTGGACCTTTAAGTTGCAGGTGCCTTAAATGCTCCCATATAAGTGCAATCTCAAGTATTAAATGCCTAAGATATGCATTTAATGTAAAAGTCAAGCCCCATTAATGAGAGTAAGGCCCCAACCGCCATTTTGGACTTCAAGATGTGACAAAAAGCATTTCCACTTGTACTCCCTAGGTCAAATCATATGGTCAATCCCCATCAAATCAAAGACCCACTCTCATTATAAATAGATAAAAGGCCCTCCCACATGAGGTATCTTACGAATCTTTCATTTTTCTTCTCTTTACTATTCATCATTTTTTCCAAATACCCTACAACTAATTTGAGCGTCAGAGAGCCTACGCTGGGGCAAAATCGGCTAGTCTCACGTGCGTTCCTCCCTCTTTGATAGGTGGGCCACCAGCATTACTGTTAGGAGCTCTTCGAACCCCGACACGTGGTCGATCCAGAAAACGACCGCATCATTTTGGTGCTACAGGAAGGGCCTAATCCTGTCCAAGGGGTGATCTTCAAAAGGAGAAGATAAAATGGTGAATACACAATGAACACAAATCTTTGGAGCCCAGTCGGAGAGGGATAACCGTGATCCTATGGAGGTCACCCAAAGGCCCGGAGGTAAGAACATCCATTTCATAGATGAAGACAAGGAACATAGTGTCCCTTTGCCCCAAACCGGCCTAGGAATCGGGCCTTCCAACGTCCCTCCACCAACCATGGAGGCGAAAGCGCAGCTGGTGGAATAGGCGGTCACTTCTCCCCGTTGGTCGGGTGAGACAACTATTGGGAGCATGCGATGCCCAAATGCTCATACGCCTCCCTTTCGATGGCCTTTCTAATATCAAGTCCATTCCCAAGGAAACTTCCACACTAAAAAAAGCACTCTTAAGGTGATTGCACAGTCAAACTCAAAAGTGGGGGGCTAATGATGTGACCAACTTTCCCTCCATTAGGCCACGTCACGTTCCCACTGGAGAGATAATGCCAAGTATGAAGCCGAAGGCCCTAGAATAGGTGTGCTGTCCTCGAATGAGGTTGTAAGCCACCAAAGAGGGGTTTCCAAGTTTGCCCTAGAATAGGTGCGTTGTCCTCGAAAGAGGTTCTAATGCCGCCAAGTTAGGGAGACCTTTAAGTTGCAGGTGCCTTAAATGCTCCCTTATAAGTGCAATCTCAAGTATTAAATGCCAAAGATATGCATTTAATGCAAAAGTCAAGCCCCATTAATGAGAATAGGGCCCCAACCGCCATTTTGGACTTCAAGATGTGACAAAAAGCATGTCCACTTATACTCCCTAAGTCAAATCATATGATTAATCCCCATCAAATCAAAGACCGACTCTCATTATAAATACACAAAAGGCCCTCCCACATGAGGTATATTACGTATCTTGCATTTTCTTCTAAGAAAATAGTACTTTACTATTCATCATCTTATCCAAATACCTTACAACTAACTTAAGCGTCGGAGAACCTACGCCGGGGCAAAACTGACTAGTCTCACGTGCGTTCCTCCCTCTTTGACAGGTGGGCCACCAGCATTACTGTCAGGAGCTCTTCGAAACCCAACACGTGGTCGATCCAAAAAACGACATGCATCATTTTGGCGCTAGAGGAAGGGCCTAATCCTGTCCAAGGGATGATCTTCAAAAGGAGAAGAAAAAGTGGTGAATCCACGACGAACACAAATCTTCAGAGCCCAGTTGGAGAGGGATAACCACGATCCTGTGGAGGTTACCCAAAGGCCCGAAGGTAAGAACATCCATGTCATAGATGAAGGCAAGGAACATAGTGTCCCTTTGCCCCAAACTGGCCCAGAAGTCGGGCCTTCCAACGTCCCTCCACCAACCATGGAAGCGAAAGCGCGGCAGGTGGAATAGACGGTCACTTCTCCCCGTTGGTCGGGTAAGACAACTATTGGGAGCATGCGATTGCCCAAATGCTCATACGCCTCCCTTTCGATGGCCTTTCTAACATCGGGTCCCTTCCCAAGGCAACTTCCACGCTAAGAAAAGCACTCTTGAGGTGACTGCACAGTCAAACTCAAGAGTGGGGGCTAATGATGTGACCAACTTTCCCTCCATTAGGCCACGTCACGTTCCCACTGGAGAGATAATGCCAACTATGAAGCCGAAGGCCCTGGAATTGGTGTGCTGTCCTCGAATGAGGTTGTAAGCCACCAAAGAGGGGTTTCCAAGTTTGTCCTCGAATTGGTGTGCTGTTCTCGAAAGGGGTTCTAAGCCACCAAAGAGGGGCTTCCATGTTTGCCGTAGAATGGGTGTGCTGTCCTCGAATAAGGTTCTAAGCCACCAAAGAGGGGCTTCCAAGTCTGCTCTCGAATGGGTGTGTTGTCCTCGAAAGAGGTTCTAAGCCACTAAAAAGGGGCTTCCAAGTTTTCCCTCGAATGATTGAGCTGTCCTTGAGGGAAGATGTCCCATTCGAGGGCATGTCCACTGGCTCCTTGGTGAGTACTTGACCCATATAACAGCTAAGAGGGGGCCCAACTACTATGTCAGACGCAGACAACCCCAGCCGCCAAAATATGCCCTCATAAGATAGGTGGACCCTTTAAGTTGCAAGTGCCTTAAATGTTCCCTTATAAGTGCAATCTCATGCATTAAATGCCCAAGATATGCATTTAATGCAAAAGTCAAGCCCCATTAATGAGAGTAGGGCCTCAACCGCCATTTTGGACTTCAAGATGTGACAAAAAGCATGTCCACTTTGACTCCCTGGTCAAATCATATGGTCAATCTTCATCAAATCAAAGACCTACTCTCATTATAAATAGGCAAAAGGCCCTCCCACATGAGGTATCTTACGTATCTTGCATTTTCTTCTAAGAAAATAGCACTTTACTATTCATCATCTTTTCCAAATACCCTACAACTGACTTGAGCGTCGGAGAGCCTACGTCGGGGCAAAACTGGCTAGTCTCATGTGCGTTCCTCCCTCTTTGAGAGGTGGGCCACCAGCATTACTGTCCGGAGCTCTTCGGACCCCGACACGTGGTCGATCCAGAAAACGACCGCATCAATTTGGTACAATTGAAATTTCATATTAAATATCTATTAGCCACAGGCTATTCATGGCTAAAGCCTGTGGCTAGTAAATCCGTGGCTAATAGGCACGGACCAGCCTTGGTTAATCCATGGCTAAATTTAGCCACACCACTTTTAGCCATGGATTCATGACTATTTTTGTTAGCCACGGATTATTTTTTTTCCCAAATCCATAACTAAAACTGAATTTTCTAGTAATGTTGGTTGCTAAATCCATCACTAAATGTCAATTTCGTAGAAGTTTAATTAACATGATTTTCTTTTTTTTTTTTTTTTGCCCAAAATACACTTTGCACTCCTCGATTATCACCTATGTATCTTTTACCCCTTGAAACCAATAAATGTAACACTTACCACCTATAATTCAATATTTAGATCAAATTGCCCCTGAATTTATATGTGTTTTTTTAAGGAATTCATACACATAAAATTCAACTTCAAAACTTTAACCAAAATTGTTGTTGATCTATGTTCTATAAAATTAAGTAATAAATGTAGTTCAAATATTTTAAACTGAAATGATAAACAAATATAGTAAAATAAGTGTGATAGCCTGACCCTTTTATGAGTCTAATTATTATTATGATTATGATTATGATTATTATTATTATTATTATTATTATTATTATTATTATTATTCATATTGATTATTACTATGATTATTATTATTCCTATTATTATTTGTTTGAATGCTATTATTAATATTATTATTTGCAAATCTTATTGTGATTAGGATTACTATTATTATTAGTATGATGATGATTATTATTATTATTATTATTAGTCAATCGTATTAGGACTAAGATTATTATTCAGTAAATCCTATTAGGCTAAGGACTATTGGGCAAATTCTATTAGGGCTAGAAATCCTTCATGATTTATAAATTCTATAGAGTATTAAATTAAAATTTAGCATTATATTAATTAGATATTTAGGATTACACACTAATTATATATCCATCAGAGTTATAGACAAGAGAGAGAGAGAGAGAGAGAGAGAGAGCAGCCGCAGACGTGATTTATCAACGCCGGAGTTGCAAGATTGAAAATTCCAAAAGAGGAATATAGCAGCTTGACAACCGCCTTGGTCCCACAATCACTCGAATTTAATTTAGTTCATGGGAGGTCATGATTACAAGGTTAATATATTCATATGGACATATGCATGCTCATGCTTGTAAGTATCCGTGTACCAATCTATTATGGATTGGTCATGCACGTATGTCTATATATATATATATATATATATATATATATATATATATGTATGTATATATCTATACACATTAACATAAAAATGGATTCACATGTCTATACAAGTTTAGCCACGTATGAATTCTTGAACTAAGGCATAATTCAGGCCATAGACATAGGCACACACAAAAGGTGTTAATGTGTGTTTCAAAATTTGTAATCATTACGGTGGTGTGTGCAAATTTCACCTTTTGGTGTGTGTGAAATAGGAAACAAAGATTTTTGTTTTAGATTGTTTTGTTTAATATTAGACTTGCACATATTGCTTTAAGAATTGCACAATTACTTTTTTTTAGATTATTTTGTACAATGACAGACTTGTACATATTGCTTTAAGAGTTGAACATTTAGTTGGAAAAAACGTATGACATAGACACACATACTTAAAGTGTTAATGTGTTATTTTGTTCATGGTAATGATTACAAATTGTGTGTAATTTTCACCTTTTGGTGTGTGTGGAATAAAAAGCATAAGAATTCCTTTTATATATGCATATGTATATATATATATATGTGGGTTTATTTATTTAGGGGTATACGTGTATATATATATATATGTATATATGTATCTATATGCTCTTGTAATAGTAGTTTAATATTAGCTTAGTAATAGGTACACGATTTGATTTTTATAATTTGGATAGTAAGGAAAAATAAATAAATAATAGAGAGAGAGATTAGGGTTAGGTTTTCATGAGGTTCCGCAATTATGAATTTTATACGATTATTTAGCAATAGCTTAATACCCATATCTTATATGTTTAGATTCAGCCGATTGGGATTAGATTTTTGAGTGGTCGAGGGTTTGACAAATTAAGGGAGTGATTGATTGAGGTATGTGGTTTCTTCCCTCTATTTATTTTTACAAAAATATGTCTTTCTTAAAATTATACTTTCTTTGAAAAAGTTATTTTTATATATAAAAATGGATTTGAGCATGCTATTTTATGAATTTTTTTTTATATATGAAAAGCTAAAATTGTTTTATGTTGTGCTATATGTGTATATATGAACATGCTCCGAACACTTGGGATACTATTGGTAAGAACGAGTTCTCAAATTTCCGATCGAGCTACGGGGTACAGTAGCAGTTTCCGAACCCACTTAACGGGATTGTAGTTAAGGCCCTCCTACAGGTAATAATAGTAGTTTCCGAACCCACTTAACGGGGTTGTAGTTAAGGCCCTCCTACGGGTAATAATAGTAGTTTCTGAACCCACTTAACGGGGTTGTAGTTAAGGCCCTCCTACGGGTAACAATAGTAGCGTCCGAACCCACTTAACGGGGTTGTAGTTAAGGCCCTCCTACGGGTAATAATAGTAGTGTCCGAACCCACCTAACGGGGTTGTAGTTAGGGCTTGATCAAGTTGGCCAATAGAGATTTCGAATGTTCACGAGCATGCATATATAAATGAATTTGTCTGATTCTGTTTTGTTATCTGTTCCGTTACTTGAAAGTGGAAAATGTGAATTTTTGAATATTGTCTATGTGTGCAAAGTGTGATTTTAAATGCTATATATATATATATGTAACTTGCTCAAATTCGATAGAGGGTCAAGAGATCCCTTACTGGGCGAGTGCGCTCACACCACTAATAACCATTTTGCAGAGGATAGCGCCGAAAAAGGTGGCGAAGAACAATTTTGGGGTTGGTGAGAGGATTGAAGGTCCCTGCTAAGGGAATTTAGTGATCGCTATTTAGTTTTGATATTTCCTTGTATGGTTCTATCTATTAAGGCTATTACGGATTAGCTTCTATTTATGTTTTGGAATTGGAGATGTAATAGTTATGATTATTATTTTTTCCGCTACGACAAAGGTTTTTCAATAAATATCTTATGGTTTTTAGTATGTTCTGATTTCCGTGGCTTGGTGTCTCTGAGTCTTTTGGACTTAGGGGCATCGCCGTGTTGCGTCCCGGATCCGGGGCTTGACAATAAGAAAGACTAATTAAATAAACTTAATTAAGATAAGTCGTAGATTCTTTAATCAACATAAACTTTAGAAAATCCTTCTCAATAAATTAAAGGCGATTAACCATGATATATGTTTTTAAGCTAAACAATGATATATTTTCATCGAAATGTATAATATATATTGAGATGTTTTATAGTTCAACTTCAATAGGTAGGGGAAGAGGATACGGCCTATGCGTGGAGTAGGAAATTGGAATGGTGTTGGAATGTCAACTATGAGTGGAAGCTTTAGGCCTGCCTGGCAAGTTTGAAATTATATTAGCTAAACTTTGTTCTACTAATTTAATAGTTTTTGCTTTGTACTTTATAAAGTAATTTTTAGCATTCTTTTCATCTTTTTATACAGAATCAAGTTGAAGCACCAGATCGTAATAATGTGTTGCCAACTCAAATGGTGAGGGTAATATATACTAATTATATCAAATTAGTTTCCTTTTAGCATAATATTTAAGAAACTATATGTAACTTAATGTGTAGTCTACTACCTATAGAGCTCTAGCGCCATCTACAATTGGTTCCAAGCATGTTCCAGCTTCAAGAGCTGAAAATATCACTACAAGAAAACGCGTGATTTTCGGCGGAATTTTTCGGCGGAATATTCCGCCGAAATTTTTCGGCAGATTTTCGGCGGAAAATTAAAAAAATAATAATAATATTTTTAAATTTTTCTGCAAATTTTCGGCGAAATTTCCCCCGAAAAATTTAAAAAATTAAAAATAAATAAAAATTAATATTTTTTAAATTAAAAATAAATAAAACATAATAATATTTAAATTTTTCGGCGGAATTTCCGCCCGAAAAATTTTAAAAATTAAAAATAAATAAAAAATATATTTTTCAATTAAAAAAAATAAACAATAATATTTTTAAATTTTTCGGCTGATTTTCGGCGGAATTTCCGCCGAAAAATTTAAAAAATTAAAAATAAATAAAAATTAATAATTTTTAAATTTTTCGGCGGAGTTTCGGCGGAATTTCCCCCGAAAAATTTAAAAAATTAAAAATAAATAAAAAATATGTTTTTTCAATTAAAAATAAATAAAAATTAATATTTTTTAAATTTAAAATAAATAAAAATTAAAAATAATTATTTTTTAAATAAAAAAAATAATTTAATATATTTTTAGAATATATTAAAATTTATAATTTTGATTTTTATTTGAATTATTATTATTATTATTATTATTATTATTATTAGAATGAAATGAATTTTTGTATGCTATATATATGTATATAATATTATGTATTATATATATAAATTTTTTAAAAATTTTCAATAAATAAAAAATGTATTATTATTATTATTCATTATTTTTATTTGAATTGTTGTATGATATAAATATATAATGTATGGAACTATGACAACAAAATGAACATAGCTCAACGGTAAGGGTGTTGTTTGCCAACTGAGAGATCGAAGGTTCGACTCCCAGCGGCCCCAAATGCATAAATTTTATATTTTCAAAAAACATAAATTAAATTTCGGCGGGAAATTCTGCCGAAAATATTATTTAATTAAAAATATATATATATATATATAAATTCCGCCGAAAATCAGCCGAAAAATCACTAGCGACGAAGGTTTTTTCGGGAGATTGAATCCGCCAAAAATTTTGCCCAAAAAACAGTGTTTTCTTGTAGTGTATAGAGCCATCTCAAGTTCGGGTATGAAAGAAAATTGAATATTTATTCAACTTTTTTATATAACTTGTACTAAAATAATTTATTTTTTTGTAAATAATATAACAGATACAAAGGAGAATGACATCATATGGCAATGTTGTTTTCTCAACCCAAGCATTTGGCAACAACTATCATATTGTGAAGGATACTACTGGAGAAGCAAACGAGTATACGACTAATTGAAATTTTTTTGTAGCTTCTTTTTTGAAGTGGAATAGATAATAGATTACCCTTTTTAAGTATGCTATTTACTGTGATTTATATATAGGCTTATGAATATTTATGTTTTTTATATTTTGAAGAGATATGGTTTGAAGAGATAATAGATTACCCTTTTTAATAGATATTTGTGTCTTTTACAATTTTTACTGTTAATATGATTTTTTTTTTCAGTTGATATGTTTGATTAATTATGTGATGGGTGTCGAATCTACCAAAAATAAATCCTACTCCTCTAACTACAAAATTAAATTGTTGATAGGATGAGAAGGGTCGATCCCACATGGAATAACTACTGATAAATTCCAAGTTAACCAAGAGTGCAAAATAAAGTAAAGAGATGGGGGGTTTTGAATGATAAGTTAATAAAAGTAAGAAAGAAATCACAAGTAAATCTATAAGAATGAATACTCAGTCAAGGGTAATTCTTCGCACAACGTTTCTATGGATTGATCATTGATTCAAAAATAGCTTTTAATTCATGCAATAGATTGGTTATAGCCTTCAGAGAACTTGTCCAGCCTAATCTTTCCTTAATAATAGACTAGACATGCGAACGCTATGAATAATCCCTAATTAACGAATAACCCTAGTCGAACGATAGGATTTAACCAGTTAACAGCATTAAAAACTAGAAAAACCCAAATCCTAGTCAACAAACCTACAAACGTGGTTGCTCGAAACTAGATTGTGTATTTTCTATAATATAACGAATTATACTACTTTCCACTTGTGTTGATTCAATCTAACAATTACGGATTTGATATTACCAACTGGAAGTTTGAAGTTAAATTAATTGAACAACCGGCCGAAATTGAACAACTAACAAAACAACAATAAGAGATGGAGTTTTCTCAAAAAGCACAAGAAAATACGCAAATACTGCGTAAAATTAAAAGACAAGCAAACCAATTAGATCTCACAATCCTTGAAGAAAACGTTGGCTCGAATTATTGCTTGACTGAATAAAGTAATTTAGCCACGCATGGTCATAATAACAACTAGAATAAAAATATAAAAGTTGGAAATTCTAAAGAAAAAAAACTAAGAACTAGGGCAAAAGATAGAAAATCCAAGATGTCTAAATAATACGATACCATCGGGTATATATAGGGTTCAAACCCTAAATCAAAATCCTAATAGGACTAGGATAATTCTTTGGCAAACCCTAAGAGTCGTAGGCAAGTATGAAGATTGTTTCCAAGTCGAACTCTTGTCATATCAATATTCTCCTTTTCCAATCCCGCGTAGGATTTCCAGCCCATAAGGCGTGAGCACGCCTTGCGTGATAAACATGATTATTTTAGCCTTCCATCTTCCTTGTACGACATCCCTCTGCACTTTTCACCACCTTTAGGCCCGTTTTTAGCTCATTTTCATCAATTTTCACCTATTGAAAGTATGAATTAACTTTTGTGAAATTTTAACCAATTTAAGATTCAAAATTAATCAAAATAAGCATAATTGAGGTCTAAATTAGGTAAAACAAAACATACTATCATTATGCCATATAAATAAAGATGATATAATAAATCTTATTCAAATGAAGAATTAAGGAAGTATTATGATTTAACTTATTTTTAATGAATTATAAATAAAAAAAATTAAAATGAATTTTCTTTGTGTGAAAGATAAGAGGGTAAAATAGTCATGTTTTATGAAACTATTCTAATTAAAAATCAAATGACAAGGGTAATGGATGGGAAAAAAATGTAGATACGATGCCAACTTCCATTTCTACGGTCATCATGAGTGGTAGGGGGGGCAAAGTGCTTATTTTTAAAGTTGAGGGGGGTAAAGTGACATCATGTATATAATTTGAGGAGGTAAAGTGGCATTTAGCCTAAATATTACAATTAGTAGTTTACGTGTGGGTGGGATTAATGAGACAATGGAAAGAAAATTGAACCAAAGCAACTAACCAAAGTTCTGACTGAAAAGAAATTCAAATTAATGATCTAAGTGCACATCATCAGATTAATTTGAACAAATCAACCTTTCACTCCTTGGACTATGCTAAAGACCTTATTTTAAAAGAGGGAGAATTACACTAATTAACCTGTCCCGAATTTAAGCGAAATTACAAATAATTCTCGCTAATTTCAAAAATCATCAATACTCCCTTTCATATATCAACATTTACAAAAAAGACCTTTTCATTAGCTATCATGAGGGCTTTAGACGATTTCCATTAAAAATTTTAGTGAATTGTCAAAATTGTCCGTGGTGAAATCTCCATCATTTTTTAGGACCGAAATACCCTTATTTATTGTAAGATTTTGAAATTTAAAGAGTGTTTATTGTATGTTCTCGAATTATATAAGGGTGTATTTGTAATATTTCCGAAAAAGACGCGCATGTGTATATATACAAACACATTAGGGTCTAAATTTGGCAAGATTCATATGGGTTTTAAACTACTCGCAATGAGCAGCGCATTGGTGAATTCCATTTTGAGATGAGGCCGATAGTGGTGAGGGAATTCAGCCGAGGTTAGGGTTCAATGTAGTTTTGTTCAATTGAAATCAAACGGATAAAATATTAATAAAATATATTGAGGGATTTTGATGGGTTGGGGAGAAGAAAAAAATTGGTGAGTCGCTTGACCATCTCGGCGCCGGTGGTATGGCGACATCGAGAAATATTTATTATTTTTAAAATAAGAAGGGATTACTTATTATTTTGTCTTTACTTAGTGGGGGTGCTATCCAAGGCAAAAGGAGAATTACAGTCTTCCCGTCTCGTTTAACACTAAGGAGACAAAAACTTCTGGAGGAATTGGTAATTAATTATCAAAACAAAAAAAAAATTATTTGTAATTTTACTTAAACTACGGGAAGGTAAGAATAATTCTCCCTTTCAAATATACCACTTCTTCAATAGTTAATGAAGTCATGGACAGACAATTAGCAACACAGTATCCCATAGGAAAGCATTTTATCTTGGATTTCGTAAAACTATATGAAACAAAGAACATCAACTAGCCTGCCGAATTAACATGAAGCGCGCCTTTAGCATCCCTCTTGTGCAGTTGCAATTGTGTTCTGTAATTCGGATGCGCTGCGTAGAAGTCTGAAATCGCCATATCTATACTCAAATTTACCATGCCACCAAAGGACGACTTCATGTCTAGAATTACGCCGATGCCGACCGGCATAATTTGTGTTTGTTCTGAATTTATGTTCTTAACATCACTAGCATAGTAACTGTAAAAGTAGCATAAGTGGAGAAGCAGAAAATGAAAAACAGAGAAACGAGAGCATTTGATATTGTTCAGCATGGTTAATACTTTCTATAATGAGTACAAGAAACCGTCAGTTATATAGACCGCTGGAGAACACCAAGCGTAGAATAAAGGTCTTGAAGAGTTGTTGGAAGACTACGTATGCGACCTCTGTGAGAAGTCACGTGACAAGCACTCCCCATACCCCGGCGGGTAATTTGACCGTTGACTTCAGAATTAAAAGATTAAATCAGAGGACTAAATTTGCCAATTTTGGGGCTCAAAAGTGCCTCTTGTGTTAAATTTTAGGACAAAATGTGTTACTATATGAGTTATAGGATTAAAAGTGAGAGCAGACCCCAGTTATAGGACTGAAAATTATAAGTTTGCCAATTTATATATATAATATACATATATATATTCACACACACACGCATACTAATATATATATATATATACACACACGCATACTACTAATAAAATGTTTAGAGGGTTTATTAACCAACTTGGTCTCTTTAGTGATCTCTTTTGGTGCTCATTTATATTATCTCTCATCTTTCTTATTCCACTATTAACATGCTTTTAATTTATTTTTTTTCCAATTCTTTCTCCTCTAGCAATATATATATATTTTTCATATCATTTTTATCTTTTTTAATTTTTTATTTCTTATTTATTTTAAACTATTTTTTATAACAAATTTAATAAAATAAATACTGTACAAATAATTAAAATATATATAATAATGTGTAAGGTTTAATAAATATTTTAATTTTATATTTATAATATAATTGTGTAATTAAAGTATATATGTGTATATATATTTTATTCTGCACACACATCGAGTGTACCCATCAATTAGTATATATATATATATAAGGGGAGGGGAGGGGAGGGGTGGGGGGGGGGGGGGGGGTGTGTGTGGGGAGAATTGGTCATTATTAATGTCACTTTCTTGGGTCCAGTCTTTAAGAATCTTGTGAATATAATTCAAAATACATTCACAAGGCATAGGTCATAAAGTCGTTTGTGAAACTTCTTGGAAAGAGGAGATAGATACTGGATGAATCATGAATAATAGCGTGAGATACATAAGAATCGAGAGATCGTTTTGCTGACAATGAAGTTGTTTGGGCCCGAAAAACAATTTTTTTTTTATCGATTCGGAATGGGCTGATATTGGTCCTTTCCGCCATGTCGAAATAAAATTAATAAGGCCCAGGTCACTTCAATACGTACAAGAAAGCCTATGTTGGAGGGCCAGGTTGAAATGAAATAACGGCCCATGGCCCAGTCAGCAGAAATATAAAATAGGAAAAATAAGATAAATATGGGAATAATCGGATCCCTTATTTTTAGGAGTTGTTAAACGGGAATAACTAACTGGAAAAAGATAAGGCAAGAGGTTATACCTGAACATGCTTGAAATAAAGGGCATGTGCTGCTGAAAATTTGAAATCCATAAGACATGGCATAACTGCCATATCCTAAAAATAACGATGACCATCTATGTCAAAATGGCCAATCCAGAATAAAGCGATTAGCTCCAAAAATAAAGGATGGCGGTTGCAACTTGAAGCCTATAAAAAGGAGCTGGATCCGTCATTTACAAGGACATCAACAATCAATCAACACCACACAACTCTTTCAATCAAGAAGTCATCACTTCTCTGATTTTTAGTCTAAATGAACAAAGATTAACTTTAGTTCAGTAGGTAGAAAATCATTACGGGTGTTTGTAGCTATACCTCATTTGGCTCAAAGTGAGAATATCAATGCACTCATTCCGTAACGTCACGAGGTCGTAGCCATCACTCACTCGGATTGGGCCCAGTTCGGGGTGAGATATCAATGCGACGGAGTGGTACCCAACATCCATATCAAGCGCATGCATGAAGAGGATTGCGGACGGAGTCAATCAATGCTCGTCGGAGTGAACAACCTCTGATTACATCCACAAGTAGATAAGGCCGGAGTCATCAATGTGGCCGATTTGTAGCTAGAGTTCTGAGGGACTGCTCAATGCATCTTTATCATAGATATGGCCTGAGTCATCAATGCGTATGTCTGTAGTCGAGTCCTGTAAGGTCCGTGTGGCAAGTAACCATCTTCTTCAAATACATTTTCTCTTCGATTTAAAGTTTTTTGACCCTTTTCGATTTTTGAGAGTGCTGAATTTTTAAGTCCTACGTTGAGTTGTAGGCAAGCAGAACCTCAGAGGTAGTGTTTGCCTACTCCGATTCAGTCGTTTTTCAGATAGAAGTCTTGGGCTCACCACATCACTTTTTCACTTCGAACCACATCACTTTTCACTTCGAATCACAAGACTTCCACTCGTGTGCTCTTGCACACTGGCACGCCCGCACCCGAACACTAAGAGTTCACTTCGAATTCACTGTTTTCCTATCGAACTCAGTCGATTCGAACCATGAGCAACCACTTCGGCACGACCGCTAAAATTTATGCAAGCAGAAGTATGTGTAACTTAAGAAGAAAAACTGTAAAACTCCCACTGCTGCCTGAGAAAATACAAGAAAATAACTAGATTAATTCTGCGATGTCCCATATCCGATAAGATAGAGAAAAATGGCCCCTTTATATCCTTTAGCATAAGAATTCAAGTACAGTTATTCAATATTCCTTTTGGATTATTTGTTCGTAGTTCGATTTCAAGTTGCATTTTTTGGGTTCTTCGAAGGCTTTCATATTCAACAAACTCGAGGATCTGGAGCGTGAAAAGTTACTAGGTGTTAAACAAGTAAAATTAATAATATTATTTAAAACATTGATTGATGTTAATTGATATATAAATATATACGTCAAATTAATGATTTAATTGTTTCACTTAAAAAAGATGAAAAATCAAAAGTACAAGCGAAATAAACACATTTAAATCTTTAAGCTTGAAAGTTTCAATTGGAAAATATATATATATATATATATAGGTTTTATTGCATTTTTAAGACAGTTAAGATGCTACTTTTCGATTTGAGGACACTTTTTATTATGGGTGGCAAATGTAGGGTAGAAACTTTTTATTTTTTTGCAATATTAGGACTCCGGCCAATTTTCCGACCATTTTGGTCGGAAGATGACACGTGGTGCATACATCATCATCGAAAAATGACATGGCATACATGTGGCTAATGACATGGCACACACGTGGCGCACACATGTGCATTTTCAGTGATGACGTGTCCGCCATGTGTCATTTTCCAGCCAAAATGACCGTAAAATTGGTCGGAGTCGTAACATTGCAAAAAAATAGAAAGTTCTTGTCCTACATTTGACATCCCCAATAAAAAGTGTCCTCAATTCGAAAAGTAGCATCTTAATTGTCCAAAAAATACAATAAAGCCTATATATATATATATATATATATAATCTTATTTATTTTCATTTTTGAGACTCAATATCGAATCAGCCAGAAAGAAGAAAAGTAATCCTGTGTTTGTTCTATCTACCGCTGTTTAATAGCGAAAGACGGGTGAAGGGAATTGTTTGCGTCGAGCCAAAATAGTCACCTTCAGTCTGTTAAATAGCAGTGCTCTGCAACAAAATTGCCGAAACAACTTGCTCTATGTTGTTCCACGAAATTACCATTAGTGTAGTCTTTATGGATCTAAAAGTAATTTTTTGTATTTAATGGATACAAAAATAGGCATCATATATGTATAAGTATATACCAACTATCAGTTTGTATAGCGAGATGAGACGCTATACCCCTTAAACAACATTTAGGGTTCGAATCATGAAATTGTGAATGGTGCAATTAAGTTGGAAGGATCACTCCCATAATGGGTCTCTGCAGTCCCTAGATCCCAATTAGCTGGTCAGTGGATCGAAATTGAATAGCTAAAACCAAATATATATATGTATAGATATATATATATATACATGTGTGTGTGTGTGTGTATTGGTGTTTGCAAATAAAATTAGCAATTTCCACCTTTGTACGTTGAATTGACACTGTCCCACTAGCCTGCTAAAGAATTAGAAGTCCCATCGGCCAAAGTTATTGGCCGAAGTTGATCGTTCGCCAAATTTATAAAATCAATTTCTAATATATACATATATGGATATATATATATATATATATTCATGAACTTTATATGTTGTGTCTATTAAGAAAATTTGTTGAAGCTAACATCTTAGTGTAGAAATAGGAGTACACAACGTCTCAACGGGATGAGTGGGTAAAAGCCCAACACATACCCATACTCTAATATTAGTATGGGCCTAGATAGGGTAAGAGTAAGGTTCAAAAGCTTAAGTTTCGGATAAGGTTTGTGTAATACGGGTACGTGCCTGGATAATGTAAAACCCTGCTCGTTGACAAATAATATACTTACATGAATTATTTATAACGACGTGCTTGGCTTCGACAAAAACTATAATAGGGATAGAATGGTGCATTTGAAAGGTAAATGTTAACCTTTTTCTATGCACAGACATGGGAAGGATTTTCACTTAATTATAATAAATTATTTTTTGGTTCATTTGAACAAGCTTTTAGTTTATCGATTGTTAGTTGTTATGTCAGAATCATGACCTCACCAATGCGCCAAAAAATTATAGTTGATGGTAACAAAAAAATAATTATATATATATTTTTAATATATTTGACTGTATAAAGCACCGTTTAAGGATATGCATGGTGTGAGGTAATTGTACTTCCTCAAGTGCTATAGGTTGGACTGTTAGTTTCCGTACAATTACATTCTTTGAAATAAAAAATTCAACACTAACAAAAAAGGCCAACAATCATTCTTTGTACTAATATGGTAGATTCAAATTGATGACCTCACTTTGATTGTGAACCAAATGCTCATCATTGGGTCAGAAAGCTATAATTAATGGCAGATGCGCAATTTTATTTCTTTTTAAACTTAATAGCACAAAGCGCCTTTTAAGGCGACGGTTAGGGGTGGTAAATGGGTGGGATTGGTTTAGGTTTTGGATTGGGTTTATATGAATTGGGTTGGAATGGATTGGGTTCATAATGAATCCAAAAATATGGGTTTAAAATGGATTGGGTTTGGGCTGGTTGGGTTCAACCCAAATGGATCCAAACCAAATGTTGGAAAATGAAAATATGTTACTTAATATAATATCAAAGAACAATTGTAAGTTTTTCATTTTTCTTTTAAATTTGAGAAATCAATAATCACGTACATCATGGGTTACAAAAAATATCCATCAATGATTATATCAATCAACAATTAATTTTTTTTAGCAATTTACAATAATTTATAATAGATATGCAATAATTAACTACTGGAAAACTATAAAGCCCAGAACTGTATGATTGGATTTTAAACCTACAAACTGGATCCAAACTAATTAATCCTATGTACAAACAATTTGGTTAAGAAAACATCGATTTCATATCAAAATTAATATTTAATTAATTTTCCTAAGCTATTATAGTTTGTAATATTAAACTTATGCATGTGCATAAAAGAAAACTTACATTTTCATTGGCGGTGAATATACAAAATAATTAATGAGCATCAAATCATATAATCTCAATGATTACTATCAGTACTAAAATTTTTCAAAATAAAAGAAAAAAAAAACGACTTCCTCATATATATATATATACACACACAAATCTATATGTGCGTGTGTCTTTGTGTAAGTGAGAGACCAAGGGAACGTGACATTATTCCGTACTTTTACTAGCTCTAATCATTGGGATGATAACACGACACTTAAGCTTATTTGATTACTCAAATTAAAGTGAGAGAGAGGGAGAGGGAGAGAGAGAGAGAGAGAGAGAGAAATTGTGTAGGCTTTTGGTGTTAAAAAAGTGAGTGTATATTTTGAATAGGCTTTTTTAGTATTTTGAGTCAAATATAAAAATCTATTTTAAATTCATTATAAACCTAATAGGATTCATTTTAAACCCATTTTAAATTCAAAATCATCTCAACCCAATTGAACCCGTAACCAACTCAACCCATTAAGTTTTTTCTAAACTCAACCCAACCCAAAATCAGTTGGGTTGGTTTGAACCCATGAATTATAACCTATTTTGACACCCCTAGCGATGGTCATTGTGAATCGGTTGAGCCCACATAAATGTTACCGATCGGCCAAGTAACTTTTGGCCAATTACATTCTTTCAAGTTAAAGAGTGATGCTAGTAATCAATTTCTACGGTTACAGTTCCTTGTTCAGTGTCACAGTTGAAGACTTCAACTCAGACCATTTTGCATCTTATACCATTGATTATCAAATTTATTGACGAAGACTTTTAATCGTTCAGCAGTTAGCCAAGTTGAGTACGTAGAAGAGACTTTTACAATTGAAGATCATTTTCGCAATTAATACCAATGGCAAAACAAGTGAATTTGTCTCCGATGCCATTAATTATAGAAGTGACAGTTTATTTATAATTTTTATCAGGAAAAAATGCAAAAATTATTTTTCTGTGGCTTGGGCCAACTATATATAACTTTTGCTATTTTCCTGTTTTCTCGCAAATTTGTCTCATGACTTCCAAAGATTTGCATATTTAGTCCGATTTTTCACTACAACCAAACGAAAAGAACCACGTAAATTAAATTTTAGGAAAAATTAAATTTAACGTTACACTGTAAAATTGATGTTGATCAACGAGTGAAATTCCAGAAATCCATAAAATGACCATAATTTGCAACTTTGCCTGAAAAGTTAAATACCACAATTGTTGCTAATTCTTAATTTCTCCACCTACACCTTGAACAATATCAGTCTCGATAGTCAATTGTCCCTCAACAATCTCCGGGGACTCTCCTTCTCTGTCATTTTGATCATCTCCGTCTACAACAGCATTGGCATTGTTCTCCTCAAGTTGTACGTTGTCCCTGTCATCGTCGTTGTTATTGCCCTGTCTTCTATTATCCACATTGTGTATGAATCTCCTTACTACATTGATCATTTCTGTGAGTATTGCTCTCTCTGAGCATATTACAGCAAATACCGCGAGTGATCCCACGATACAGAAGAGGCCTGCAAAATCACGAAAAGTGAGGCTGGAGGTCCCTTGCGACACTGTTGAAGAAAGCGGGTCTTGGGAAGAATATCCAGGTCCAAAGTTTTTTCGTTCAATAGATGTCATCTCCGGACCTTGAGTAACATTCAAGATTGCTTTCGAGAAATATGCAGCTAAGGGAGAGCCGATAGGAAATGCCTGAATTAATATATGCCACAAATATCAAAATCTTCTCATAAACACAAGGCAAGCAAAGACTGAGCCAAAAGAGGGTTGGAGGTTTATGTCGAACTAAAATTATATGTATTTTTAAAAAGAATTTGAATTTATAACCCCCCCCCCCCCCACCAAATAAAAAAAAATAATACATTTAATATTTTATAAAAATTTGGCATCACCTCCCCAAACCAAAAATTCTAGCTCCGTCCAGAAGGCAAGTTTTGAAGAATTATTTAAACTACATAAAATGGGAGAGGGGTTAACGTTAGTCATGTAACTATCTAATTTCAATATGTTTCTTTTATGCATTGATCAAATTGACATTATTTTAAAACCAAAATAGTTTTGAACATTTCTTTTCTCTACTCTAACTAAATTTATTTGCCTCTGTTATTTTTCTTCGCCCAACCAAATTATTTTTTCTTTAAACCTTCAACTTCATATAGCCTGTTCAACTCTTTTCGTCAACTATAAATAAAATTTTTAACTTCACACACAAAAAAAAAAAATTAAGCACGCACGCATTCGTGTCACCACCTTTAGTAGTTAGTACTATACCGATGGAGAAAGGGCAAAGATTGGATCTCAGCCACAACCTAGAATGGATAGGTCTTCATCATTAGCCATTTCAAATATGCTAGCAATATAATTAGTGACTTCTCTAGACTCGAGTAAAAGATCATTTACTTTGATTTATTTTGACAATTCTGATGAATCATAAAACTACAACTGCTAAGTTTGAAGTAAAAGTTTCAGAAAAATTGAAATAAAAAAAAAACTCGTCATAAGTTGAAGGAAGGGAAAACTTACAAAACCAAAACCGTTAGTCTTGTAAGTTGGGCCAATTATTTTGTATTGAGGATCATATCGATTCAGGAAAAGCTTCATGTAAGGAAATTCATCAAATATGGCATCTATGCCTCCATTTTTGCTTCCCAAAGACATAGCATGATGGTATTCTTCTATGGATGAGTAGGACTTGAGCCTTGATTCGTTTACATTAAGGTTCTCTATCAAAAAGATTTTCATGAAGGAACCATGCTGGTACCCGAAATAGTGATCTTCAGAAAATGCAAATTTTAGTTGATCAACTGTCAGAATTGCTGATAAGTTTGCTGTGAAGCTCTGCATTAGTATGAATGCCATGAACAACCAACATACCAAAACGAAAAATGACCAATTATTTCTAACCATATTTCCTGAGGAAACAACACAAAATAGAGTGGGTTTATTAGTAAAAACCATGATACATGTTCAATGTGATTGTAGAAAAGAAAACCAACCATTTAAACATTTGTATTTGACACTAAAATTAGATCAGTCCGCGGCCGTTTGGCTTAACAAACTATATTCTGACTTTAGAAGCGTGGAGAATTCAGTGCCAGAGTTCAGATCTGAATAGTGTGTGTGTGAAAATGCATCTTGAAAAGTTTATTACCCCAACCTAATTTATGAACCCAAAAAATCATACAACAAATATATTATACGTACTAAGTGGTTAGTCACTTTCCATAAATTATCCATCAATCGCATAACAAGTATGTAAATTAACACTTTTTCGACCAAATCGGGTCTCAGTTAGAATTTCGTATGCATCTTAACATTGACGGGGGAGGGGAATGGGAAAAATATCATGAGAGAAAATGCAGAGTGGGCAAACATAATTTAAGCAAAGGAAACAATGAGTAAAAATTATTACCCTCTTGGAAAGCTAGAACTGCTATAGGGGCAAAATAAATTGTTCGAGGTCGCTGGATAACTGATTCTTCACCAGGGGCAGCGTAGTTAGTTACTCGCCGCTCTAAGATCCATATAACTGTTGCCATGAATATACATGCCACAGAGATGGCCAACCAAAGATCCCATCTCAACGGCCTAGTAAATATCCACATGTCTAATGACTTCTTATTTTTAACTACTAGAACGACTCCTGATTCAGAGTAGGGTAGTGAAAAATCCACGTACGATGCTCGTGGTGCCCAAATTGTTGTATCGGCCACCGCCATATCCACTTCCTATTTTCAACAAGGCCATTAAAATTAATGCCTGCATTCTAGATAGTTTTATGGAAAAATCTTAGACATTTTATTAGACTAATCTATATATATAATGTGTATGGGATGACTAAGAATATCAGCTACTAAACAACACATGAGAAGTGAATTGAAGATCAATTAGTATGGTACCTGTTGCATCCCACGAAGCAAGTCATCATATTTCCAATTGCTGAAATTTGTAGGTTGTGTTTTTGTTTGGGAACAAATACCTGTAGGTTCATAACCAATAAATTCATAGTCAATAGGGAAGGGCAACACCTTCAATGAAGCCAAGAATATATCAATTGCAAATCCAGTTGCGCGTGTATGGTTTGTTGTAGGATCAAACAACATATTCGCAAACTCTGTGAATCCACGCCTGTTGCAGGGAATCGCGACTCTGAGGTTCCCTGTTGGAGTCATAGCCAAACCCTTTGGTAGTGTTATAGAATCTCCTGGCCAGACAATGTTTTTGAGGTTTTTCATTGAATTATTAATTGAGTATGTTGCAGTTAACTCTCTTATTATTCCTCTGTCCGGAGACCAAAATCCCACTCCTCTCTCTCCATTTCCAATTACATTGAATATCTCGAATGCTAAAGGCTTTAGTTTCCCATCAACTAATTGGAAGTCTCCGCTCAAGCCTTTGAATTTCGTGTTTGACAACTCTCTGATAAGTCGAGGACCAGATGACGAGATTTTCAAGTTTGCATTGAATATTCCATCAATAATTGTCTTCTCATACAACAAACTTGAATTCACAAGTCCAATCTTCTCTACTGCAATTGCTAAAGCGGTTATTGAATCATATGCCCACAAACCGTAAATATTTAGATCCATAATTAGAGCTCTTATACTACTATTTCTTTTCCACCTTTTTTGGAAAATTTCAAGGCCTTTTGAGGGGGGAGCATAAGGTCTTATGCCCACGACACCTTCCATCGAGTCACGAGTGACCTCATCCATGGAGCTCAAGAAGTTGGATAAGCTATCAGTGACTATCCAAGCATACCCCTCACTCATCATGTCTAGAGTTTTGGCAACAGTAAACAACCGAAAACCAAGTGAAGGGTTCATGTGCACCAAAAAGACCTTTGTTTGTTTTCGCTTTAAAATGTTGAGTTCTTCAGAGATGTGATTGTTCTTAGTCGAGTTAGAGATTGGCGCGAGGTATGCTAGTCTGATATGAACATTTTGGAATGCCTTATTCAGATGAGAAAGAAATTGGTGGCCATATTCTGTGTCTTCGTATAAAACCACAACTTCAGTCCATTCAAACCCTCTACAGATGACTGCAAGAGCCTGTGCTTGAACTGCATCATCTATAGTTGTCCTAGCAAAGTAATGGTTCCTCGCTTTGGAGAGGATCGAGCTTCTTGCAGTGAATGAAATAATCGGAATATGAGCCATTTTTCCAAGTTTTGCAACAAATGTATCTTCTGTTGATCCAAGGGGCCCCAGAATCCCATGCACTTGTTCATGCTCCAGTAACTCTAGAACTACAGATGAGCAAAATGTATATATTGGTAAGCCTGAAATATATGTGTTTTGTTGAATATAGGTAAAGTTTGAAGTTTATCTTATGAAAAATCGATTAAGCTTGTTTAAACTTTATTTTCAATAAAAAGTGTCACAAACATGCAATGTTGTCATTTGAGAACACAACTTTATCTTTCACTTGTTTTCATGGTTCGCCGTAACGGTCACGGGGAGCGGAACAGACTTGACCGTTCCAGTTCCATTGCCACATCACAGAACAGTCATGGCCGGAATGGGATTTTTTAAATAAAATTTTAAAAAAATATACAAATTTATGAAAAAAAAAACATATAATTACTTTTATGATTCCAAATATTACATAATTTCTTATTTTATATAACATAATAATTAAAAAAACATAATAGACTACAAATAATTAATGTTTGAAGTTTGTGTAATAAAAATTATTATCAGTATAGCAATATAAAATATGGATAGTACTATAATGTCATCAAAATAATTGTAAAAGTAATACTCCATTAATATATTATATTTTATGTAATAAGTTATTTCACAAAAATATATTAATAAATTTATTAGTTTTTCGTACAAGTACTATATAGAAAATTAAGGGTTCAATCCTAATTTTTGGTTTAAAATTGTTACTTTATCAAATTTTAAGTTCAAAATTAAAATTTTACCAAAAACAAAAAACAAATAATTTTATGGTTGGTGGTAAGCCCGGTAACCCTTTTTGGCCCATCTTTTTTCTTAAAAATTATATATATATATATATATATATATATATATTCTCTTTCTAATCCTTTTTCTCTCCACTCATCTCTCTCTCTCTCTCTCTCTGCAAGATCTTCTATTCTTATTCATCGTCTTCAATCTTGAGCCTTATTCAATGGAGTCCTCAATTGACAAAAAAAAAACATAGAAATATTAATCCCAATTCCCAACCAAACAACAATATCTCAAATCAACAAATTTTCTTTTACCAAACAAAAATTTTCCCAAATCCAAACTTTCGGCATCCCCATAAACATTCTAGTCGATTTCTCCAGCGTTCCGTTCCTTATTGGCGTTTTGGTCCAAGAAATGGGATAGGAACGCCGATTTGGCTGATAAATTGTCGCTTCGACTCCGGCCCAAACCTGTGGCGGTTCCACTCCGTCGCGATGGAACGGCCACTACCGTTCCGGCCGATTTCTCAGCGCGACGGTAACCATGCTTGTTTTAACGAAAAAAAAAACAAAACAACAACAAAAAATAAAAAATAAAAAAAAACAAACATACACCTTTACTGTGCTTATTTAAATGGCCATTTTTGCAGGGATTGAAACAAGAAATTTAGCGTGAGCATACACTACATCAAAAAACGGTCTGCTGTTGTTTAGAAAGGGGGCCGTTTTCTTGATGAGTTGGAATAAGAAAATTCACATGAGCGATAAAAAAAACTAGCTTGGCAATAGAAAGGTTACGGACTGTTTTGCTTATAATGAGACGAGAATTGGCCTATAAGGATTGGGTGCTTGAGTTTTTATCTTTCATATTTGTATTTTTTAATTTTAATGTTTTATCTTTCAAAAATATCAATTTTAGTTTGAATGTTTGATTGTGAACTACTTTGGTAGCCGGATCTGATGTGGCATGCAGATCAGCCAGATATTTTTAATCAGCGTTGATGTGTCAAATAATTTGATGATTTTTGCTAAGTTTTTCTCCAAAATATCCACATTAATGACACATAGATTAAAAAGAAAAGTCAAAAAAAAAAACATACACACATAAAAATACATATACACACACACACAAAAAGAGAGGGAAATATAGATACACACATGCTTATACATATATATACATATGTATGTGTGTGTGTGTGTACATATATATATATATATATATAGAGAGAGAGAGAGAGAGAGAGAGAGATTATTGGATGGGGGAGAGGTGGTGGTGGTCGGTAAGCTTGAAAGGACAAAAAATTGAGGCGGGAGGAGGAAGTTGGGAGTGGGGATTTGGGGGGGGGGGGGGGGGGGGGGGTGGGGGGTTGAAGAAGAAGAAGGGATTACCTTTTTTTTTTAAGTAATTTATTTAATTAATTTCTTTATATATATATATGTACATATATAATTTAGATTTATTTTTTCTAGAAGAAGGGTAGAGATTTTCATATTTTAATTTTTTCCCTTTTCCTTTTTTATATTTTATAACATGTAATTTCATTAAATTATATATATACTTAAATTAATTGAATTTATATAATATTTTTTATAAAAATGAATAAATATATATTTAAATTCTAAATTTATAATATTTATATAAACTAAATATTTTTAAATACGAGGTGCCTTTTTATATATTTTTTTTAAAAAAAAAGGTCAATACAGCTCAAATCATTAAGAAAATGCCATAATATCTTTATGTAAGGACTAAATATGCATGTCGTTGCCAGTATTAGTGTCGCATCAGTATATATGACGAAAAAACTAAAAAATGCCAAATTTTTATGCCACGTTAGTTAATCTCAACGAAACATTCTAAAATCGGACAACAATTGAAATTTTTTAAAAAAAAAAGGCTAAAACTGAACAACGCAAATGAGAAAGACAAAAACTCAAACACCTCAAATTTAAAATATGATTTTTTTAAAAATCCCTTAATAAAACTACCCAAGCGATCGAAATGTCATTGGCCGTTTTTCTTCTTTAGAAAGTTTACGTCAAAAGGTTTTCGCACAAACGGGCAATGCATGGAGAATAAGACAGGCTTGGATAACCGTGAAAACACACACACACACACACACACACACACACAAACAGCCTAACCATTTTTACATGAACAGGTGTACGTTCTTCTTATTTTGAATTCTACTAGGAATTTAATTGTGCAGTAGATTTTGTTCCCACTGGTTCCTACGCCTATAAATAGGCCACTCCTAGACGCTTTCTAGGATATCGTTACAACTCAAGAATTCAAGCTTGAATTATTGGATGATCGACCAATCTAGTTTGACGCTATTTTTTGTGGGGATAATTACTCCAACTACTCCTGAACTTAAGTAAAATTATAAATAATATCCCTTTATATCGGTTATTATCAATACCCCCTAAATTTTATGAACTTATTAGTAAAATAGATGGAAACAATACAATGTCTATTTTGCCCCTTGAATATTTGAAACATTTTTTATTAAAAAAAATAAAAAAATAGGTATAAAACTTGATTAACTAAAATACTCTCCATTCACTCCAATCTTAATTTTCTTCAAACAAAACCCTAACTCATTCCCACCTCCCACCCCCCGCCACCCAGCCGCCGCCGCCTCCATTCACTCCACCAACCCCACCGCACCTCTCTCCCTCTTCCTCTTCCTCTTCCTCTTCCTCTTTCTTTTCTTTTTACCTTTTTTTCCTCATATCTAGACATGGATCTGAGATCTCTCTCACTCTCTCTCTCTCTCTCTCTCTCTCTCTCACACACACACACACACACACTCATTGGTCAGCAGGGGTGGGTGCATATGGCAGTGGAGGAGGGCGGCGGGTGTAGATGGCGATGGAGGAGGATCGGCTCTGGCGGTATTTCTCGCCCCCCCTCCCCTTCTCAATCTCCTCTATCTCTCTCCTCTCCCTCATCTGTATATATATATATATATATATATATCTGTATCTTTGCCTCTTACTCTAGATCGGGTGGCCGGCGGTGGCGGCGGACGGTTTGTGTGTGTATACATATATATGTGGTTATAAAGATTTTTGTATTATATATATTTATGTATATATATATATATATTGTATATTATGTGTATATAAATATTTATATTATGTATAAATATTTATTATGTGCAAATATATGTATATATATAGACATTATAAATAAAAAATGTTTAAAGATATTTTCTTATTTATTCAATATAAAACATAAAATTACAATTAATTCCCTTTCATTGTATTAAATTACAATGTATTACCTCTAAAAATGACATTATATAACATAATCATCCATAAGGGTAAAAAAGTCAATTCATAATTGGCCAAATAACATTCTCACCTTCCAAAGGATAATTTTGGAAGTTCAATTGGATTTACGAATGTTGACTATTAGTCAATTTAACGGAAGTTGGAAATTGAAAGATGGAAACAAAACTTAGGGGGGTATTGGTAATAACCTATACAAGGGGGTGAGATTTGTAATTTTACCTAAACTCAAAGGTGGTGGGAGTAATTATCCCTTTTCTTTATATTATGCAAAAGATTTATTTCTGTGTATGACTGAAGTTTTTAATTTAAAACTACGAAATTATTTAACTAATAGTTTAATAATTAGAGTATTATAAGAAATATGTTACATACATACTAAACGTTTCATGTCAAGTACACGAGTATTAGTTATTCATTAAATTTATAATTTGTATAAAGAATATTTGTCAATATATCAGTGTCTAGCTATAGTACAATCTCTTAATATAGTGTCTAGTTAATTTACATCTTATTATGTGTACTTATACATTAATTATACTTATTGTTATGTAACGTATGGATATTATAATCATTATTTTTTTATTGGGATATTATAATCATTCTTGTAATTAACTCATAATATATGAAAGAACATTTTGCAAAAGTGTTGTATTTTATTATTTCTGATTTGCAGAAGTTTTAATAATAGTATTTCCTTGACAGAAAGCTCAATTTAAAAATTTTAAATTTTTTATGTTAATAATATATCACTGTTAATTTTATAGATTATTGAAAAAACATATTTCAACTATACAATATATATACAAATCTTACAAATTTAAGAGAAGACGTTTCATAATTTTTTTATCTTAAATTTCAAAAGTAAGTCTTGAAAAATCAATTTTAAATTCATACAAATGAACTTAAAGTACTTGAAGAAAAAAAAATTATTAAAACAAGGAAAATGATAATTTAGTAAAACATCTAAGTGTTGGGAGTTCTGGATTAAAAATTGGTGGCATGAGTTTCTTAAATGAAAAATTATTATCATAATTTTTTTGATATTAAAATTCATTTTACGAAACTTCAAGTAATTACACAATGCCGATTTGATAAATGCATGGGTTTTTATTCTATTGCACAGTAGTTTCTTGTTCTACTTCGATAATAGTTTATATGTTTCATTGTGATGTAATAATTTTATTTATACCTTAGGTTATACATGATGATTTAATAGTTTGATTTGTAATATATGAATTATTAATTTAATTGAAAGAAAAATGTTCTCAAAATACCTGCACAATATAGTAATATATATGTTTATCTTTTTGTCAATGGTTTTCCTTATTCAATTTGGACCAGTCAAATACAAGAACCTATTATCTAAATTAATTGCGAATATAGAGGAAATACTCTGGGTTTTTGAAAATGACTGGGAGAAACTCATCTAAAAATAAGTACAAAGAAAATCTTATTTTTATTTATTTATACTTTTCAAGAGAGGTGGGGGTTTATTATACATATAAACGTAAAACGAAGCTCCGAATATGGTTTGATAATTTGAAAGAAAGATCCATCTGTCAATCCTCCTAAATGGATATGCTCTAAATTGTAATTTAGTAACAGAGAGAGAGAGCGAAAGAGAGAGAGAGAGAGAGAGAGCGTATAGAACTAGTTTAATAGACTACGAGTTACAATAATTCAATTGAACTATATTTTGTGGACCCGCATAATAATTGAAGAAAAGGATGAAGGTCGTGTAACACCTATCATACGCGTAGTCAATCTATCTTACCTAAACAATAGGTAATAAGTCACAAAAAAATTGCCGATCTGTGATTTATGGCTCATGGTAGAATTACCAATCTTAGGACTTGTTTTTAATACACACACACACACTCACTTACTTGGGGACAAAAGGGAAGAGAAAAGCAATAAAATTTAAAAATTCAATAATGTTATGTTTAAACCTACACCACTAAACTTCAGACTACACTCAGTGACATCAAACAAAGGAATTAAATAGCCTTGAAATACGAAATAACTATTTTTTCATTTTTGGATGAGTAACGAAATGACCAAGTTACTGAGCGTCAATCAACTTAGTTTTACGGTTTTATCAACCAAAGTTAGTTTGAAAAGAAAGTCCAAGTACTGATGTAAGCATACGTGTTCAGATTGATTTGAACAAATCAACCTCTCACTCCTTGGATTATACTGAAGACTTCAATGGTTAATGAAGTCATGCACAGAGAATTATTAAGTGCATTTGTTTATAATAAAAGCCCTCATAGTCGAAATTTGCAAAATTCACTTGACAAATGAAATTGTTATAAATTATATTATAAAATTTGAAATTTATGTCAAATGTCAAGAGTAATCAAACATGTTTATAAAGTAATTTCATAGAATGCAAATGCCATATAAGATATAATCAAACATGTCCTATATATATAAAACAAAGAACATCAACTAACCTGCCGAATTAACATGAAGCACGCCTTCAGCATCCTTCTTGTGCAGTTGCAATCGTGTTCTGTAACTCGGATGCGCTGAGTAGAAGTCTGAAATTGCCATATCTATACACGAATTTACCATGCCACCGAAAGACGACTTCATGTCTAGAATTAAGCCGATGCTGACCGGCGTGATTTGCATTTGCTCTGACTCTGAGTTTACGTTCTTAACATCATTGGAATAATAACTGTCAAAATAGCATAAGCAGAGAAGGAGAACATGAAAAACAGAGAAATGAGAGCATTTGATAATGTTCAGCATGGTTAATTTCTATAATGATACTCAAAACTTGTCCAAGAAACCGTCAGTTATATAGTGGATAAAATCAAATTCAACGTCAATTTTTCTTTCCTCTTTTTTTTTTAGCAAAAAATTACATTACATTTTTGGCCTTGCAAGAGGAGATGAAATATAGTTTGAAATAAAGGATATCGAGTGCTCAAGTTTAGATAGTGTTAAATCATTCCTAACTTGCTAAGTTAGTTCAAAAATTGTGATAAAGCGAATGACTTTATGAAGACATCAAGTGAATGCTCCAGTGTAGATAATCAATGGAGTAATGGTGTGAATGGAGGATTACATTTGCAAATTTTAGGGCTCAAAGTGCCTCTAGGTGCTAAACTTTAAGACAAAATGTGTAATTATAGGAGCTATAGGATTAATATTGCGAGCAGACCCAAGTTACTAGTTAGGGGTGAGCATAAATTTTTAAAAATCGTTCGAACTGTCTGCATTGCATTGCATAGCACTATTTTTGTTAATTTTTTGAAAAAATCTTGGTTCAACAATTAAGTTCAAAACTACACTGTAAAATTGGTTCAGTTCTAATTTTCTCCTCAAACTTTACCGAACCGAACCACTCGCATATTATATATATATATATATATATAGCTAAATTTATCCATTTTTTAATTGAAACTCTTCAATGTATAAGATAAATTCACTAATCATATTTTAAATTGTTTCAAATTTCATTAGTTATTGCTTTAATCACTAAACATTTCAAATACATCTAACCATTGATTATTAAATTATATATTGACTAAAACTTTAGTATGTAATATTAGCCAAAATCTTAAGAAATTGCGTAGTAAAATCAATATTATTGCTTGAGTTTGATTTAAATATGTAAAGTCGCATTATACCTAATAATTTTATGGACTTTATATATTTAGTCTTTATATTTTTAATTTATAAAAATTTTATTTTCATGTGTTGAATTTTTAATATTAATTTAAATATTTTACTCATATTAGAAGAAGGTATTTTTCTTACTTTTGTTCAATTGTTTTTTTTCTTGTTTAAAACTGCCAAATTGCATCGCACCAAATCGAACCACTTTAAACCGCAGTTTTGATTTTAATTTTAAAAAAAATCATAATTTAAAATATATTTCAAAAAAACAACCGCATATGACAATACGCTTTTAAATGTGTGTGGAAAAAAGCAAAATCAAACCATGGTCACCCTGACTGAAAATTATAATTTTACCATTTCTTTTTAAATATATATCGCCAAATTGGTCAATGTTAATGTAACTTCCTTGCGTCCAGTCTTTAAGAATCTTCTCAATACAATTCAAAATACATACACAAGGCATAGTTCAAGTCGTCTCTGAAATATTATCAAAAATAATAATAATAATAATAAGAAGAAGAAGAAGAAGAAGAAAAAATAACAGTCGTATCTAAAACTTCTTGGAAAGAGGCGTTAGATCATAGGTACTGGATTAATCATAGATAATAGCATGAGATACATCAGCATCTAGAGGTGCTTTTGTTGACAATGAAGTATTTGGAACTTAAGAAGAATATCATTAGAGCATCAAGCTAATGGAATTATTTCGTGCTACTGACTTGAATATTGCTCTATTAATATTTTCAATTATTAAATTTGAATATGATGAATTGATGGTGTGAAAAAAATATGAATATGATGAATTGATGATGTGAAAAAAATATTTAAAAAATAAAATTATTATATCATCATATTCAATAATTAAAATGGTAAATTACGGTAAACCTCTCAACGTTTGACCTCGATTGCACTTCACCTCCCAACCTTTGCGTTTGCGCGGAATCACCTCCCAACATTTATAAGTTGTGTGCCGATACCCCCTAAATAATATTCCGGTGGAACCTATGCTAATATTCCGTCCACCTTATTGTACATGTCCCCAACGTTTGACCTCGATTGCACTTCACCCCCCCAACCTTTGCTTTTGAGCGGAACTAACTCCTAAACTTTATAAGTTATGTGTTGATACCCCCTAAACACGATTCCGATGGAATCTACGTGAATATTCCGTCCACCTTGTTGCACATGCCACCCACGTGACTTTTTTAAGGGCATTATCGATATTTTCTTTTATTAGTTGGGTTTAGAATGAATAATTACTCTCTAGCCCCACTAAAAACCAACTATATTTACCTCTTTCTTCTTTATTTACAAACTCTAATCTGCCATTTTTGGGCGAAGAAAAAAATTGTGCGCAATCTAAGAAAATGAAAGGATTATGCAATTACAGGAGGCCAATCGCTAAAAGAATTTCATGGAGGAACCGCAATCTTGGTAGAAGACAGAAAAATTACAGCAATTTTTGAGTAAGAAATATTGATTTCTCATCTTCATTTTGTTGAAATTTTGCAAAGGGGTTGCAATTTCTTCACTTGGATTAATTCTTCCATGTGTGAACGATATATACCCAGTCATCTTACAACAATTGCATGTAATCACAAAACAATAAAACAAATCTACCCACACAAAACTCGATAGAATGCACCACAAATTTACATAGAATGCACGTGCAACAACGTGGACAGAATATTTGTGTAGATTCTACTAGAATCGTGTTTAGGGGGTATCGGAGCATAACTTATAAAGGTTGGGAGGTGGTTCCGCTCAAACGCAAAGCTTGGAGGGTGAAGTGCAATCAAGATCAAATGTTGGGGGGCACGTACAACAAGGTGGAAGGAATATTCGTATAAATTTCACCGGAATAGTGTTTAGCGGGTATTGACACACAACTTATAAAAGTTGGGAGGTGGTTCTGCTCAAACGCAAAGGTTAGGGGGTGAAGTGCAATTGAGGTCAAATGTTAGGAGATTTACTGTAATTTACTCTAATTAAAAACAATAATTGAGCAATACTTAATTGGATAGTGTCTGATGAGCCAAGCTAATGATGTTTGTCTTTTTGCGTAATTGTAGAACTTCCAATGTTGCATGAGAAAATACAAGAAAAAACACCTAGATTAACTCAGTGATGTCCCATATCCTATAAGATAAGAAACATTGGCCTCTCCATACACTTTGGTTTAGAATTTAAGTGCAATTATTGGATTTTATTTTTTTTGAATCCACTACTAAAACAATAACTTATTTTGACGCATATAATGTGGTAGTGTCACATATATATACCTATTGTGACACTTCGTAAAAAGTATCTCAATAAATTACTCTAAATTTAAACTATAATACACTTATCATGACACTATAAAATCTCGAAATAAGTTATCACGACACCCAAATACATGAAACTTTAACTAGTGTTACTAAAAACAAATTTGGTTTGGTGACACTAGCTTAAGTACCATGGATTTGATTGTCACAATAGTTTATTTTGACACTTTGTAGTATTACAAAATATATTATTTAGTTCAAATTTGGTACAATTTATTAAGATACTTTGATAAAGTGTCGCACTATATATAAAATATAACACTTTTCAAAAGGGTCACAATATATATGTCAAATTAAGTTATTTTTTTAGTAGTGACCAATTGTTTATAGTTCAATTTCAAGATGTGCTTGATAGGATCGAAAACAACTCTCATGTGCAATGCGCTCACGAATCTAGAGATGACAAATTCCTAGGTGTTAACAAGTGACATTGAGGATATTATTTAGATCATCGATTGATGTGAATTGATATGTACAAAAATATTTGCCAAATTAATGATTTAATCGTTTCACCTAAAAAGAAAAAGGAAAAATCAAATGTACAAGCGAAATAACACACGTTTAAATCTTTAAGCTTGGAATTTTCAAATGGAACTATACATATAATCTTATTTATTTTCTATATATATATATATAAATCTTATTTATTTTCGAATTTCGAGAACCATTATCAAATATATCAGCCAGCAAAAAGAAAAGCCAGGATAGAATTGTTTTTGAGTGAAGCCAAAATGGTCACCTTCAGTCTGTTAAATAGCATTGCTCTCAAACTCAATGCCAGAACAACTTGCTTTATAATCTCAGAATTGTATTATTTAATAACTATATTTTTTTTTTATGGACAAATAACTATATTATTGAATGGGCAAATTCCACTTTACCCTTTTATATATTGATCAATTTCACTTTATTTCCTTTCACTCTCGATTGCATCACTTTATCCTTTATGCTTCATTACATATCCATTTATATATGTTTGTCAAAATTGTATTAATCTTGAATACACTTTTTTCTATAAGCAACCCCCTCACCCCAGTCCTAAATATTTAAAAATGGACATAAAGCCCCATTACCATTAGTCTTTTTTAAAGATATAGTTTTTTTCAAAAAAATAAAATTGCTCAAAACCAGTATTTTGTATTATAACAAGGTCAGTTATTCCACTTGGCCCATCATGTTTGTATATTTAATTATTTTCATTTTTTATAATTTTGATTTTCGTAGTTTTTAATTAAACTGGTGAGAATACTAAGCAACATGCATATCTATATACAAAATATGTAATTTATTTAATTGAAAAATATCTATATAATTAAGATCATCCAGCTTGAAAGAAATTCCTTGCTCACCATTCAATAAGCTCTTACCAGGAAGGAGCATGATTAATCCCGGAGAGCATGGAGTTGTTTTTACTCTATTAAGTTTAATTTCATTCGTAGATTAGGAAATCAATGTGCCCATTTGCTAGCACCAACCACTTTGTGAACTTAGCTTTGTCCGATTGGTTTTAATAAAATCTCTTTTACCCTAAAACAAGGGGGGGTTTTTTTTTTTGAAAAAAAAGCATCCAAGCAACTTTTCATTCTACAAATTTCAATCATCAACTTTTACCAAATTTTGGACAATATTACCTTTGATCTTCTTAATTAAATCGATATTTAGTTGTAAATTATTTTATTCATTTATACTATTAATAAAGTACTCAGGGGGTCTAATAATTATTTTGGTGTCCTTTTATATCTCACATGTCTGATTTATTTTCTCTCTCATCTTTTCTTTCCCACTATTTACATGTTTTTAATTTCTTTCTTTTTCTCCTTATCTCGCCTCTATCAACATATATATATATATATATATAGAGAGAGAGAGAGAGAGAGGGTCTATGAATATATATATCTCACCTCTATTAATATATATATTTCAATACTATGAATAAAATATCTAGAGTGTCTAAAACCACCTTGGTGACTTTAGTCTCTTTTGTTCTCTTCACTTTCTCATTTATGTTTTCTTTCATCCCTCCTCCTCATCTCCCACTATTAACATATTTTTAATTTTTATGTTTTCTCCTTTTATCTTCTCTATCAATATATATATATATATATATATATATTCATCTCTCTTTTATCTTGTTTTTTTAACTTTTTGTTTCTTATTTATTTGTTAATCTTATAAATTCATATTTATTTTAGGCCTTTTTTCTATAATAAATTTAATGAAATGCATACTTTAAAAATAATTGAAATATATATAATAATGTATAAAAACTAACGAATATTTTAATTTTATATTCATAATTTAAATACTTAATTAAATTATATTTTTATTTTTGTTTTGCGCATGCATCAAGTGTCTAATTGATTTTCTCTCTCCCCTCTTCTCTCTCCTCTCCCACCATTGTGTTTTTAACTTTTTTTCTCTTCTCATTCTTACTCCTATATCAATATATATATATTCAGGTCTCTTTTATCATTTTCCCCTCTTTTTCTTCTTATTTATTTATTAATCTTATAATTTTATTTTTATTTTAAACTATTTTTCTATAATAAATTTGATGAAACACGCATTGAATGTCACTACAAGAAAAAATAATATTATTGACAAGATTTAAAAGTGGCAATATAAAAATTTCTACCAATGATTGTATAAAGTGACAATACATTCTAGTTTATCACTAATTAAGTTTTTTTTTTTGGAACAACAATTTTTATGTTGTTACAATATCACTCCATGGTGACAAGAAGTAATGTTTTAGTTGTCACCATTAATAATTAGTGACACACTTATAGTGACAACTTGGTGACAATAAAAATTGTTATTAGAATTTTGTGACAAGATTCTATTGTCTTTAAGTTGTCACAGTAGGTGTGTCACTAATTATCACTTTTACACTATGCTGCCACCTTTTTACAATAAGTTGTCACTATTCATATTGTGCATACTATGTTTTGTGAAAACATCAATTTGTTGTCACCAAATATATATAATTAAATATAACTTTTTGATTATCACTTATTATATTATCACAAATTTACTCATTTTCTTGTAGTGTGTGTTCGATCAACTAATTTAGAATGATTTGTATGAATCTTTATCAGAGTTAATTAACATATGGCGATTTGATATTTTGTATTTGGTTCATTCAACTTTAAGAACTAAACTCATCTCAACTACATTTAGGGTTGTCAATGAGTCAGATTTGGAGCAAATCAATGCGATCTGAATTCGAACCCGATTACAAGTACCGACAATCGAATCAACCCAAAATTCTATAGAATCTTCATTCATTATTCCAAATTCGAAATTCGAAATAGATCCGAGATCAGATAAAAAGATCCAATCCGATCCGATCCGATTTCAATAAATAACATTGAAAAATTTATAGTTAAAAATAAATTCGAGAATGGCTTTGATAAATTAAATGTTTTTGTTGTATTTACTTGTGACATAAAATACGCAATCAAATTTAGCTTTTCAACTAGAAATTTGAATTTATTTAAATGTTTGGTCAAGTCATATACATATATGAATATATATATTAATATACTTTACTTAGAAAGTATCTATTAAGAACATTTGTTCACGCTAACATCTTGATGTCGAATTAGGAATACTCAATGGGTACGAGTGATAAAAATCCTATGCATGTCCATATATTAATATTCGTGTGAGGCTAGATAGGATAAAGGTAACACTGTTCAAAAATTTAGAGGGTATTTGGGATTGTTTTTATTTTTGAAGAAGTTGAAATTGCTGAAAAAGTTGAAGAAAATTTGAGTAGTAAAAGTTGGTAGTGTTTGAAAATAAAAACCAGTCAAAAGTTGATAGTAAAAGTTAGAAGTGTTTGGAAATAAAAGTGATAAATATTCAAAGTTGGTAGTTGACAATTTCAAAACGTTCAATTTATTCACTAAAATATCAAGAATCACTTTTAAACTGATAGAAGTTGATTTTCCCCAACTTATGTGCTTCTGCTTTTTCTCTATTTAATTTAAGTAGAAGTTGTTAAGTCAAACACTCAATAACTTTTTTTAAGCCAAAAGCACTAATATATATATATATATATATATATATATATAAACAATCCCAAACACCCTCTTAAGTTTTAAGGTTCCGATAGGGTTTGAGTAGTATGTGTGTGTGGCAAGGTAACATAAAAAATTATCGCCTGTGACTTTTTATTGTTAGAATCAAGACATTACCAATACACCAAAAAATTACAATTGAGTTTATTTTCTTTATATTTGGCAATACAAAGCACCTTTTAAGAAGATGCTTGGTGTGAGGTGATTATACCCTCTCAAGCACCATAGGTCGGATAGCTAATTCACATACATTACGTTCTTCGAATTTAAATTCAGTGCTAATAAAAAATGGCAACAATCACTCCTTGTACTAGTTGGGAGATTCAAACTCATAACCTTGCTTTGATACTAATTGTTAATATTAAGTGCTTATCACTCAACCAAAACGCTACAATTAATAGCATATGCGTAATTTTATTTTCTTATAAATTTGGCAGCACAAAATACCTTTTTAGGCCATTGAAAGTTTAAGGTAGCTAGACCCTCATAAATGTTGTGGGTCGGGCAATTAACTCTTGACCAATTATATTCTTTCAAGTTAAAAGTGGTACCAACAATAAATTCCGATAGTTATAGTTCATTCGTTCATTATCATTGACGAAGACTTCAATAAGGACCGTTTTGCATCTTATACCATTAATTATTAAACTTATTGACGAAGACTTTTATTCGTTCAGCATTTAGCAAAGTTCAACATTTATACAATTGAAGATCATTTTCGCAATTAATACCAATGGCAAAACAAGTGAATTTGTCTCCGATGCCATTAATTGTGGAAGTGACAGCTTATTTATAATTTTTATAAGGAAAAAAAATGCAACAATTAACCTTTTTTGTTTCCTTGTTATCTCGCAAATTTGTCTCATGACTTTCAATTATTGGCATAATAGCGTAAACGCCGTGGCATACCCACTAAACTATTGACAGGCCTACGCCGTGCTAATGCACAAAAGGTACTTAAACAACTTCTAAAAAAAATCATTTTTAATGTGATATTTTTTATTTAATCATAAATTAAGCATTAATAAGTAAAAGGTATACATATATATAAATATACATAAGAAATTTTAGAATTTCAATCATATAACTTATGCTTTATTTTTATTTCTATAGTTACATAAGGCAACTCTCGTCTAGTGATAATTGACCGACAAATTTTAGATTTCAAAATTTTGAGTTCAAATTTCTTTTCATAAATAAATGGTGATAACATTCTAATAAAGATATTATTATGTTTCATCGTTATGATCAATTTTCGTATATTTACCACCTAAACACAAATATATTTCAATATATAAAACGACCACATATTTATTTTGATAACTATAATTATCAATTTCAAACATAATAGACATGTTTTCCCAAAATAAGATACGCATCATTAATTTTTAAAATGCCACAAAACTACCTTCAAACAAAAAAAAATGGCACAAAACTAATTTAAAAGTGATTAAAATCAACTAACACAAAGTAATTTTAGTGCTATTAATCAATAATTTAGGAACTATTGATCCAAATATATTTTAATTTCTTCCTAAATTAATTAAAAATTAAACATATAAATATTAAAAATTAAAAATAAAAATAAAAGAAAAGAGAATACTTCTTAGCACTCTAACAATCATTTAAGATGAACTTTTGGATAAATTCAATAAAATCAAAAATCATAATGCTGAGAAACAATTCTCCAAAATAATATATATAGATATACATTGTTCGAGAAGACAAACATTACATATAAATATGCGTCAAAATTTCATATTTGTTGTGCATATGCAAAAAAGTAATATATAGAGGAAATGGTAATCTGGGCGCAAGACTAACAAACCTTCCGTAAGAAATGGTATCTAAAAACTTTGTTAGCTTTAAGATAAAAATACTACTTTCAAAAATCCATTGCTAAAAAATGAAAGAAGAAAAGGGGATAATTAAATTGCAAGTAGTATATTTAGATTAACAAATTAAATACAAATAAAAAAACAACATGATTAATAGAATATCAAAAATTTAGTAAGAAAATACTATGAAATAAGTAGTATGTATCAATTAGATAACTATACATAATTTAAAAAGGGGAAAAGTGAGAATAGATAATAAAATGGTAGTGAAGAGGTAAAACCGTAATAGTAAATATAGTAAATTCTAAAAATTGATAATTGAGTCAAAGTTAATGAAATTGCGATCAAAGACCACTTTCAAATATATAATAGTATAGATTTGGTTTGATTTTACTGAAAATTTCAATTTTCAAGAGAAATATAACACGAAACCCAACTAAAATTAAAAAAGATAAGAGTAAAAAAAAAAAAAAAAAAAGACAAAACAAAAAGTACCACATAATTAAATTTGAGGAAAATGCACCACTTGACGCTTTCCTTTTCTTATATATATATATATATATATATATACACACACACTCTTTTAAACACTGTGTATTCGGTCTTCACCAAAATAATCCTCAACCCCCCGTCCTACCTTGCGCCACCGGCAAAATTGCAATTTCGGTCCTATGACTCCTGTGTTTTCCCATCTAGGTACACCATTTCAAATTAGCAATTACGTTGCGTAATATTTTAATTTTGGCAATTTTAAAACAAATTTTGCCAAAAAATCAAAAGCTTGTTAGAAATTTTGACATCACTCTCATGTATTCGCGGAATTCTGCTAATGCGTGCCCTACCCTGCGCCACCCTTGAGCAACCCCCCGCCACCCCAATGCCCCACGGCCCAATCCACACACACGCATATGTATATTTTACAATAATTAATATGATTCATATAGCATAAACTGAAAAGATAACTAGTGCTCACAGTTGTTTTCAATAACTTATCATGAAATTTAACTCATTTTACCATTGCATTTATAAAAATTCAATTAATCATTGTGTTGGAAAATATTGTTTATATGGTGCCTGATGAGGTTATGAGATTAGGTCAAAATTGGACTCTTTGTTTTAAAAATGAAATTGTCCCATCCTGGTGCTTACGGTTCTCGGCAAGCGTCTCCCAAAATAAAACAACCTCTTTCCCAAAATAAGAGCACTGTAAATTTCAAAAATGAACGAGCTTTAAAGGTAATTTGAACTCTTGGGATAGAATATGATGCTTATGAATGCTCTGGAATGGATTGGGAGTGAAATGTAGAAAGATTAAAGTGATTTTAGATTGGAATGAATGAAATGTGAACTGTTGGGTTTAATTTATAATAGATGAAAAGTTGTGGCTGTTGGGAGCAGATCGCACCCGTTCAATCTAATTTGGTTCGATTCAACTCAATTTTGGTTCAATTTGGACCCGTTTTCGGACCGCACCCAAAAAAAAAATATATTTTAATTAAACTTGAACCCAAGCTGTTGTGCTAGGCGGACGACGATGATGCTGCACGTGTGGGTTTGGTTTGAGCTTACTAGCTCATAGATCCTCTTCCTGTTAAATACTTGTGAACCTCCAATGGACCCAACCCTTATTTGCCACTTGAAACTTAAATAAAATAAAAAATTGTCTCTCTTTTCCAATGTGGAATACCTATATTTTACAACACTCCATTTGACTTTTTCAACAAGCTCTCTTATGCATGTAATTTCTAATTCACCTGAAATTAAATTTGAACAATTAAATACATTTTTCATATCTAATTGCAACATAAAATGTGGATATCCAATCTATTTTTTCAAATACAAATAAAGTTAAATTAAATCACTGCCCAAAGTTGGTCATTCTCCAACCTTATGAACCAAATTTTCTGACACATTGAGGGAGATCCCAGCTCCCACATGATTTATCGTCAACTAATACTATTAATAGGCTGTCTCAAAACAATACAAGAAATACCAATAATTCCATATAACAAAATTTTAAAAAGGTTAGAGAATTTTGGGCACTGTGAACATTTAAATAAAATTTTCAGCTTCATATCCAATTAAGGGTTTAGGTGCGAAGGTGTGTCATTTTTACATCGGTCAAATGGTCCCTGAAACTTCATGGAAAGAGAAGAGAGTGATAGAAGCATACTTGGAATCATAGATAATAGCATGAGAGAAATGAGAATCTAGAGATGCAATTAAATATGTGGAATTTAAGAAGAACATTCAGTTAATTATGTTTGTGTTTTTATTCAACAGTCAAACTCCTGTTGCTTCGCGAGAAAATACAAGAAAAAGGCTGCGTTCATTCCAAGGTCTTTGTCAGAAGAGAAACTAAGGATTGTTTAGATCATGATTGATGTCAATCGATATATAATAATAAATAAGGCTTCATTTACCACTTGTGAGATATAATAAAATTATAAAAAAAATATCTCAACGTATAAAAAATTACTATTATCTTTTAATTTAAGAGGGGTCAATATCAAATTTAATATTGAAATTGAGAAAAGACCAGTCTTGCTTACTCGAATTAGGACAAATTACAGTTAACACTTCTGAAGTATGTATTGCTAAAATACAAAAAATATGCACATGTATGGAAAATTATCATTATTCTTTGACTTGTTTGTTTGATTATCATTTTAAGTAGCACATATTGTATGTTTTTATAAGTAAACACTATGGTTTATGACACAAATCATAACAATACTTTTGGTGTTATTTGGCTGCGGTTTTGAGGTGTTCATATGGTGTTTTATTTTATTGCTTAAAATTGATGTTTTGTGTGGTTGATAAATAGTATTTTATAGCAGATCATACTCTGTATAACTAGAAGCTTGAATTGCTTGAACACACCAATTAAAACTAATTATTTGGTAAATATACACACCATTCACCAATGGATATAAGCGACAAGTTAGAAAAAATAATAGGAATATTACATTTAACTCCATATGATTTTGATAAATTATAATGCGGTATCCCAAGTTATGCCATATAATAATAAAAACACCCTTGATGGTAATATTGGAAGTTCATATAGATTAACTAACTGTAGGTGCAAAATTATTAGATGACACACAACATTAAGTGAATAATGGTACTTTTTCATACGTTGTGGTTTTTTCATAATTTCATCATACCTCGGGGGTTGTAACTGTGATTTGCTCTAATAAATATGTGTCATATTAATGATTTAATTGTTCTGCTGAAAAAAAAAATCAAAAGTACAATCACTCCAACAAATATGATATAAAGTTTTTTTATTTTGTCTTTAAAAATTATGAAAATATCTCTATTAATACATATGGAAACTTTTCAAAAAATAGTCCACATAGTTGCAGTTGCAAAAAAGCTTGAGGCTTTTTATTAAAATTGTAGCCATTTACAACTATTGGAGATATGTTTGATTATTTAAAAATTAAATTCTCAGAATTTAACGCATTATTTGAGAAGTCATTCTTAAATCACCTAAACTTTGATATATATATATATATATATATATATACACACACACATATATTCATTAAATTTCCAGGACCCAAAAACATTACATTTGTTGTGAAGCCTAAGAAATAAATTAAGTATTTAATAGAATTAAATTAGATTTTTTTTTTCAATTTCAAATAAAGATTAATTCACACTTTGCACCTTAGAACTAAATTAATAAATTGTCCTATCAAAACAAGAAAGAGGCAACCTTATTTTTCTTTGGACAATTTTAACCTCTATTTTAATAGTGTTTTGTTCAAAAAAGGGGGTGCAATTTGACAAATTTATGTCAATTCCAGCATATATTGCGCTATTTTTCATATATATTGGTGCAAAGTGCGGAAAATTCTTTGCCCAGATCCAGCTTAATCTTACCCAACTAATCATATAGTAAGTCTTAATACACTTGTCATGTGATTGATCACTCTCCCTAAAATGTACACCAATCACATGGCTATTGTAAAACACTCGCCACGTGATTAGTCCTGGTGTAGTCGAACCTGGTGCGGGTAAGAATTTCCCGCAAAGTGCTTAGTTTTTCTGCTTTTGGGTTGCAAAGTGCGTATTACCTTTTAAAAAAATATTTTTCGAATGTTATTTTTTGTAGTAGAGTTTTTTTAAAGTCAAATTATTTTTCATTTGGATATAATAATTTAAAAATACTTTAAAATGTATTTTCTCTTTGAAAGCTACTTTGGATAGCTCTAACAATTAAAAAAAATCAAAATTTTTCTCTGACTTTATTTTTCTATATAAAAAGCCCAAACAAATATATTATTTCAAATTAAAGTATTTTCTTAAAAAAAATAAATATTTATCTTTTTAAAAGAGTCCATCCCAGCAAACTCTAAATCAGCCGGCACGAGGAAAACTAAAAGTCTGACTGGATCCTGTATTTGGTCCTAATACATGTGTTTAATTGCCATGGATTCATTTTGGTGAAAATTCCAAGCATGTCTTGACAAGGGAGTGGATATGTCACTTTCGGTCTGTTAAAGGCCATCAGTGTTACTGTGTCCAACATTATTTCTTTTGACACACGGAGGCAAAATTTCAAGGACCATGTGCACACACTCAACAACCTAAATTTAATAATATATATTATTTTTTATAAAACATATATAAAATGTGATTGAATTAACTTTTAATAATTAGATATATGAATATGGTCCAAATATCTATTCCATCGAGATATTTTCCCGCAATGGCGACAACTTCCTTTTATGTTGTTCCGCGAAGCTACCATTACTGTAGTCCTCCTAGATCTTAGAAATTATTTGTACTTGATGGATACGAAAATTGATATCATATAAATTTTGACTTTCTTTCTTATTAATAGTACTGGTCCATGATTCAATTTTGAAGTTACTTAACTTTCCCCTTGTATTAATTTAAACATTACCGCAATCTCAACTGTAAACTAATATTTAACTCCGTGTCAAGACATGGCGAAATAGACATCTTTATGTATATATTTTTATAAATTTTTATTATAAAAATTAATTTGATCAATAAAAATAAATGATTTTTTTATTCATAAATCGATAAATAAATATATTTAAAAAGTTATATAATAATAGAATATATTTGATTTCAATTTTAACTTTGCTATACTAAGTCAAGGAAGTTTTTAAAAATTTAGGTAGAATCAAAATTTTTAATTATTGTTAAAGTAAAGGATAAATATTATAAATAAAATATTAATTCTATTATTTTATTTGAATTAATTTCTAATCCATCTTAGTTTAACTACTTGATAATTGTGAGGCTCTTTTTGATAAACATTAATCACATATATACTTATTTAAATTTATATAAAAGGCATTTGAATTTCATACATGAAAAAATAGAATTAATTAGACCATCCACACATGTGTTGATATAACTTGCTGCCATTTATGTAATCAATGTCATCCCATATTTTATTAATATGTACTTTTATTATCCAACTTGACACCGTATGATAGAATTGCCTCAAAAATTGATAGCATGCATTCATGTTTGAGAAAATATACCTGTATCAAGAGATGATAGCATGAAGAGGGAGAAAAGGACGTACAAAATTTATTTTTATATATATGTATTTAGATGGATTTTTCTCTTAATTTAGTAATAACTAATTTCATGAACTTTGATTTTAATTTAATTAATAAATTAAATTAATTATAATCTAGTTTGACAAATCAAGTTTATCAAAAATGAACCACTTAAATTATTAACCACACAATCCACATGCGAAGATTGTTGATCTACGCCTTACTTTTTTGTTTTGTTCCTTTAACCTTGTGTTGTTTCATTTTAGTGGGTTTGTCTTGCATTGCTATTTGATTTTTCCTATTTTCTTCTGTTAGTCTTTGGTTGTTTTCTTCAGGGGGCCACTAGTTGGTGGACTAGTTACTGTTTCCCTGCTTGGCCTTGACTCTCATCTCAAATACTAAGGTGGATGGAGGATAGTTTGGCTTGGATGGTGAGGGCTCTAGTTCTCACGCCGTCGGAGGAAGAACGATTGGAAGTGTCGGACTTGGCCTGGGGCAGTCCGGAGCAACAATCGGGGTTTTTTATTGTGGGGAAAATTCTCACGAATAGAAATATCAGTTTTGAGGCATTCCGAGCTACCATTACGAGAACTATTAACCCAGTCCGGGGAATGGATATTAAGCAATTGGAAAACGGGCGTTTTCTGATGAAGTTCAATCATGCGTTAGATTGTAAGAGGGTTTTGGCAGGGACACCGTGGTCTTTCGCTAAGTATCTTCTAGTGTTGGATGAGGTCCAATCGAGACAGAATCTGTTGGATGTGGAGTTTTAGTGATGTGATTTTTTTTGTTCATGTGCATGGACTTCCCCTGAGCATGATGAATAGCAACATGGCAGAATATATTGGGAACCACATTGGACAGTTTAGAGATGTCAGACTTGATCCGCAAAGAGGGACAAGTTTTGCTATACTACGTATCCGAGTGGGTTTGAATGTTACAATCCCGTTGAGAAGGGCGTTGGTTATCTGAAACAGGATTGGTGAGGAAGTGGTACTTTCATTGTCATACGAGTGACTACAGAATTTCTGTTACCTCTGTGGGCAGATGGATAACATTAAACAATTCTATGATTTACAATACAAAGAAGGTTACGAAAATCCTAGTCTGAATTTCCCGTTCGACGAGTGGTTGCGAGCAGCTCCAAGGAATAGGCCTGTGCAGTGGCAGAGGACGGAAACCAAAGCTAGGATGGGCCCACCGTGGTTCAAGAGTGCATATCCTAGAAGTTCGGCACACGTTCAGAGTCGTATAGATGGAGGCGACGTCAGGAATGGTGAGGCCGCAATTTTAGCAGGGAATGGAGCTCTTCTTGGGAAGGATAACCACGTCGAAGAAGGAGAGTTTAATTCCAAATCAAAAAGGTTGGGGGATTTTCATTCAGATATAGATTATTCGTCCCATATTACTCAGCCCAATTTAACAAATCAGCCCAACACTACTTCATCACACATTAGCCCGAACACATCTATTTCTTCACAATTCATTCAGCCGAGCCCCAGTGCACACTCAAATAATACCCAAATCACTTAGCCCGGTTTAATTGCTCAGCTCGATACTCTATCACCCCATAGTAGCCCAGCCCGTCTACCCCTTTCACTTATTTTAGCCTAACTCACGTAATCCCCACTCAAATTTCAAGTACAGAGCTCTCATTTTCAGCCTCCCTTCAATCTAATCTTTGTATCTTCTCCTGTTACTCAGTTTTGAGAACGTCTCAATTTCCCCGGCATAACTAGTGGGAGCATTAAATCAACCTGCTATTTTTCAGGTCAACGCCCCCAATTCTCTCATTCCTGTCCCACTTACTTTTGTGGATGTAGAAGGACCCGCACGGAAGAATAGAAAGACGGATCACAGGCGGAGGAGGTGTTCAGTGAAGGAGTTCTCAATGTCCTTTAGGGTGCAGTTAGTTTCTAGAAAAAGAAAAGGGCAGGTAGCTTGCGATGGTACACTTGGGGTGGAGGAGCAGACAAGTAAGAAATCTCGCCCCTTCCATTTGTTGCTTATTGATGAATAAAGCTCTTCGGCGGAGTCCCACCGGGCATTATGAATATCCTAAGTTGGAATCATCAAGGGTTGGGCGGTCTCTTGACAATTCATGAATTGGATCGGCTCATTCGTGAGCATAACCCTCCATTGGTGTTCTTGTGTGAAACAAAGTGGAAGAAAAGAAAGTTTGAGCTGCTGAAATTGAAATTAGGGATGTACGGAGTGTGTGTGAAGTCAGTGGGAAGGTGGTTTGGGCATGCTATGGAAAAAAGGGGTGGGGGTGACTCTTAGATCATTTTCAAAATATCATATTGATATCGTTGTGTCTTCGAAAACAGGAGGAAGCGATTGGACACTCACAATCGTAATGAAGATTGGAATATGTTAAGATGGCTTAGCAATTCTATTAGGGGGAAACTGGGTTTGCGTGGGCAACTTTAATGCTATATTGTCTAACGATTATAAAGAGGGGGATGGATAAATCGCCGGGGCAGATTTAGGGATTTTGATCAGTGTTGCAAGATTGTCATTTGCATAATTTGGGATTCAATAGGTATCGATATATTTGGTCAAATAATAGAGAGCGCCTGCATACAGTTAGGGAATGGTTGGATATGGCTATGGTCAATGTGGAATGGGTTGTGTCCTATCCGAAAGCGTTGGTCTAGCACTTGGAGTGTGTTAATTTGGATCATAGTCCGATATTGGTGGCCCATTAGGGGCTGGGCACGAAGTTTTATGGTAAGCAGAAGAGATTCAGGTTTGAGGCTATGTGGTTACGATCGGATGAAAGTGCAGAGATTGTGGAGCGGAGTTGGCATTCAAGGGAGGGTCTGGTAGCATCTGAAGCAGTTTGGGATAGTCTGGATTCAAGCAGGATCCGATTAATTCGATGGAGTTCTATGAGGTTTGGGAACCCAAGGAAACAATTCATGGAGCTCTCTAAACGCATTGCTCAATTGAGGCAACGGGGTGTTTCAGAAGCATCTAAACAAGAGAAGAGGCAAGTTCGATCGGTTTTGGCAGAATTAGAGGCCTGAGAAGAGGTTATGTGGAAGCAACGGGGTAAACAGTATTGGTTAAAAGAAGGGGACCAGAACACGAGGTATTTTCATTAGAAAGCATCTGCGCGGTTCACTTAAAATTCGATTATGGGTCTAAGGGATGAAGCAGGGAATTGGTGTGCGGAGACAGGGCTAATCCAGGGGATTCTTGAGCGATATTTCCACAGTATTTTTACATCCAATCAAACAGATGTATCTGAGATTGAGGCAGCCATAGCAGGATTACCGTCAAGGGTGAGTGATGAAGTCAATAACCAACTACTGGAGCCCTATTCTGAAATGGAGGTAAAGAAATCCTTTCTTAAATGTTCTCTCTTAAATCTCCCGATCCAGATGGTATGCCTCTGGTTTTCTTTCAACTATTTTGGAATGTGGTTAAGCATGATATAATAGCTTGTGTTTTACATTTTCTTAATCATAACGATTTTGTGCCTTCTTTGAATTACACACATATTGTTCTATTACTCAAATGCGATAAACCCGAAATGATCACCCAATTCCGACCTATTAGCCTGTGTAATGTCATTTATAAGCTCGCACCGAAGACGTTATCTAACCATCTTAAACCTATTTTAAATGATGTTATTTCTCCTTCTCGATCAGCTTTTATCCCTAGTTGTTTGGTTACCGATAACACATTGGTTGCTTTTGAGCTCAATCATTTTTTGAAAAATAAAACCCAAGGTCAGGATGGTTTCTTAGCCTTAAAACTGGACATGAGTAAAGCTTACGACATGGTTGAGTAGACCTTTTTGGAATGTGTTCTATTGAAGTTATGTTTTCATGCTAGATTTATTAATTTGATTATGAGTTGTGTTAGGTCGGTGAGTTATTCTTTCATTCTGAGTGGGGAGCAGTTTGGGTTAGTCATTCCGAGTCGGGGGATACGTTAGGGCAATCCTCTTTCTCCTTATCTATTTCTTTTCTATGCAAAAATCCTAAGTTTTTTGTTGCAGGGAAAGGAGCATATGAACATATTGTGGGGGTGTCAATCTTTGAGAAAGCCCCGTGTATTTTACATTTATTTTTCATGGATGACACTTTGATTTATTGCTAGGCTACTTCAAAGGCAATATCGACTATTCAATTGGTGTTGAGTAAGTATGGGAGGGTGTCGGGGCAAGAGATCAATTTACAGAAATCAACAATTGTGTTCAGCTCTAACATCCCACAGGATTTGCGTGTGACATGGGTGGCCAAGTTAGGGGTGCATTTAGTTAAGAAGCATGAGAGATATTTGGGATTGCTGGCTGTTGTGGGTCATTTGAAGAAGGAGATATTTGCTTCTATCAGAGATAAGGTATGGGCTCGGATCCAAGGGTGGAATGAGAAGTTGTTGTCACAAGCTGGTAAAGAAATTCTGATAAAGTCTGTATTACAGGCGATACCAAGTTATGCTTGCGATGTTTCAAACTTCCCACATGACTGCTTAGTGAGCTGGAATCCATGGCGGCTTTCTTTTGGTGGAATAATAGGCATACTTTGAAGATACATTGGTTAGCCTTGTCTAAATTGTGTAAGAGTAAAAGAGACGAGGGTTTGGGCTTCCGGCAACTAAAGGACTTCAATTTGGCTATGTTAGCGAAGCAGGCATGGAAGTTAGTGATAGAGCCGTCCAATTTGCTGAATCGTCTATTGAAGGCTCGCTATTTCCCTCGCTCAAGCTTTTTAGAAGCTGGGTTGGGTACCCGACCGTCGTTCACTTGGAGGAGCATTCTGGGAGCTCAACAGCTCTTAGTTTCAGGCACTAGGTAACACCTTGGGAATGGGCGGAGGGTGGATGTGTGGAGGGATAGGTGGTTATCGAGGCCGTCTACTTTCAAGCCGGTCACTCAACCACCTAGGGAGTGTGCGATCCGGTGTGTTTCATAGTTGAGGCTTTTGCACCGTCCAGAGTGGGATGCTGAACTGGTACGTCAGACTTTTGAGGAGGTGGATACAGATGTTATTTTGGGTGTTCTATTGGGGGCAGTTTCAAACCGTGATATGTTGATTTGGCATTACACAAAGAATGGGAGGTTTTTTGTCAAGTCAGCGTATCACTTAGCTAGAGAGCTACATTCGCAAGGTATTGGGGGGTGCATCGGATCCAAGTGCTTCAGGTTCGCGGCTTTTCTTTTGGCAGGTACATGCACCTCCGAAAGGTTAAGATTTTCTTATAGAAAGTTTGTTTCAATATTCTCCCTATTGCATTTAATCTGGTTAAGCAGAAGTTGACTGGTGATTTTGGATGTCCTTTTTGTGGGGTTGTTGAGGAAAATCTTGAACATGCTATAGTTCGTTGCCCTTCGAGGCAAGTTTGGTGTATGTCTGATATACTATGGAGCGTTATCGGGGGGTGGGGGGATGGTTCGGAAGAGTGGGTAACAGGAGTGTATAGGAGATTGGATAAAGGAGATGTGGGTCGGTTTGCTATCTTGGCTTGGAGTTTGTGGTGGAATAGGAACTGGTGTCTTATGGAGTTTGAGTCAATGGAGCTGATGGAATTGGTATAGTTTGCTTGTTCATACTATGGAGCGTTCTGTGTTGTGACTTTTTCTAGCCTCGAGACCAGCCATTAGAGGTCGGTGAGGGGTGGCATGCCCCCTCAGCCCCATATATACAAATAAATTTTGATGGGGCTATTTTTGCTAATCAACAGGCGGTACCAACCAGGGTTGTGGCTCATCGATCGGATGGGTTTTGTATTGGTTGGTGGGTGCGCCAGTTGGAGGGAAGTTTGGAGCCAGATCACGTCGAGGCGTTGGCGGCGTTGGATTGGGCAAGGTTGGCTTTAGAACGTGGTTGGCAGTATGTGGAGTTGGAAGGGGATTGTTTATCGGTGGTGTCTAAACTTGCTACATCAGAAGCTGATTACTCTAGTGTGGGTAATATTACTCATGACACACGCAATATAGTCGTCGGCCTGAGGGGGTGCAAGTTCAAGTTTATTCGTTGCAATGGGAATCAAGCAGCACATACTTTAGCTAGATTAGCGACATACTCAAATGAAGGGAACTATGATATCCCCGATTGTGTTATTACTTTTTTGTCTGAAAACTATTAATTTATGAATGGTAATGTTTTCCCTTTCGAAAAAAATAAAAAAGAGCTAAACAATATAATATAATTTATATGGATATATTGGGATTGAAAAATTAAATAATATCATTACTAATTGAAGAAAAAAAAACCTAGTAATTACAAGTTTGAAAGAAGTTGATTATATTTATGGAATGTGCATAGGGAGATATCAAAAAACCATAACAATTAACTATTTCTTAATGCATGTAAATTCATCATCACTTCACAAAAAATCATAAAAATTAACTATTACTCAATGTTTTGATAAAATATATTATTCACATTAAACATTTTGATACATAAAAAATACAATAAAAGAAGCATCTCATATTACATAACTACGTAAGCGAGTTGAAAATAATCAATATTCTGAATATTACACACACACACACACACACACACACACCAAATGCATTTGATATCAGAAATTACATATTGAACAAATGAATATAAAATCAAATGATCTTCAAAACTGTTGTTTTCTATCATAAAATAATATGAACACTAAAAAGGAAATAATAAAATTCAAAGTTAAAAAGAAAAAGAACGAAAAAGAAAAAAAGAAGATATTATGATAATGCCTTGTGCAATATATTTTTTGTAGCAAAAAGAAAATTGGAAAAATTATTGAAAATCAACTTGTATTAATAAATTCTCAAGATGTGAATTCGATTATCACGGTAAAAAATCATATGCCTCTGGATACAACTCTAGTCGAAAAAAAGAGAGCTTATTTATGATAAATCAAGCTTAATTTGATATCCAATTTGAGGGTGGGGTTGACCTGGGGAAGATTATTTGAGTTATTACGAACCGTAAAAATTTGAGAATATATAAACTAAAAAGGGGATGTTTTCGATGAAAAATTTGGAAGGGAATTAAAGAAAAAGAAATTATAGGGATGATATAAGAAATTGATAAGATTTTTAGGAAATGATTGGTTTAGTTATTATGTTACGTAATATAAAAAAAAAAAAACAATTTTATATACCAAATTTAAGGAAAAGGAAGAATGGTACAAAAAAAAGTTTCTTTTTATAATAGTATAGATGTGGTAGAATTTGATTGGTCAAAAAATGAATATAATAATTTATGATGTAAATTGGAAAAGACTAAGTAATAATCAAGAACATCATTATTAAAATTAATACATAAATTGTTATATTGCGAAACTTATGTGTGTGTGTGTGTGTGTGTGTATTTATATATAAAATCTAAAAATTTGAGCTAATTGATATAGAATTAATAATTAGAAAAACTGCCACTGGGCCAATGGCGGGGGTTTTAATCTACACCAGTGAGATTGTGAGTTCGAACTTTCTTGTCCTCTCTCCCTTTCCCCTTGAGTGAGTGTGTGCGTGTGTGTATGGGTATCTTTCCGGCTGACATCTATAAGGTATCCCGAGTTGATTGTAATAAAAAAAATAATAATTAGAAAAACTAATCAATGGATATAATTATAAATTAGGTTTCATAAAATAATTAAGTATAAGGAGCAATATACGAAGTTAGAGATATATTATTAAAAATAATGGTATTCAATAATTCGAATTATAGACAGATTTTAATGTGGATTAAAGAGTGAAAAATATAAATATGAAAAACGTCTTATATGGCAAAATATAAAAATAACAACTTTTCCATCTCATTGCCAACACATAAATTAATAGCGGACACAAAAGGTGAACATTATTTTGAATATATTTATTAGATTAGATTAAATTAAATTAGTTTGGTTATATATTTATGGTTTATATAGTAGTTGCCCAGTGCATTGCACTGGACACAAACTATTTTATTAAATTGTTTATTTTTAGTTTAATTATTTTGAAATAAAAATTATTTTATTACATATTCTAGGGTTAAAAAGCTTATACTTAACTAGTAAAATAAAATTTTCATCCACAAACTTTAAGTTCTTTGATGAAATAACTAAATATCTTGTTGATAAAGAATTGCATATATATATATATATGTGTATATATATATATGTTAAGTTTTACAGAATATATATACAGAATTTAAAAACAAAATAAATAGGTAAGAAAAGAAATTGAATTTTGAAAAAAACTATTTATTTCAAATTTTTGATAATTTAATGCAATTTACTTATACGAAAATCTAATTATACTATAAAATGTGTATACCCTTAGGAGATATTTTATTGAAGGATTAATTATACCTATACCCTTAGGAGATATTGAAATTACAGTTTATACCTCTCTTGTTTGAAAACTTACAACTAACTTACCTCGCAAAAATTAAAATTACAAATACACCCCAACCTGTTGGAGCTCCAACCCAAAACATTATAAAATGACTTTTATACCTATTTACATTATTTGAAATAAAAGAATAAAATAAGAAAAAATATTTTAATAAGACAAAGACTCTTATACCCTTATGCACTAAATAATATTAATTACATCTTTGTTCTTCTTCCATACTTTTTTCTCTTTTTTCAGCTCCACCAGCATCACCGCCTGTCACCGCCATCGACAAAGACTGCCATTTTTATCAAGACACCATGAGTTCACCACCACAAATGGTGTGGTGATGGTGCCATTACTGTCCGGGCTGAGGCAGTGCTGACCCAATCCCCATTGGTGGCTAGTGCGCGGAAGTGCGAGAAGACGAAAGGTGAGAAAAAGATAAAAAAGAAGATTAAAAGAAGAGGAAACAAGTAAAAAGAGATGGAGAATGAGAAAAAGCAAACAATGAAGACTACGGAGCACGAAATTTGGTGGATGGCTGGTGGCGATCGCGGCAATGTGTTTAAATTAATTAATTAATTTTGTTTTTCATTTTTTTCCATTTTTCTAAGGTATCTTATATTTTGTTAATTACTAGGACAATTTTGTTTTATATTTTGTTATTTTTTAATTATAATATGACATCATCACATAAGATATGTTAATTACAAAAAAGAGAGAGAAAAGATGAAAAAAAAATTGATGTTCCTTTTAAATTCCTTTCTTTTTTCAATCTTTTTTTGACAACATATACAGTAATAGTCACTACAATAAATTTTAGTTTTAATAACAAAAGCTTTTGTTGCAAGAAGCACAATTTTTCATTGCAAAATCTATTAACAACGAAAATATATTCGTTGCTAGTTACAACGAAAAGTGGAACTCGTTGCCTGCACATGATCTATAGGCAACGTTATTGATTTCATTGCCAACTTTTGTATAATTGGCAACAAACAATATTATCCCGAAAACTATATATTTTTCATAGGTGAAGATTATATTTCATTGCTAAACGTCATATCTTGAAGATAGCATTTTATGGAATTTGAAATGATATATTTCGTTGCAAGATATGATCTTTAACAACAAAATATTCCATGCCTCAAAATATTTCAACTACGAACATATTTGTTCACAAATACGTCCTCTATATCGATGAAGCTATTTTTGCTTAAAATTATATTTATGAGAACCCAGCCACGATTCGAACCCTCGCCTGCCCCACCCCATGTGATTCGAACCCTCATGGGTTGCACCATTTTCAATTGTAGTAAATCAAACTTAAGTTTAAGCCACGACGAGGGAACAAGGTGCACATGTGGCAGTATGCGCCATCCTAGAACTGAACCCAGGTGTGTTGTGAGGCGTTAAGGTTTGCTTACCGCTAGACTATGTTGATAATTTATTAGTGTGTTGCCATGTTTTTATACTTAGTAAATGTAGGTAAAATTAACAATTTATCTCTTTTATTTCTATTATTTTATTACTTATCCTTAGTTTGTGAAATTTACAAGTCAATTTAGCAAATAATTACATTCACTACAGAAAAAACGTCGGATTCCGGTGGAATTAAACCGGGGGAAATTTTCCCCCGGTTTTTATTTAAAAAAATTAAAAAAAAAACGGGGGAATTTTCCCCCGGATTTTCCCCCGATTTTTTTTTTTGAATTTTTTAAATTAAAATCCGGGGAAAATTCCCCGGGTATTTTTTTTAATTTTTTAAAATAAAAATCGGGGGAAATTTTTCGGGGGAAAATTTCCCCCGGTTTTTTTTTTTTTTGAATTTTTTAAATAAAAACCGGGGGAAAATCCGAGGGAAAATTTCCCCCAGTTTTTTTTTTGAATTTTTTAAATTAAAACCGAGGGTAAATCCGGGGGAAAATTCCCCCAATTATTTTTTAATTTTTTTAAATAAAAACCGGGGGAAAATTCGGGGAAAAATTTCCCCCGATTTTTTTTTGAATTTTTTAAATTAAAATCGGGGGAAAATTTTCCCCGATTTTTTTTTTGAATTTTTAAATAAAAACCGGGGGAAAATCACCCCGGTTTTTTTTTTTAATTTTTTTAATTAAAATTTTAATATTAGTATATATTTCGGCAAGACAAAACACAAGCTTGGAAGTAGCTCAATGGCAAGGTATTAGACTTGTATCTAAGAGGTCCCAAGTTCAAGTCAATGCAAGAGCAAAATTTCCTTTTTTTTTAGAGAGAAAACCGGGGGAAAATCTGGGGGAAAATTCCCCCGGTTTTTTTTTTGAATATTTTTAAATAAAAATCGGGGAAATCCGGGGGAAAATTTTCCCCGGTTTTTTTTTTAATTTTTTTTATTTAAAAACGTAATTTACTAAATATTTAGGCAAAAAGATACACAAACTTTAAAGTAGCTCAATGGCAAGGTATTAGACTTGTATTCAAGAGGTCCTAGGTTCAAATCCAACTAACTACACAATTTTTTTTTTAAACACTCTTTGGGGAAATATATATAATTTTAATATAAATGATGTTAATATTACTTCTACTATTTTGTTTCCTTAAAAATTGTGATTGTTCATTCAATATTTTTTTCTTTTAACAAATTAAAATTTTTATATACATATGTTTATATAGTATATTTTCATATAGTATGTAGAATATCTATATATATATATTTATATAATATCAATACTATTTTTTAACTATTGTTATTTATACTATCTATTAGTTATGTATAATATATTTATAGGTATACATATGTTTATATTGTTTATATATGTTTATATAGTTTATATAATATATATGTTTGTATAGTATCAATACTATCTTTTAACTATTATTATTTATACTATCTTTTAATTATATATAATATATTTATAGTTTTACTAGATTTTAATTATATATAATATATTTATAGGTACACATATGTTTATATAGTATCAATACTATATTTTATCAATGTTATCTTTTAACTATTAATTATTTATAATATATTTATAGGTATACATATACTTATATGGTACACATATATGTTTATATAGTATATATAATATATATTTTTATATAGTATCAATGTTATTTTTTAACTATTAATTATTTATAATATATTTATATATACGTATACATATGTTTATATGGTACACATATATGTTTCTATAGTATATATAATACATATGTTTATATATTATCAATGTTATCTTATAACTATTATTATTTATACTATATTTTAATTATAATTAAAATAAGAATAATGAAACAAATATATAATATGTATAACACAAAACAAAACTTATCACAACTTCAAGGGATAGCCTGGTGGTGGAGTGCTTGTCATTCAACCCCAAGGTCACGAGTTCAAATCCCTGCAATTACAAATATTTGAATATTTTGGAATACTATTCCAGCGGCGGGTCCGGGTGGCGGCGGAGGCGGAGCGGCGGCGGTTCCGGGTGGCGGCGGAGGTGGGGGTGGCGGTTCCGGGGAGGCGGAGGCGGAGGCGGGGGCGGCGGCGGCGGCAAGTCCTGGCCGGCGGAGGCGTCGTGGCGGCAGTCCGGGCTGGAGGATGGCGGTGCGCGGCGTTTCGGCGGAAAATTACCCCGGACGGAATCCGGTGGAATATTCCGCCGGAATTCCATCGGAAAATTCCGCCGGAATTTCTTACTTGGGGAAAAATCCGGCGGAATTCCGGATTCCGGGGGTGTTTTTTCCGGCGGAACGATTTCCGCCGGAATTCCGCCGGAAAATGCCATTTTTCCTGTAGTGATTTAGGTTAAGTTATAAATTTATTAAAAAGTCCAAATTAATTTTTGAAGTTAAAAGATAGAAATATTAGTTAACCTCAATTAAAAATAAAAATAAGGAATTGATATATACTTTTCACATCGTTAAATTAATTTCAATTTATGATGTTAATCTATTAATTGAAAATTAATTTCATTGACTTTTCAAATATAGAAAAAATTATAAGATTTTAAGTATTCTTTCCTAAATATTTTTAACAATTTACAACATAATGTTTTGTCTCTAAAAGAATTTAATTATTCACAACAAAAAATTTTGTGCTAAAACTTTTTAATTATATGCAATAAAACTTTTCATGCTAAAAGCATTCACTAATTTGCAACGAAACATTTCATACATAAATGTACTGAACATTTTAGCATGAAAAACTTTGTCCCCAAAAGCACAAATTATTTTCCCAATGATCACTACAAGAAAACGCTCAATTTTCGGCGGATTTTCGGTGGAATTTCAGCCGAAAAAATTTAAATATTAAAAATAAATAAAAATTAATATTTTTTAAATTAAAAATAAATAAAAAATAATAATATTTAAATTTTTCGGCTGATTTTCGGCGGAATTTCCGCCAAAAAATTTTAATTATTAAAAATAAATAAAAATAATAATATTTAAATTTTTCGGCGGATTTTCGGCGGAATTTCCGCCAAAAAATTTTAAGTATTAAAAATAAATAAAAATTAATATTTTTAAAATTAAAAATAATAATATTTAATTTTTTCGGCTGATTTTCGACGGAATTTCGGACGAAAAATTTAAAAAATTAAAAATAAATAAAAAATAATTTTTTAAAATTAAAAATAAATAAAAAATAATTTTTTAAAATTAAAATTAAATAAAAAATAATTTTTTTAAATTAAAAATAAATAAAAAAATATTTGTTTTTAAATTTTTCGGCAGATTTTCGGCGGAAAAGTTAAAAAAATAAAAAATAAATAAAAAATAATTTTTTAAATTAAAAATAAATAAAAAATATATATTTTTTAAAATTTTCGGCGGATTTTCGGCGGAATTTCCGCCGAAAAATTTAAAAAATTAAAAATAAATATTTTTTAAATAAAAAATAATAATAATTTTATAAATTTTTAGAATATATTAAAATTTAGAATTTTGATTTTTATTTGAATTATTATTATAAAATTATTATTATTATTAGAATGAAATGAATTTTTGTATGCTATATATATGTATATAATATTATGTATTATATATAATTTTTTTAAAAATTAAAAATTATTAAAATTTTCAATAAATAAAAAACGTATTATTATTATTATTATTAATTATTTTTATTTGAATTGTTGTATGATATAAATATATAATGTATTGAATTATAACAACAAAGTGAACATAGCTCAACGGTAAGGGAGTTGTTTGCCAATTGAGAGGTCGAAGGTTTGACTCCCAGCGGCCCCAAAAGCTGGGATAATTTCGGGCGCGTGTACGCACGCGCGCGTGAGCTGGGGCGAGGTTCCGTGTTCGACTCCTAGGTTGGGAAATTAAAATTTTATTTTCAAAAAATATAAATTAAATTTCGGCGGAATTTCCAGCCGAAATTCCGCCGAGAATTTGAAAAAATTTCAGCGGAATTTCGGCGGGAAATTCCGCCGAAAATATATTTAATTAAAAAAATAAATAAATAAATAATAATTTCGGTTGAATTTCCCGCCGAAAATTTATTTAATTAAAAAATATATATATATATTTTTCGCCGAAAATCCGCCGAAAAATCACTAGCGACGAAGGTTTTTTCGGGAGATTGAATCCGCCGAAAATTATTTTTTCCGCCGAAAATCCGCCGAAAATACCGTGTTTTCTTGTAGTGGATAATATTGTTCCTACTTTGTCAATATATTTACAACGTTATATTTCGTTGCCTAATAAGGTACAACTGCCACAAATTTTTTCGTTGTAAAAAAGTTTTAATAGATCGGAACGATAACATTTCGTCGCCTATTACTTGAAATTATTGTCAATAATAAGATTCGTTGCCTAAATACATGTATAACCTACAATTATATTTTGTTGCAAAAACACTAGCATTAGCTTCGTCTTCACGTTGTCCCTAAAACAATCATTCTTTTGCAACAAGATATTTTGTTGTAATTTATAAATATCATTGCCAAATTTTAAAAATAATAGCAATGAGAAATTATATTACAATACAAATTGTTGTTCTAAAAGAATCATTAATCAACAACGAATGTTATTTTTTGTTGCCAAAGCTTAACTAATTGTAGCAAAACTAATATTGTAGCAAAAAATTCATTTCAAATTTTATAATTTGTTGTAGCGAGTTAAATTATGTTTAGTCCTCAATTAATTATATGTAAATTATGAATTAAAAATAGTGTTTGATTAAGAAAAAAATAATAAATTTTTTTTTCTTTATTCAGTTATATATATATATATATATTAATACCTCAATTAGATTTAGATTCTAAAATATAAGTTACCAATAAATTAATTTATTGAGTAAGAGAAAAGAAAATATTATACCAAAAAAAAAGAATAGAAAATATATTTAAAATATATTTTTTTAATTTGATTATAAATATAACAAAATGGTCCTTCCACATTTAATAAATTACAAAGGGATCCTTTGAAACATTAATTTGGCTCAAGAGAAGGGTAAAATAGGAAGATCATAGATATTCATGTTGGAGCTCCAACAAGTTGGGTTGTAATGGTAATTTTAATTTTTGTGAAGTTAGTTAACTGTGATTTTTCAAACAAGAGGGTACAAACTATAATTTTGATATTTGTAGAGGGGTATAGATATAATTAATCCTTTACTGAATTGTTGAATACAAATATCAGCCCAAAACTTATATGCATTGAAAAGCTATAATATTTGTATTTACATGCTATAGAATTGAAACTATTAATAATAAATATTATATATACATACAATAAATAATAAATCATATCCATGTCACTTTATAAAAATTTCAATTTTTTATTAAAAAAGGAAATGGAAAAATTAAATAAAATTTAGCTAAATTTTGAAATTGAAAGAATAAGTATGCTTGGAATAAATGAGTAATAATAAAATGAGACTTTGCGAGCATAATTATAGGAAATTTTCATTTATTTATTGAAAAGAATTTATTATAAATCTAAGTTAAAAAAAACTTATTGGATGATTTCAGACTAAATTATTAGAATGTTCTAATGAAAAAATCAAGATCAATTGCTCAAATGTTTTAAAGGTGTAGAGAGAAATTATAGGGAGAGATTGATGAAAAAAGACTTGGAAAATAAATTTGAAAAAAAAAAAAACAAAGCAAAAACAACTTGTCCACCTTGTCTTCCACATAGGTAAGAGATGGACGTATAGATTGGACTCCATTTTAAATATATACTAGTTTTTTAACCCTATACCAAGGCAAGGGAAATAGAAATTTTTGTGTGTATGTTTTCATAAATTTCAATTATAAAAGATAATTTGATAAAAATAAATGAGCTTTAGATTCATAAATGGATATATAAATATATTAAAAAATTGTATAATAATAGAATATATTTGATCTCAATATTAATTTTGGTATGATTAAGGCAAATAAATTTTTAAAAATTTATGTATAATCAAAACTTAAATATTATTAGAGTAAATGATAAATACTGTAAATAAAATATTAATTTTGTTATTTATTTGAATTAAATTTCAATCCATCTTATTTTAAATACTTAAAACTTCTGGATAAATATGAATCACAAATAAACTTCTCTAAATTTATATAAAAACTAATTGAATTTCATTCATGGCAAAATAGAAATAAGATGATCCACATATGCACTTATTTGGATGACCTTCAGAATTTAGAATTATATATATATATATATATATATAATGCATGTGTTACCAATGTTGTAATGAAGGTCATTCTATATTCTAGTGATTTGTACTTTTATTATCCAATTTGACTCCATAGAAAAGAGCTGCCTCGAAAACCGATAGTTTGTTTTCATATTTGAAAATGTGTACTTGACTTAAGTGATGATAGTATGGAGATGGAGAAAAGGAAGTAAATTTTTTTTTTATATATACGCATTTAAATGTATTTTTTTTTTCATGAAATTTGAGTTTAAGTTAATGAATTAAATTAATTATAATCTAATTTGACAAATCATGTGTTTGGAAAATTATGGCATATATATAAATTATTATTATTATTATTATCTTCTAGACGTAAATATAGACAAAAGTTGATATATGCATGTGATTGGAAAATTAGGCCAAATTCATATGTAATGACTAATATGAATTTGGGTCAAAATCAAGGTTAAAGTATTTAAATAGTAATTAAGATAATGAAATTCATCATTTATATATATGTATATATATACTACATAACGTATAGGAACAATAAATAGGATTTGATTAAGAAAAAAAATTCAAGGTAAAAGATAATACAACGCGAGGATATATATATATATATATATATATTGATGCCAAAGATAAATATTATTTAGCTCGCAACATTATAGTACATCAACTGAAAAGCCAATGCAGGAATATGCGACTCTCCTTCATATGGGGAAGAGGTGTTCCTAGCTAAAGCATGGGTCACACCATTGCCCAATCGTTGAGTAAATGAGACCTTAACATTATTAAAGTCAAGCAAGACATGTCTTATATCGTTAATCAAATTACCTATTAAGGTAATATGCCTGTTAATAGGTAAGGTTTTACCCTATTTGTATCCATTCATTCTCTACCTATACCCTAAAATTTTAAAATATGCCAATACCGTATCCTAACTCATACTACTACAAGTGAATGGGTTAGGGTAAAGCCTTACCCTTATTACCCAATGGGTATTAACACTGCACACACTCTGCAAACATATTTTTCACACACACACACACTGCACATATATTTTTCATACGCATTTTTCACCCACACAACATACACATTTTTCACACTCACACATTCACACACTACACACACACACGTATTTGTACACAATAATTTTTCACACTCACACATTCACACACTACACACACACACACGTATTTGTACACAATAATTTTTCACACTCACACATTCACACACTATGTGTGTGTAGTGTGTGAATGTGTGTGCAGCGTGTGAATGTGCAATGTGCACGTGTGCGTGCTGTGTGTGAATACACACCGTGTGTGCAGTGTGTGTGTGCACGCGCATGCGCGCAGTGTGTGCAGTGTGTGTATGCAGTGCGTATGCAGTGCGTGTGTGAATACACACATAGTGTGTGTGCAGTGTGCGGTGTGTGAAAGCTACATGTGTGTAGTGTGTGTGTGTGTGTGTTAAAATTGTGTGTGCTTTGTGTGGGTGCAGTGTGTGTATGTTAAAAGCGTGTGTGCTTTGTGTGGGTGCAGTGTGTGTGTGTTAAAATTATGTGTGCTTTGTGTGGGTGCAGTGTGTGTGTATGTGTGTATGGGTGTGCAAATGTGTATATGTGTTAATTGTGTGTGTGAACTAAAAAAAAGAACACAATATCACAAAATGATATAAAAAAAATGATGGATAGGATCCAAACCCTACCCTAAAAATAGGGTATACCCAATATATATACCTAACGGATAAATATTTAAATAGGGTAAGGTACGGTATAGGATATTTTTTGTTGGGTATTTTTTGTGTTAGGTTCAGGGTAAGGTAAAACCCTACCCTAGAGATGTCAAATGGGCCGAGATTGCCTCGAACTTGGTGGCCCAGTTCGGTCTAGCCCAGCCCATGAATAGTAACATGCGGGTTGGGCCAGTTCAAGGGTGGTATTGTGGGCCCCTATTGGGTTTGATGGAGATAGCCCAGCCCAACCCAGCCCAGGCCCGGCCTGAGCCCATTATAGAGTATATTATATATATATATACTAATATATGTATATTATATATATTGATATATATAATAAATGATTAGATATATTATATACATATAAGATTTGATATACTTATATATCTATGTGTGTGTGTGTGTGTGTTTGTGTATATATAATTAAGTGTATTATGTATATATATCATATATATATGTACATATATAACATATATTAGATATATAATATACTAATGTATGTTTGTTTCATATAGATGATTGATAAATAATATATATAATTATATATAGATATATATTAGATATATACGTACAATACATATATAACATATATTAGATATTGATGAGGCTGGAAATTGTCCCACATCGCTTGTGAGTCGAGGCGCTTGAGTCCTTAAATGTGTAGGGCGTACTCTTCATGGTACAGACGCGTACCCGGGGGGGCAACCCTTACGGGAGCAAAAGCAGACCCTGCTACTCCAATTGGCGCTAGAGGGAGGGCTGAACAATATCTACGGGTAAAGGATCAGGAGCCCCCTGGGTGACTCTAGTTCCCTAATGAAATTTTCGGGAAGCCGAAACCACTGCATCGCATAGGTAGGTGTTGCTTGCAACATCGCTTTCATTATTACTTCTTTGCCAATCAATGATAGAGATTAGATGACCATCTTTGAATCCTCTTCCAACTCGCTCCCTTAAGGATGCAAAAAACTTAGCATTTGGATTTCCCACAAATGATGGTAGCCCCAAATATAGATCTATTTTTGGCACCGCTTGAACTTCCAACATGGCAGCTAAACGGCCTCGAACAACTTCCTCAACATTTTTGCTGAACACTACGGACCGTGTATGAATTTATCTCCTGGCCCTAAATATTCGGGTACTTCTCAAGGATCTTCTTCATGCTTTGGACTCTATAATACCCGCCTAGCAACAGATGAGTGTATAATTGGAAAAGAGTAAGTGAGACACTCTTGGGCCTCCACAACTTATGGCCACCCCTTTTAGGCTACCATTTTGTTCCTCTACCTGTAACAAACAATTTAAAATCTCTACACAAAACAAAAACAAGTAAAAGGAGAGGAGGTCTCCTTTATGGATACCCCTACTCAGACTCAAATAGCCAAACTAACAACCATTTAGTGTGAATGCAAATGAAATAGAAGTGACACAAGATGTGATCAAGTGTACATAATTGTGGGGGATGGGGGGGGGGGAGAGCCTAGATAGAGTAACACTTTTTCAAGAAAAACCCACTTGAATCTATCATAGGCTTTGCTAATATCCAACTTAAGAGCTAGAAAACTATGTTTGCCTTTATTCTTGTATTTTATGAAATGATTAATTTCGTAAGCCACAAGAATATTATTGGAGATAAGTCGATCGGGAATAAGGCCGACTAGGAGGCAGGGATGGCAACAGGGCGGGTCTGGGCCCGGTTTGGCGAAACCCAGGACCTGCCCAACCAAGTTTTTTAGGCAAAATTACAATTTTAGGATACTATGTTGCACGTTCTGCGATTTTGGAACACTTAGTTATCTAATTTCAATTTTAGGACAGGAAATTTACAAACTTTTCACACAGTTAGAACAATTTACGTTGTAATTGTAAATGTTGCCAGAAATTGGACAAAATTAGACTACGTAAGCTGTCGGCGGTTCTAAAATTGGTAAAGTTTGATAGGTAATATATGAGGTGTACATTATGTGTAATTTTCTACCATGTCATTGTGCCATGTATTCACAAGAGGGTGGGAAAATTACCTCACGTGCAAAAAAAAGGGAAAAGAGAAATTTGTCTTCAAAACATGAAATACATAAACAACACCCATTAAGCCACAATCACCAACTTCAACTTCAACTTCAACACACGTTTTTCCAGATTATCAACCTCTTCTCGCAGCTTATGATTCTCACGCCGGAGTGACTTCACTAAGCTTCTCATTCCATATTCCATTGTCGGGTCCTCCCATATGAAAAATACGCACCCCCCTCTCTAGAAAACAAAAAAAAAAAAAAAATCATGAAAACATTGTAAAAAAAAAAAAGAGGCAAAACAATACCACTAAATAAAATAATAATAAATAAAAAATAACAAACGAGAAGGCAAAACATTCAAATTAGGGCAGCCCCAAAATCTTTTACTAAGATTGTCATCACTTGAAAACGTTTGAAAATGATGGCCATTTTCTCGTACTCACAAATGTACGGAACCCCATTCCGCCTGATTGAAGCAAACGACGACATAATTTCCGAGATCGTTCTTCAAGTTTTTAGGTATTGCCTCTTCTGTGTTTTTCCCCCTCTCACTCTCTATTGCTCTTCTATTAAGAAATGTTGCATTTTCTTTTGTTAATAGTCAGGGCACACAGTTAGATGTTTTTTGGAGGGAAATTGTTTGTTCTTTCCCTCCATAACTGACTCAGTTGCCAAATCATTATATACCTTTTCCACCTGAGCAATCGGCATGTGACTTTCCGGTGGCTTGACGCAAATTGTCCTAAATGTGTGAAAATTTTGTAAATTCCAGTCCTAAAATTGAAATTAGGTAACTAAATGTCCCAAATCACAAAACGTGCCACATAGTGTCGTAAAATTGTAATTTTACGAGTTTTTTATGGACCCAAACTTGCCTTGGACCCGGTTGACCCGGTTCAAATTTTTAAAAAATGAATATATATATATATATATTAAAAAATTGTATTATCATAAATTTTGAAATATAAAGAAATAATAACATTATTAAAGTACTAATATTTAAAAATTTCTATGAGCATATTTTAATTTTTGAGAAGTTGTATATAATTATCATATATTTATTTACACATATTTTGAAATAATAACTTATTTACTAATGTTATATAATTATTTTAATATAGAAAAGTATTATGTTTATATTTTTATGCGACTATTTATGAAATATATATATTTGTTTATGAAGTATAACTCATATAAATTTATATATATTTATATACCTGGTCTATACCTTATACTCGGTTATCACAACAAAAACCTGCCCCAGTCTATTCGGGTACAACCCGAACCCATTAATTGCCATTCCTACTGGGAGGGAGATATAGTTTTATCCAGCAGTGGCTTGATACGATTTGCAATGCATTTTGACACTAGTTTATAGACTACATTGCACAAGCTTATATGCCGAAATTGTGTCATACGATCAGGGTTCTTTACTTTCGGAATTAACACAATATGTGTAAAATTTATAGGCTGCATGCATGCATTATGATTTAACAAAATTGAGAACATATTTAGTGATATCCAAACCAATAATATGTCAGTATTTTTGGAAAAATAAAGGGGGGTAACCATCAGGGCCTGGGGATTTGAGAGGAAACATATTGGCCAGTGTAGTAGTTATCTCTGTAGCCGTGAAGGGTGCTAATAGCTCATGTCGCATTTTGTTATTCAGTCTAGGCCCGACGCTGGATAATACGTCCTCAATCACTACTAGAAAAAACGGATTTAGCCACGGATTTTATCCGTGGCTAAAAGTGGTGTGGCTAACGTTAGCCACGACCTTTACTTAGCCACGGATTAGCCACGGTCAGACCGTGACCAATTTGGCACAGATAATTTTAACATTTTTGCACTCCATGGGGTTTGAACCATGGACCTCATGGTTGTAATTTTGGCATCAATGCCACTAAGCCACTTGACATTTTTTATTGTGAAACGATTTGTCTTATATTTAACATATATCTATGTTATATTTTAAATTTATATTATCTAAATAAATTATCTATTTTTATAATTTATTAGTTTCACTAATTTTTTATTTATTAACCAATTTTTATTTTTTATTTCAAATATGTAGGTAAAATATTTATTTCAACAATTTCAAATACTAATTTTATTTTCCTATTGAGTAAAATGAATAATAATCCTAAATCAATTTAAATACACAAATCAAATATTTGAATTTATTTTGTTGAATTAGTTATTTAAATTAATTTTTGACAAGTTATATCAAATGATTTTTGATCACTAGTTAAATCAAACTCACTTTACTTTTTTTTGTTCATATATGTAATTAAGTATAGCTCTATTTTTATATTGTGGGATAACTTTCATAATTTAATGAAATCATTTATGTTGAATCTACTTTATTACATGAATATACATAAATTTTAAATATTTTAAATTAAGTATATAATTAACAAAATAATTTGAAACACATAGTTCTATAGCATAAATCCACATTATGAAAAGTATTCCTTTCTTTTTTTTTTTTGTACTAATCTTTGGCTTTTCTTTTTTTGTTATTGAAAAGTATTTAGTGATTGAATAAGTAATTTATTAATTATAAAAAACATTTAATAAATTAATAGCAAAAACAAAAATTATCAGAATAATTTATTTAGATAATATATATTAAGAATTTCACATAATTTATATTAGTTAAGCACAACAAAAACTAATTCTTCAACAAAAAATTAAAGTGGTCCAGTGGTTTGATACTTTAATTTCAACCAAGAGGTTAAGAGTTCAAACCACATCAAATTCAAAAAATAGAAATATTTTATTCTATGGCTAACAACTAGCCATGTTCAGACCGTGGCTATTAGCCATGAGCTAGCCACGGTCAGGCCATGGCTAATAGCCAAGGCTAGCCCGTGGCTAATTTAGCCATGGTTAGGCCGTGTCTATTAGCCACGGCCAGCCCGTGGCTAAACCACTTTGGCCTTATTATCCTAGATATTTTACACTTAAATATTGTAAATTATCAAAAACAATTACATGTTGTTGATATATTAATAAAACTATAATATAAGTTATGACAATCGATCAATTATAAACTTTCAAAACCAGATAATTAACTCTTATATATAAACAATTGACAATAAACGATGAAATGGACTGATTAGGAGTATACTTATATACTTATATATGTACTATAATCCAACATATATTGTGATATTATAATAAAATGGTAAATTAAATCTAAAGAAATAGTTATGAAAGTTAAATTGTATATTAACTCAATAGAACATTATAATATCGTCAAATAATTGAAACGATCATTCGTCATTGGAATTGATATTGAAATAAACATTGAAATATATCAATCATCTTTATATCAGTGTATTATATATCTAATATATGTTATATATGTACATATATATCTAGTATATATACGTCTAATTATATATAAATACACATGTATATAAGTATATCTAATCTTATATGTATGTAATATATCGAATCATTTATTATATATATATATATATGATATACATATATTAGTTAAGTATAGCAAAAACTAATTATTAAATAAAAAGTTAAAGTGGTGTAGTGGTTTAATACTTTAATTTCAACTAAGAAGTCAAGAGTTCAAACCATACTTAGCGCCAAAAAATGATAAAAAATAAAATTTGGCCACAGATTTTTAGCCACGGTTTGGCTGTGGCTAATCCGTGGCCGTGGCTAAATTAGCCACGGATTGGCCGTGACTAATCCGTGGCTAAATTAGCCACGGATTGGCCGTGACTAATCCGTGGCTAAAAATTGGCAGCAAATATCGCGTCAATTTTAGCCACCAAAAATAGCCACGGCCAATCCGTGGCTAATTTTTTTTCTTTTGTTTTTTTAAATCTGTGGCTAATCCGTGACTAATAGCCACGGATTAGACACGGATTGTTTCCGTGGCTAAAATCTGTGGCTATTAGCTGTTTTTTTGTAGTAGTGAATCTCCTGGTCCAATGGGTGCTTCAAGGAAAAGGTCTTCCCAAAATAATCTGTTATGACCTTTTGCACTCCTGCTGGAACCGTTCGTCACTCCCCAGTTCCATCCCGAATACGATTAATGGCATTTGTCCTTCTCCTTTGAGATGCTTTTGTGTGGAAGAAAGTAGTGTTCTGGTCGCCCTGCTTCATCCAATGGTGTTTGCTACTTTGTTTCCATTGATTTTCCTCACTCTGGTATAATTCCTCAAGTTGTCGGTGACGCTGGATCTCCTTGAATTTGCTCTAGATGTTAATCAATCCACGGTGCAAACAAGCAAGTTCTCCTTCAATCTTCTTTATTTCCTCTCTTGGGTTGTGAAACTTGGTCTTATTCCAGCTAAGCAAGCCCATACGACACTTGTTACATTTTTGGACCAAGTCATTAGATACTAACCAATCTGCCCCATGATGCCAAATTTCTGCAATAACCTTTTCACACTCGTCACTCTGCACCCATATATCTTCGAACGTCTATACCCTACTTCCAATTTGACCCCCAAATCTGTTTCTTGGTGGCTGTTGGCGCAATGAAATAAGCACTAGGAGGTGATCCGAATGGCAGGTATACAAATGTGCAACTGATTCTCTTGCGAAACAGGTTAACCATTCGTCGTTGCTGAAGACATAATCTAGTCATTAACAGACTGTGTCGGGATGTTCTCTATTGTTTGACATAATGAACCTTGGACTAGTAAATGGGATTTTGACAAATATTAAAGGAGCTAAAACTCAAGAAAATGACACGGTTATGTATAGTGGTTGGACCAAAGCTTAATCCACTACCACGGTATATTTCACCCTAGACGTTTAAACCCGTAAAAAGTATTTTATTAGTATGTGACTTTAATAAACTCAAAAATAGAATTTGGAATGATACAAAGTGACAAACTACTCTCACAACTAAAGTGTAACTGGTACAGGCCTGGTACCAACACAGAGGTGTCTGGTCCTTAGCACACTAACTAGTACACATATTTAGCCTATCAACACACAGCAACCCTCATTCAAAATCAAGTAGAGGCAAGCAGAGTGAATGAGATGCAACTTTGGGTGAAGCATGAAATGTATTAATAGCCATAGCCGTTTGCCTATTACCAAGGCAGGAGATCCTTTCTTCTTCAGCTTTGATGAGTGAAAGGCAGGTAAATCAATCTTGTCAAGGTAAGGTATTAATGTCTAGGAGATCCTTCCTTCTTCGGCTTTGATTAGTGAAGGCAAGTAAATCAGTCTTGGCAAGGTAAAGGACCAAGGTCAACTCTTCACAATATTAGCCGACCAAATCTTCCCAAAGTTAGAAGATTATGAAAGATCAAATCTTCCCAAAGTTAGCCGATCTTAAATCATCATCAAAAGATCATTAGGGCTAATAATCTCCCCATTTTTGATGATAATAGAGTGATGCTCCCCCTGCCTGTGAGGAATGATGCTCCCCCTGTCTAAAAGGATATATGCCAGATAGAAACATAGAAGAGTATTCTCAAAATGTCAAAGTAGCTCAATAACATAACCATCAACAATAGTATGGCATAAGTTTTGTCACCAAATGGTAGGTTAGTGGATCATACTAAAATGGAGCATGGGTATAAAAAAGAAAAACACAAAATATATGAGTTTTATCACTAGAATAACCAGAATGTGAGCATGAACAGGGCAACCAACAGCCCATATCTCCCCCTTCATCATCAAAATTGTATGGATGATGCTTTGGAACTCTTGAAGATGACATATGACGATTGAAAAGGCAGCGGCGACTTGGAGAAGAGGATTTAGGTTTTAAGTTATCTATATTAAGTTACCTTAATATAGATACATATATATATATATAAAAGAATCTCAAATGTATAGTATAAAATATTTATACAATATAGGTACGTATATTAAGGTAAGAAAAAGTGCACAAGGTTACTGTGTATATTTTATTATATATATATATACATATTTTTAAATAAAAAACAAAAAGCAGAATTGTGAAATTACATAATGCAAATGAGCAATCTTTTTTTTAGGTAAGAAAATCTCTCCTTGGGAAGAGGTTTTGTAAAAATATCGGCTACTTGCTCATTTGTGTTGATATGAAGAATCTGTACATTACCTTTCTGAACATGGTCTCGCAATAAATGATATCGTATGTCTATGTGCTTTGTGCAAGAGTGAAAAACTGAATTCTTTGATATGTTGATTGCGCTGGTATTGTCACAGTATAGTGGTACGGTGTCATAATTGAGTCTGAAGTCTTTTAGTGTTTGCTTCATCCATAATACTTAGGTGCAGCAGCTTCCCAACGCAATGTATTCGGCTTCAGTTGTTGATAGTGCTATGTCACTTTATTTTTTACAAGACCAGTTGACGAGATATTTGCCGAGGTATTGACATGTCCCTGTGGTACTTTTTCTATCGATCCTATAACCTACGTAATTAGCATCTGAAAAATCAACCATATTAAACCAAAGTCCATGTCTGGTTGTCCCCTTTAAATAACGAAGAATCCGTTTTACCTCTGTTAGGTGAGATTCCTTTGGACATGACTGGAATCGTGCACAAATTGTTGTTGCATATAGTATATCTGGGCGGCTAGCAGTAAGATAGAGCAGAGTGCCAATCATACCCCTATAAAGTTTTTCATCAACCGATTTACCTGTTTCATTCTTGTCTAGCTTTGTAGAAGTACACATAGGTGTGTACATTGGATTACAAGATTCCATGTGATATTTCTTGAGCACACCGTTCAAGTATTTCTCTTGATATAGGAATATGCCACTTTCGAACAGCCTGATTTGGAGTCCAAAAAAGTACTTGAGTTCTCCCATCATACTCATCTCGAATTCCTGTTCCATACATTTAGAGAAATCTTGACAGAGAAGTACATCAGTGCTGCCAAAAATTATATCATCGACATAGATTTGTACCAGGAAAATATCTTGGTTCTGGTTTTTTATAAATAAGGTACGATTAGTTGATCCTGCTGTAAAATCATTTGAAACCAGATATAAACTAAGTCTTTTGTACCAGGCACGAGGTGCCTGTTTTAGACCATAGAGAGCTTTCGTTAGTTTGAAAACGTGTTTGGGAAACTCTTGGTTTATGAAACCAGGAGGTTGTTCAACAAAAACATTTTCACTAATAGAACCATTAGAAAAGCACTTTTGACATCCATTTGAAAAAGAGAGAATTTTTTAAAACATGCAAATGTTAGCAACATGCAAATGGATTCCAATCTTGCAACAGGGGCGTAGGTTTCAGTCAAAATCTATGCCCTCTTGTTGACAGTATCCTTTAGCAACAAGGCGAGCCTTGCTCCTAGTTACTTGTCCATTTTCATTTAATTTGTTGCGGAATACCCATTTAGTACCGATGACCATTTGGTTCTTAGGTCTCTCTACCAGGTCCCATACTTGGTTTTTCTGAAATTTGGCTAATTCTTTTTCCATTGCTTTTACCCAATTTGGATCCTTTAAATCTTCACTAATATTATGAGGTTCTGACATGGAGAAAAAAAGCACTACTGTTGTTATCTTTATTCTGCTTGGATCACCAATAATTTTGTCCATCGGATGGCTGGATGCATGCTTGAACTATCTATGTAGTGATGTAGTTTCCTCGTATGATGACTTATCTTCTTTACTACTGGACTTGGTATTGAGTTGCTCTTCTGGTATCTCCTTTGGAAAAATGAAAAATTCTGGATCATCATAGCTCAAGGAGTCTTGGCTTTACTGTTAGTCTCATCAAAAACAACATGAACTGATTCATGAACATAATTCTTTCGTTTATTAAAAACTCTGTAAGCCTTTCTTTTAGTGGCATAGCTAACAAAAATTCCTTCGTCAGTTTTAGAGTCGAATTTACTTAAGTGGTCTCAGTCATTAAGAATAAAACATTTACATCTGAAGATCTTAATGTATGAAACATTTGGAGGCCTACCAAACCACAGTTCATAAGGGGTTTTTTTGTAAAAGAGGTCTTATGAATACTCGATTTGATATGTGGCATGCGGTGTTGACAGCTTCAGCCCACAAATGCATGGGTACATTACATTCGTGTATCATGGTTCGGGCCATTTCTTGAAGAATTCGATTTTTGCGTTCCACTACCCCATTTTGTTGGGGTGTCTTGGGCGCACAAAATTCATGATTGTAACCATTTTGTTCGCAAAATATAAGAAAGTTTATTTCATCGAATTCTGTACCATGATCACTTCGAATACTCTTAATATCCCAACCTTTTTCATTTTACAGACGTTTTGTGAGAGGAATAAAAACTTTAAGAGCATCGTTTTTGTGAGCTAAAAAGAATACCCATGTAAATCGTGTATAGTCATCAACGATAACAAAAACGTACCTTTCCCACCTAAGGATTGTGTTCTCATTGGTCCTAATAGATCCAAGTGGAACAATTTCAAAGGGCTGGAAGTGCTTATAATATTTTTGGTTTTGAAAGAAATTCTTTTTTGTTTACCTTTAACACAAGCATCACAAATTTTATCTTTAGAAAGTTTCAATTTAGGCAGACCTTTTACCAGTTCATTTGTCGAGATGTGAGATAAAAGATCAAAATTTATATGTCCAAGTCTTATGTGCCATAGCCAGCTGGAGTCATCAGTAGCAGCTAAGCATTCTATTTTTTGATCAAAGATATCTTATAGGTGAAGAAAATAAATGTTTTTATCTCGTTTTGCAGTTAGAATCTCTTGACCATTTTTAAGAATGTAACAGTGGTTGGGAGAAAATTTAACGTCACACATTTTGTCACACAGTTGGCTGATACTTAGAAGATTGTGTTTCAAACCACTTACCAACCAAACCTTTTCGATGCATGTTCCGTTTATAGCACCAACAGTGCCCATTCCTATGATACTACCTCTGGTATTGTCTGCAAAAATCACACTTCCACCATCCCATTCTTCCAAATGGTTAAAGTGTGCCTTATTACCAGTCATATGCCTCGAGCATCCACTATCTAGTACACACTTACTATTCCAGGATGCTTTGGAAGACGACACCTACAATAATTAATTCATTTTAGGTGCCCTGGTACTTCCTGGTCCTTGGGGGTTAGTCATGGTACCTTTTGGAACCCACTTTAAAATAGTTTTGGGTGCTGGAATTCCAAAACAATTGTATTGTATATGTCCCCATCTACCACAGTTATAGCATCTTTTGCTTCTATTATTTAGAGGATGTCTTCTTCTACGTTTAATTTTATTTAATTCTTCTTCCAGCCTGAGAATTTTCCTTAGAGAGGACTTCATTTTCATTTAGAAGTGTCTCCTTTTCATTTTTGAAAAGCTCTGACAAGTCTCTTAATCTTTCTTCAATGTTATGTTTTTCTTTCAAGATTTTCATAAGGTTTGCTTCAAGAATTTTGTTTCTGGCAAATAATTTCTCAATTTTTTCTAGATTGCTTTGTAATAGCTCTTGAATTTCATGGTCTTCGCTTTCAGAATAATATCTAGGAAAAGAAGGATTTGAGTTTACCTGACTGGCCATGAAGCTAACTTCCACACCATCTTCTTCATTTTTGAAGAGCTCTGGTTCCTGGTCATCCCATATTGCCGTCATCGATCTAGGTTGATGATGACGCTCATCCCATTGAGCTAACATATTCTTGAATGCTGATAGTGATCATCCCTAAGTTGATAATATTGTCGTAGCTTTGGACAATCAGGTCTCTTATGCCCTGGTTCACCACATTCATGACACCCAGTAGGTTCGTCTAGATTTGGTTTTCTGTAATTACCCCTGGGATCCTTTTGGAACTTGCGCCTTGTAGCGGAAAAATGTTTAAGTTTTTTGGTAAGAAAAGCAAGTTCATCTTCAATTTCTTTCTCAGTTGGATTATCCGGGGTTAGTTCTTTTTCGACATTGAATGCCAAGTTACATTTTTTTTTCCTGATTTTCTTGTGAAATTAGTGTCATTTCATATGATGTGAGTGATCCAATAAGTTGAGCCATGGTCATTCTAGCGAAATCCTTGGCTTCAAAAATAGTTGTGGTTTTAGGGTTCCACTCTCTTGGAAGTGATCTGTGGATTTTTAAACTTGTTCTTCCTCTACCATTCCCTTTCCTAGAGCGAACATTTGATTTACACTTTCTATGAATCGAGCATACATATGGTTCATGCTTTCACCTGGGTTCATCTGGAACATCTCAAATTGATGGGTGAGAAGAGCCACTCTTCACTTTTAACTTGAGATGTCCCTTCATAGGTTACTTGTAGTATATCCGACATATCCTTGGCTGATTCACAGGTGCTTACTCTATTATATTATTCAATATTAAGAGTACAAGAAAGAATATACTTAGCTTTTGCATTTAAAGAAAGGATTTTTTCATCCTCTTCCGTGAATTCATCTTCCGTCTTAGGGATTTTCTTGTTTCCTTTCCCTTTCATAGGAACTTCAAGCCCTTTACTAAGGACACGCCATAATTTGTAATCAATGGAGATGAAATACTCCTTGACACGGTTCTTCCAAGTGGCATAATTTGTTCCATCAAATAACGGGGGTCTAGTGTGTGAAAGGCCCTCTGCATATAAGTTAGTGTTTGAACAAGCCATAGGGATCTTTAACTTAGGTTGATTAAACCAAAAAAAAACAAAACTTTTTGCAAGCCCTCGGCTCTGATACCAATTGACAGATATTAAAAGAACAAAAGCTCAAGAAAATGACACAGTTACGTATAGTGGTTGGGTCGAAGCTTAATCCACTACCTAGGTATATTTCACCCTAGGCTTTTAAACCTGTAAAAAGTATTTTATTAGTATGTGATTTTAATAAACTCAAAAACAGAATTTGGAACGATACAGAGTGACAAACTACTCTCACAACTAAAGTGTAACTGGTAGAGGCCTAGCACCAACACAGAGGTGTCTGGTCCTTAGCACACTAACTACTACACGTATTTAGCCTATCAACACACAAGCAACGCTCATTCAAAATCAAGCATAGGCAAGCAGAGTGAATGAGATGCAACTTTAGGGTGAAGCATGCAACGTATTTATAGCCATAGTCGTTTGCCTATTACCAAGGCAAGAGATCCTTCCTTCTTCAGCTTAGATGAGTGAAAGGTAGGTAAATCAATCTTCTCAAGGTAAGGCATTACTGTCTAGGAGATCCTTCCTTCTTCGGCTTTGATGAGTGAAAAGCAGGTAAATCAATCTTGTTAAGGTAAGGCATTAATGTCTAGGAGATCCTCCTTCTTCGGCTTTGATGAGTGAAGGCAAGTAAATCAGTCTTGGCAAGGTAAGGAATCAAGGTCAACTTTTTCCAATAGTAGCCGACCAAATTTTCCCAAAGTTAGAAGATTATGAGAGATCAAATCTTCCAAAGTTAGTCGATATCAAATCATCATCAAAAGATCATTAGGGCTAACAGATTTCATGTAAGAAAAACTCTGAGATAGTGTCACGGAATGCCTGCATTTGGTTTGGGGGTCGATAACATCCATAAGGACCTCGTTAAAATCCCCACAACATAACCATGCTCTGTCTCACCTGTTTGCTATCCCTCTGATCAAATTCGAAGCATGGTTGCGATTTTGAGCTAACGGTTTGCCGTATATACCCATAAAATCCCAGTCGCTGCAAGCAGTTCCCATTAAGAATAACGACATCCATATGATTTTTTGGATAGCTATATAAAGTCACTGTTAACTCTTTCTTCCACAGTAGTGCTAACCCCCCCCCCCCCCACACACTCCTTCCTAAAGCTTCATGGCAAATACCAAACATATCGAATATGTTCTTCAATCGATCAACTAGTCGCCTGTTTCATCTAGTTTTTGATAAGAAAACCAGTGAGGGTTTTGTACCCTAAAGAGTACTCTCCATTTTTTGAACTGATCGAGACCCCCTCAAGCCTCGGTAGTTCCAACTTAGGATTTTCACGAGGACCAGCACGCAGTCTCCGCCGATAAGCTACTCCTTCAATCACCAACATGGGACTAGTGCACTTCTTTTTATGTTGTGTCTGGCTTGATTCAATGTTATTATCTGACTACTTACTCGTCTTTCATTTTCCATAGACCTGAATTATCTTCTTGGGTTTGTATTTTGGTTTATATGTTTGAGGGAAGAAACTGGGGTGAAAGAGCGGGGATGGATTGTTTGGGAAGTAACGTATAGCTATAGTGATTGGGCTTGGTAAGTTTGGGTTTGTATTTTCTGTGTTATGGTCATGGGGTGTAATGGATAAGTGTTGGGCCGGAAATTGAGGATATGGTAGAGCTTGGACCGGCATAGAGGGGGTATAAGTGATCGGCTGCAGGGTGGTGGGCTTGTTTGAAGGGGTCGCTTGTTTAGTAAGGGGCAGGTGCGTTGGGCTATTTGGAGCGTGGGTGATAATGTATTGTGGCTTTGTGGGCTGGGCCTAATTTGGCTGACTTGCTCTCCAACAGGATCTGATTGTGAAGTAGGAGAAATTTCCTTACTATTTCGTGATTGAAGGTGATTAGAGGCATTCAAGAGATTGGATGCATTTGGGGCCTGGGTCAAGTTTAAGGGGGTTACCATCAGTGGGAGATTCCATATTAATAGGCTCGACTTCGGTTCCTCACTAATTTGGCACCGACAAATTCGAAACACCAGTATCCCCTGCAATCTGCTTGTCCTCTGTTTTCCATGAATCGCGGCCGGAGACGAGGGAATGTCCTTAATTGGCAGTATCCCCGATTGGCATTGGTTCCCTCCGGTATTCGTCTCACGATGCCATGGTCCGTAAGGAGCTTGATCACCCGGATCCACAAAATTGTCATCCAAAATCAGCTCGCAGAATTTTGATATACGATCACAATGGCCGCAAAGTAGCAGAAGTTAGGTAACCGTTCATATGTGAACATGACAATTAATTTCTTCCCATCTTCGCTCTACGATTTTTGGGCACATTTTAGCAGTTTTGTGATATCAATTTCTACCTGAAGGCCTCATACTGCTGCCCAGTACCTTTCCCGTCTTGTCAAGATCAACTTCTTCGAACCTCCCCACTTTATTTCCTACGTATTCTGCCATTGCTAAGTTCATTTTGCTAATTCGGAGGTTGTGCATGTGTACTATATATAGAACGAGCACAATTTTAACTCGATCTCTAGTAGGTCATCTCCTTCCTCCACTGCCTGGACTATCACCAAGTGTTTGTCAAAAGCCCACGGCGAGCAGGCCAAGAAGCGTTGCCGATCAATTTGATGGTAAAAAATCAGCAAAAACCGTCTCATGGCCAACTTTTGGATATCTATGCCCCAAATCGGATTAATGATATTCATCAATGTATTCTTAAAAGGCTCAAAACTGATGACCCCTTTTTGTTAATAGGCGTCCCACAATCTGATAGTCTTATTCTTGGATAGCCCTTTCCATGCTTGGTCCGGCACTGTGTCAGTAGCTTCCTCTGTATCATTCAGTGACAAGGCTTTCAACACCCATTCCAACTCGCCTCCATACTCACTCTGATCCCGGAGAGAGCCGTAAAGAACTAGAGCGAGCCAACCGGATTCAGAACCGCAACAGCGCGTACACCAAACCAAAGAGGGTCCCTACGCAAAGAAAGAAAAGAAACGGCAACAGATCAAGAAGTGAGGAAAGCGAAAAACTAAGCAATCCGTGCTTATAGAAAGGAAAGCCATTGCAGGGATCAAAACCAGATCAGGATAATAAGTAACACAAAAAAATGGTAAAATAAATTTAATAGCAGGACTAAAGAGAACAATCATGATGGAATGAGAAACGTGGTTGTGTCACAAACACGTGATCCAAAAGCTCGTAAGGAGATCTCAGAAAGGCCTATCTGAACTAGAGAACTCATTGCTTCAGAAACTCTCACAGGAGAGACTCACAACTGTCATGGGAGACACTCCATTACAGATCACTACTCACAATGTCCGGAGTATAGGTACGAGGTAAACAATAGAAGACAAAAAGTAAATAGTGGTTCATACAAAAAAGTAAATAAGCAACAATGGAATCAAGTTTTGAGAATCGCGAAATAATTAATTTTGATAGGAACAATTTTTACACCATATCAAATCATAATCATCTTAGTCAAGAAAAATAAACTTGTGAAAAAATAAAAATTAAATAACATGTCAAATGATAAGAAATGTTAAAACAAATTAAATATTCATGTGCAAAAATGTTATCGATATGACTATATTAAGAACAAATTCAAAATTGTCAAATATATTTCCTTTGTCATAAGTTGGTCTTAGAGTAATATAAATTTCAAAAATTCAAGAAGACAAGCATAGAAGGACATTATATAATAAAGCATGTTTTAATTAATAGAATACTAAAACGAAAAATTGGACGAACCTAAAAAATAAATGAAAAGATAAATATTATTTAAATAATGAGCATTGACTAAAAAATATAATAGATGAAAATAAAAAAAATAATAAAATTTATCAATTTATAAAAAGAAAAAATTATTTACCTATTAGAATATAACAAGCTCCATTAAATCTAGCGGGGCAAAAAAACAAAATCTAAGTAAAGAATTAGACAAACCAAAAAAATAATAAATTGAGAAATAAAGAAATAAAATAGAAAAAGGAAAATAATGACGTATGAATCGCTTCAAAATATATCCAAAAATATGATCTTATAAAAGAAATATTAAAATAGGGGAAATATTGGATGAACAAAAAAAAGTTTAAAGAATACCATTTGAATAATTAACATTTATCAAAAAAAAATAATGGATAAAAACAGAGAAGTGATGAACATTTTAAATTTTGAAAGGTGAAACATAATTCTTAGTTATTTGAATATAACAAATTCCCTCAATCCATTAGAAAAACCAAAATCAAAAATAATAATAAATAAACAAACAAATAAACTACTTCAAAAATAAAGTGAGAACAAAGAAAAAAAATTAAAAAGTATAGAGATTATTAAAAAAATATATTTATATCAAAATATGTACATTAATTATTGATAAGTAAATAAATAATAAAAGAAGTATTATTAAAACAATATGTATGTGCGTGTATTTAACCACATAAGAGGGGGAAAAAAAAAGAACTAATTCACAAAAAACAAAAGTCAATGATGAAAAAGGGGAAATTAAATTTTTCTTGATCAATCTCTGAATCTATTTGGGGAAATAAATAAATAGATAAATAAAATCAAATGAGAAAAGTGAACCTAATTGAAAAAAAGTTTGACAAAAGGATGACACCTCTTCACTTTTTGTTTTTTTAGATATTAGTGTGGGGGTTCAAGGGGTAGGAGGACAATGGATGGATGTCCATCGATTTTGTACATTTTGAAGGAAAATAAATTGAAAGGAAGATCAACTTTTCGTTAGGAATAGATAGGTACATTAAGCATGATTTTAAATATTAGAAGTTGAGAATAATTTAGTTAGGATATTATTTATTGGATTTCTGTAACTACAATATGATGGAATGAACTTTTCAAATTGAAAAATACTTTGATGGCCTTTTGTACATAGAAAATTCTAATAGGAAAAGTTTGTAGAATTTTTTTTTTCTTTAAAATATTCATTGCTTTCTTGTTTAGATATAAGAAAACATTATATTAATTGACTAAGGATCAACTGTTCTGGATATTATATGATTTGTGTTTATAATTTTAAGAAAATGATCTCAATAATCAACTTAATAATTTATCGTAGGATATAAAATATAAAATCAACTATATATAAGTTAAAAATAGAGACAATTAGACTAATGAAAAGTCACAATACTTGTCATTGTCCTAAAGTCATGATTGCCTCCCTTCGTGTAGGTTTTGAAGACTGATCACTAATCTAAGATAAATACATATTCAACATATACATAACACATATTAAATACCTAAATTTAAAACATTAGAAAAATTCTAATCCTAAAATATAAAATCTGAAAAATTTTTAAAAAATTAACTTACAACAGAGGTGGCCAGAGGTGGAGGCAGCGGCGCGCAAGGGGGGCATAACGGCGGGCGATTTGTGACAGACAAACCTACAAAACTCAAAAAGTATTTGGTCAAAATAATTATAGAGTTGTGAAAATTGAAATAAGGAGATTCTAAGGTGAATTTTGTGTCACTTTGGTGGGTGACGGGGGGCAGAGATTGACGGCAGCGGTGGAGGGAGAGGAGAGAGAGAAGGAGAGGAAAGAAGAAGAAAGAAGAGGGAAAGAAGTCGGGGCGATATACCTAAATTTTTTGGCTGAATTTCGGTGGAAACCAAAATTCAAATTAAAATTTTCGGCAGAATTTTTGCTGAAACTCTGCCAAAAAAATAATTATTTTTTTATAAAAATAATTATATATAATAATAAAAATTAAATTCACATTTGCAGCTGAATTTCTGTGAAATTTCGTTGAAAAAATAATTATTTTTTTTAAAACAATAAAGAAATATAATAATACTTTTAAATTGACAGTTTTGTGGAATTTTGGCGAAAATTCTGCAGAAAAAAATTATTTTTTTAAAAAAAATAGAAAATATAATACAAATTTTTAAATTCAACTTTTCGGTGGAAGTTTAGCCTAAATTCCGCTAAAGAATAATTTTTTTCTAAAAAAATAAAGAAATATAATAAACAATTTCAAATTCAAATTTTCGGCAAAAATTCCGAAAAAATTCCTCCTAAAATAATTATTTTTTTAAAAAAAAAAGAAATATAATAAATATTTTTTTATTTAAAGAAAAAAATAACACATAAAAAAATATTCGTATAACTCCTAGAAAATCCTTCTATTCATACATGACAAAATTGGCTTACAATATTGGTAGTGGATTGAATTATGAAAATTTTGAAAATGAAGGCCAACGTTTGGGTCTCCTGCCCATTAATTAATTCGAGTTCTACTTGATTTTCTTTTCTTGGGAGAATGTGTGGTTATTGTGGAAATTACAATGCAACGAGGCAAGAGCTACTTATGAAAGTATAACATTAGGGAACAAAAATCAATTGCAGTATCTGACTCTACTTTGTTTTGTTTTCCACGCTACACAAAGTAACCAAGAATACAAAGTAGCGTAGAAAGACATAAAATTATAGAGACAAAAGAACAGATATATCTCTAACTGCCACACCACGGACAATTTCTAGGTCGGCTGCTAGCTTGCTAACCACTATATTAGTTTTACAAGCATACTCAAAATTTTCATTTTTTTAAATAATAAACTCGAAATTTTGCCAAAAAAATAATTATTTTCAACATACAGAAATCCGGTGAAATTGGCTTTTAAACGGAAATAGAACCCATTTCATTAGATTTATATTTTACCCAAAAAAGAAAAAAAAAATAAGAGAAAAGAAAAACCCAACTCATTGTATGGTTGCGTCAAATCACAAAAGAGAATCTAAATTTTCATCTCCCAGAAATTGCCTGGTCATATTCTATTGTAAGATGAATGCAGCTACCCTTAATTTGATTTTCAGTAGAAACCTCCAAAGTATTTCCCCTCAGCCGAATTTCACCTGAAAAATTTCCGCTGAATTCCACCGAAAAATTTGACGTAATTATGGGGGCAATTTTGGCACCTATTTTCCGTCAAATTTTAGGCGAATTTTCGAGGGAATGTATTCCGCTAAAAATCCGCCAAAAGTCCGCCAAAATTTTGCCTTAAATTTTCAGTGGAATTTTCCGCCAAAAGAGCCGCATTTTCTTGTAATGTATCATTTATTATATATATATATATATATATCAATATATGTATGTCAATATGTTTCTATCATATTATATAATATATATAATACTATATATATATACGTATATATCTCGTATATATTAATGTATTATATATCTAACCCTCTATAGTCTATATGATATAACTATATATCAATATATTACATATCTAATATATGTTATATATGTACATATATATCAGATATATATACATTTAATTATATATACATACGCATGTTTATTAATCTTATATGTATATAATATATCTAATCATTTATTATATATATCAATATATATAAGTTACATATATTAGAGTATATATATTATATTCTAAATTAATATAATGGGCCCGGGTTGGGCTGGTCATGGGCCTGGGCCTAGGCCTAGGCTTGGGTTCGAGCTTTTATGAGCTTGGGCTGGGCTATCTTCATCAAACCTAATTGGGGCCACAATGCCACCCTTGAACCGGCCCAGCCCGCCTGTTACTGTTCATGGGCCGGGCCAGACCGAGCTACGCCACTGGGTTCGTGGGCCCATTTGACATCTCTTATATATGTATAGATTGTATGCATGTACGTGTACGTGCTTCAGCTAAGGAAGAGGAAGATGAAGACCAGTTTTTAGAATTGTCAAATTAGCCCCTAAACTTATAATTGCCTTATACTTTAAACCTCAAAGTTTGGAGCGATTTCTAATTAAGTCAACAAATATATCAACGAGGTACTACAACGTTCTATTCCCCAAAATAGGCCCAAAACATTTGAAAATAAGACAATCAACTCTTCCATTCCTTTCAATTAGGTCCCTAAACTTTTAATGTGTAACAAAATACCACTTATCAATTTTTCTCCAATTATAATACAAATGTGGGATGTTACACTAGCAGTCTTTCAAAGCATTAGAGTCGTGAATATGACTTGTGTCTTCAATACATGCGTTTGTAGATCAGACCTATGTCATCAATGCATGTGTTTGTAGATAAGTTTGTAATGTCCATGACGAGTAGCCATTGTCTTTTAATGCATCTTCTCACTTTATATTTTTAGACACGTTTTGATCCTTTGAGCCTTAAATTTTAAGTCCTACATTCAATTGTGAGTGCATAAAACCTTAGAGACAATGTTTGCCTACTCCAACGCAATTATTTTTCAAATTGGAAGTCAAGATGCAATCAATCAAATTCAAGTCGAAAAGACTTTACATTATGTTCATTTGCAAACTGACACACCCGCATTCAACACCCGCTCACTTCGAGGTTACTGCTTTTCACATCGAATCTAGTGATTTTAAATATTGAGTAAACATATAAAATTGACATGTCTGATTAGACTTCTAATTAATTTTAATAATCCAGTGGGATAATGTCAATTCGACATACAAAAGTAGTGAGTGTTAATTTTATTTGCAAACACAAGTAAATAGGGAAAGTTTAGAATCGCTCATGAATGAGGAAAATAGGTCAAAAGACCATATACGCTCCTCAAAGTTGAATCTTGCTCGGGTCAAAAAAACTAATACTACACAACTGCAACATGCTAAACCATTTCAAGTAACTTTAGACTTGAGTCCTCTTTCTCGATGTTGTACCTACGAACGATAAGTCATCAAAGCTATACCAGCAACCTTAAAATGAAACTCTATAGCATCATTTTTCAATTATGGGTGTTCATTTGGTTAAAATTGAGCATTTTGGTTTTTTGATTTGGTTAACCAAAATTCGGTTTTATGAACCGAGTAATGTTCTATTCGGTTTGGTTTTTAACCAATTTGTTTTTTAAGGTTAAAATCGAAAACTCAAAATCTTGTAAATTATGTTTTAATTAAAACAAAAAAACCAAAAAAACTGGGGTAAAAAAAAAACATTTCTTTTTCTTTAATTGGTATGGTTTGTTAAGAACACAATTTGCATGATGCGGTGTCGGCCATTGTTCTAGGAATACACAGAAAGTGTTCTTATGTTTGAATGGAGGCATAGAATACCAACTTTTTTAGCACTTCACACATTCACTATCAAGATTTTTGTGTATTTTCACATAAGAGACAATCGTGTTGTTCATTTTATCATGTTGAACGCTGCTCGTTGATGTTAAGTTTCAGTCAAAGGGACAGGGACTTGTTGAAAAAAGGGGGGTGAAAGACATGGATATATTACCAAATTGATAAAACAGAGTTTTATGTGTGAATCGGGGGTGGGGGTTGCTTTTATGATCTTTATAACATAGAACACAATCAATATATATATATATATATATATATATATGTATTTATATACATCTATACTTTTTTATAAAGTACCAACACCCTCTGATAACTGCTCATGCCTTTGGTTTGGCTTTTAAATTTCTCTATCCTCTTTTCTCTCCACAATTTAATCTCTCTATCTTTTCTCACTACTTAACTATCCAATGTTTTTTTTTATTTCTTTTCTCTTTATATCCTATAATCCTATATTTTGTTTCATATTTATTTTTAATTATATAATTAATCTTATTTGATTTTTTTTAATAATTATAGTGATAAAAATTGATATTATATATAACGCAAAATTAAATTATAACGTATTGAGTGTGCATTTATCGCTAGCTATTAATAAAACACTTATGGGCTCTAATAACGACCCTTGGTGTCTTTTGGTCTCTTGGTCTCTCACGCTCACACCTTCTCTAATTTATTTTCTCTCTCATCTCTCCCCTCCCGCTATTAGTGTGTTTTTAATTAATTTTTTTCAACTTCTCTCTCCTCTATCCATATTTTTTTTTTCTGTGTCTCTTTCATCTACTTTTAACTTCTTCTTTCTTATTTATTTGTTAATCTTATAATTTAATTTTCATTTAAACTATTTTTCTATAATAAATTTAATAAAATCTATTATAAATAACTAACAAATATATAATCATGTATAAAATCAAATAAATATTTTAATTTCATATTTATAATTTAAATCTGTAATTAAATTATATTTTATTTTTATTTTGCATACTCATCGAGTGTACTCGACCGATTAATATATATAAAAATCTTTGATTTTCATTTTTCAGTTTAACTGCAATTAGAAACTGAAAATATTGAAACCCCATTTTGTGCAAACTTAAAACTGAAATCAAACTGAATCTATGATTTTTTTTTCAAATATCAATCAATTTTCGAATTTTTGAACACCCCTATCTTCAAATACTTTTGAATTTCTTGAACACCCTTATCTTCAAATCTAAAGTATTTGATGAGTAGCGCCTTTACAATAACAAAAAGGATTTACAATAACAAAAAGTATCTTCAAATCAAACTGAATCAAACAGATTTTTTTTGCTTAGAAGTTTTTTTTTTTCAAAAAATAAGTGCTTCGCCTTTCAAAAAAAGCCCATCCAAACAGACCCTTAATGGTAACAACTTTAGCGAAATTATCTCAACTATATATATCTTCGAACTTAAAAAGGAACTGGTTATAACCCCCATGCCAAGGCGCGGGTAGCTTATTATATAAAAAATGATAGATAATATATATATATATATATATATTTATATTTCATAATATATTTATTTATAATTTTTATTATTTAAAATAATTATTACTTAAATCATTTGAAATGTTAAGAGCATATATGAAAATTTAACTCAAGATAAAAGTGGATAATATAAAAATGTAATATATAACATAAAATAAAATAATAAAAATACATCTAAATCAATAAATAGATATAAAACATAAAGAATAGGGTAAAGAAAGATAACATGGAAATTATATTCCTTAACAATAAGTTAGAGGTAAAATCAAAAGAAATAATTTGTATTTATGATCCCTTGAATTATTTGGGAGATTTATGATTTGCAATTTTATATTTGAGAGCTATTAACCTTTTAAAGGAATAATGCAGCTAAATTATATATATCACAAAATTTTATTTAAAGAAACATTATGAGATTATCCAATGGGATACTAATTTCATAAAGAAATGATTATAAAAATATATTATTATGTATATTTATTTATGTATTAGTTGTTTCATAGTTAAAATAATAAAAAATAGATCGTGTACAAAGATGAAAATATTGATGAGGTATATTGTAATTTTTTTTTGAAACAATGGCATATCGTAGTTCAAAACCCTTCGTTTTGCACTTCTTTAGATTAAAAATCAATGAATTATTTGTATCTTTACATAATCATTTCTTCTATCGATGAGGCCTAACTTAAGTAATGAAATTGAGGCTTCAAGACTAATCCTGGGTTCAATTCCCCACTAACTTGTGTGGGTTTGTATTTCTTAATTTCATAGTAGTTCTTACTCTATTGTATTGTAGTTTGATTGTTTGTTAATTGATAATCGTAATAGTTATCAATAGTGAATAATATTTGATGATGTACTTTATAATGTTTAATATTCATGTAATGATAATATGATTCTTTCAAAAAAAAAATCTAATCATTTCTTCGGTACAAATATCTTCATTTGAAAGAAAGCCAGATGACAAATTATAAAAATCTCAAATTACTCAAAATAAAGTACGAAAATAAAATAAAAAAATTATATAAACATGTAAATGTATTAAAGAAATGAATGATTAAAAGATAATTATATAGCATACCCCTGGTTTAGAATATAAATTATAGAAAACTCATATTTTTGAAAATAAAATGATAGATTTGACAAAACTATTTAAACATATTTAATAAATTAATGACTTGAGGTGGGGGGGGGGGGACCAACTTAATTGCATAATCCCAGTGTAGAACATAAATCATAAAAATTAAAATTATTGAAAATAAAGTATGAAAACAAAATTATAAATTTAATAAATAATATATAAACATGCCAAAGAACTGACAATTGACAAAAATCTCAAAAGTAGCATAACCCTAATGAATCATTTGGACAAAATAAAGACGAAATCGAACCAGTATATATAAACAAATATTAAACATGGATAACAGATCAAATGTTAAACCTTAAAATTAATACACACTAATATTTTGAAATTTTATAGTGCAACACTAGGTATTGAAATCTTTAGAAAGCTTTCCTATCTTGTAGTGCAACAAATTAAGGGAACAAGAAGTATATTAAAAGAAACAATAAATAAAATAAAATATGTGAAAGTTTGAAACATAAAGTAATAAAAAACATAAACAAAGTAAAAGATACATATAGAAAAGTGCTAGGAAGGATTAATAAATTAAATAACTTTCGAAATGTCATAGAAAATCAATATTTAAAAGTTTATGAATGTATAGCACCTTAAAATGAAATGAGGATGCTGAAGGAGGAACGAAAAGAACCAAATTTTGCATTAAGCTCATCACATCTAGCCAATGAAACCTTAGGATTTGGATTGGAAAATTAAGACTACTCGAGGTTTCGGAAAATGAAAAAAGTTAACATGGACAGCTTTTCATCTAAATGAAAAGTCTTGTTAGATAATTTTTATGAAGGTGATTGCTATTACGTGCAAATCTAATGTTGTATTGAAGTTTCATGATCAAATAACTTGTATCTCAAAAAGGGAGAAGAGTTTGAAAGGTTGATGCAAACTCTTGTAGCTAATTTGTAGGACTGTATTCACATCTAATAAAAAATTGAATTTAAATTTAATTATGAGCAAAGTTATCTACAAAAATTTTATATATTTTTGGAGAAAAATGACTAATCACATATCTTTTCAACTAATTTTCAAATACACACAAAATATGACAGATATATATTAAGAATTGAATTTTAATTCAGTAATCAATAAAATTAACTAAAAAAATCTTAGATATATTTGGATAAAGATGAATATTCACAAATATATAAATAAGAAAATCTTCTACATATATGATGCAATCGCTTTTTGGCTCGACTACGTGGTGGAGTTTGATTCGCCACGTGGCGGTCCCCTGACATGAAGTGGTTGATGGGGGTTGGTCAGCCCTTCTCACACATGGGGTATAAGTGGACATGCTTTTTGTCAATTTTTGAACTCCCAATTGGCGGCTGACCTTGCTTCTCATTAATGGAGCGTCAAATTCGCATTTAATATCTTGAGCATTTATGACCAAGGATTGTATTTATATGTTGGCATTGAATGCACCGAAAACTGGTGTGATGGACCCATGTGCAGTAGAGGTAAGTTAGGTGGCGGTAAGTATAGGGCTTGTCAACCGTGCCAGTTGGGTTTTGCCCATTGGCCGTGGAATTTGGCAAAGGTTGGGCGCAGGACTCTTGCCCTTGATATAACTAAGTTCGAAGGCACTCAACGCATCTAAGCCACATGTTCTCTCACTTCGCCTGCCATGCATAGGAGGTCTTGAGGGCCCATAGAGGCCCCTCGTGGCTTTGGGGCCACGGACTTGGCACTGAGGATAAGCCTGGAGGTATTTCCCCTCTCCTGCCTTGCACTCCGAGTCTCCCCATTTTCCATGCGAATGCCCTTTTGAGGATAATTAGTCTTTTCGAGGGCATCGGTCCCCACACTTGGTGAGTTTCTGGCTTACACCTTCACGATCAAGGACCCGGCTTAAAACCTCATCGAGGACAGCCTACTTGGTCGAGGCCTCTGTTGCTCCATACTTAGGATCTAGACATGTTCACTTCTACTGACGTGTTTGGCTGAGGTGGAGCTTGGCACATCATTAGTCCCCCTACTCTTGATTTGATGATGACGTCAGCTTCAAGAGTAACTTTTGCCTTTTGAGTTGCCGGGCACCTTTTCAATTTTTGAATTTGAAACACCTTTTTGAATACGAAAGGTCGTGCCTTTTTAACTGATGGCTCGTGCGCTTTTCAAAGAGACGTGGCATGCGGCCATCTCTTTAATTCCTGGTGGCGATTCATCATAATGGCAGGGGTGTGTCCTCTGTCATGATTATTGTTGTAGCCATAATTGTAGAGGTGCAATTACGTCTAGTGGCGTTTCCCACGCTACCTTTTTCCTTTATAAATAGCCAAACATCTTTCTTTGTTGAGATTTTCCTTTCGCATTCATCCGAATCTTTAGCAAGGAGGGCTTTCAAGACGCCATTTACTCAGAGCTGTCATCGTCTTCCGTACCAAACCATGTGGTAACTTTCCCTAGGTGATCTCCTTTTCTTTTTTCTGACCTTTTAACTCCAAAACCCCCAAATCAAGAACCCTACATCATGCCCCCCCCAAAAGAAGAGTGTTGGACGACTCTGACCTGACGCCTGAGGACTTGGCAGCAGAAAGGGAGGTGCGTCTCCCCTCCCAGGCGGTTTCAGGCACCGAGGCCAGTCATTTGACGGAGTCCAATGGGGCTTTTAGGGCAGGGCTATCGCCAAGCAGGGTTCTCAAGGAAAATACACCAGGGGATGTGCCGGAGGAATCCCGACCCAAATCGAAGAAAAGATCCTAGGGGTCCCTGGGCCGAGTGAGTCCCCGTCCAAAAATCCGAAGTCCAAGGGAAGGGGAATGGGTAAGTTCCAAACATCGTCTCTCTCCCAGGACATTTCAAGCAACATTACCCCCATGGAGATGGAAAGAATCAGGGAGGAATTTAGGGTACAGTTCCCCCTTCCCAAGCCTAGTCCCAATGAGAACATGGTGGAGCCATGGCGAGGGTGCACCGCCTTCAATCTCAAGCACTTTGAAGCGGGGCTTCATCTGCCGTTTCCCCCCAAAATCCAGAGGCTGCTGGAGTTCACCAGCGTGTGCCCCAGCCAATTGGTGCCCAACTCCATCATGATCATCCTCGCCTTTGTGTTGATCATGAAGTGCCTCGAGGAAGAAACTAGCCCAGCCAATTTCTTGGAATTCTTTCGCTCAAATGAGTCGGACAGCTCCGGCCCAAGTGAGGCGATCAAAAGCGAGCCTGGGTTTCTGTATCTTTCTGTCCATTTAGCTTCTTCCAAGTTGCTGGACGAGTTTAAATCCTCCTACGGATCAGGGTGGAAGAAGAAGTATGTCTTTGTGGAGGATCAAGCGCATTTGTGGGTGCCCTCGAATTTCCGGCAGCCTCCCGTACTCAATCGAAATTATCACCACGAGGAGCCTAGCTATGACAAAGGGAAGGTTGATGAGCTAGTGAGACTGGGAAGGATGAGCACCCAGTACCTGACCTCGGAAGATGTCCTCAGGGCTTGCAGGCTCTCGAGGCCTTCAGGCGACCCCGGTAAGAGGTATGGCACTATCTGAAGGAGTGACTAACCCTACAAATTAAGATTAACCCTTCTACTTCAAATTTGTTTTTTAAATAGGTTTTTCCACCTTAATGTAGGAACACATATCCTGATGGAGGTAAGGCGAGCACTCCTGGCCAAGTTGGACTAGCAAAGGTTTCAGGAACAGCCCCCTCGCCCTGGGGTGACGCCTTACCACAAGCCCGTCGCAGTAAAGGTGCTCCGCAACAAGAAGGGCCAAAGTTAGCTTGCCTCTAATATCCCATGCCCAAAGGGCGAGGTTGAAGAAGAAACCCCTCGATGAGAGGGTACCGGAGTCTCCCCGACCATGAAGATACAAACTGAACGCCCCGGGGGGACTGGCGAAAGTTCCCCTATAGTATCACTGCAGCCCTCGACACTGAGGGCCTCCCTTTCTAGTCAAATCGAGACGGGAACAGTGCCTCCCCCTCGAGAGGAGGCCATGAATGAAGGTCAGCAGGCAACAACTCCTGTCACCTCAGTGGCAACACGAAGAACTTCAACTATTTCCCCCGCTGCCCCTAGAAAGGCCATGCCTGGGTTCTCGATTCGGGAGGGCGGGACTGAGGGCTCTTGCAAGAGGACTGCAGAAGAAGAGGCTTTGAGAGGAGACAAGAACCAAAAATTCGATCCTAATAGGAAGAGGAAAAAGGCTGCCGCCCTGAGCCCTCGGATTCTGACGAGGAGGAAGAACTCCTCAACTATTGTAGAGCAGAACCGAGCAATCCTGTGAACTTCCACGGCCACACCCCCAACTTTCAGATCACGGGATTGGGAACCAACCAGTCTGACATGAAGATGAATTTCCAACTTCTTCGTGGGCTCCAACTCCCATCCGATCAACGAACACTGCTCAAGTGCTCACTGGCAGACCTTGAGACCAATTTGGCTAATGTGCTGATTAGGGTAAGTATTCTCGATCTATCCTCGAGTTTCACACTTTTAATAAATTATATACATCCTTCTCAACTCTTGACCTTTCTACTCGTAGTTGGTCGTGCCTCTTTCGCACCACTTTCTCCGCCTGGCCGGTGTCTTCTGTCGGGGCAAGAATAAGTACAAGAGGCTGCTGCGGGAGGAGAAGAAAAAGACACAGCAAGTTCCCAAGGACCTTTCCAAGCGCCTGGAGGAGACTGAGGTCCTTGCGGGGAAGTTGGCTTCGACAAACGAGGACCTCCAGGCCCAAGTCCAGGAAAATAAGGAGCTTCTCGAGTCGGCCAAGACTTGCATTTCAGAGCTCGAGAAGAGGTGTGAGGACCTGGATAGCTAGGTGAAGAAGACAACCAAGGCGTGGAAGGAAACACGAGAGCAGTATGAGGAGCTGGCCCTTGATCGTGATTTTTCTAAAGAGCTCCTCGAAGTTGTCAACCAGAAAATGGCCTAAACTGAGGCCAAGGCCTATCACAGATACGACGAGGGCATGAAAGCTGGCCTCTAGAGGGTTGAGTGGAACTTCCCTAGGAGGTGCCGGAGGAGGATCAAGCTTGCCTTTTTCAAATTCTTTGTGAGCGAGGCCTTCGAGTATATTCGAACATGCCTGAGCTTCAAGGATTCTACCGAGGCCATCAATCTTTTCCCCGACCAACTCCAAACTCAGGGGGGACCTCGATGAAGACTTTAACCGGGAGTCCTAGGGGCTCTCCTTTAATCGCGATGAGAAGCCAGTTGAAGAGAAGTCGCCGGCTGGTAAAGGGTCTAAGGAATTCGACTTTTTGGGCCATGAGTCCAATTTTGCTTTCTACCGCCTCCATCTTCCTAGCCCGACGAATGCACGAGGGGAATCTTCTGGAGAAGAGGACTTCCTCTATCACCCGAGCCTGATCCTGAAACTTGGAAGGATCGGATGGCCCGCCCGGGCTCCTCAAGTAACTCCAGAGGTGGAGACGGCAGTACTGGAGGGAACCAAGATGGGGACCCTATCAATGTTAGTGATTAGATAGGGGTCTCTTGTAATCTCTAGCCCTTGCGCTATCAATGCATTCCCCTTTTATAATCTTAAAAATAAATATATGCACTAGATCTAGGGTTTTCTTTTCACTCACAAATCTCAATCTCAATCTCTTTTCTCTTGATTGACTTAATTCTTCATTGCCGCCCACCCAACGCCCACCATCGCAATAGTAGCCGCAGTCACCCAGCAGATTAGTCACCTCCGCGCTGCAGCTGTCTCCAGGCACCCAACAGCAACAGCAGCAACAGATGCCCAGCAGTAATAACAATGGCTTCCTCTATCGTAGCCCCGCCGCCAAATCACCCTTCATCGTCGTGCTAGAAGCCCAACAGGCAGCAACCCCTAAAGCTATATGTTTTTTTTTTTTTTGTGTGATTATTTTTTTGTATAGAAAATTGATGAGATATGTTGATGATGTCTTGAATCTCGAATCTTAAAAGCAAATTATATTGAAATTAAAAGATGGGGGACAGGTCTAAGAATATGGTTGATGTCACTGCAGGGTTAAGGGACAAGTTTAAGAACCCGGTGGGTTCAGGGTTTCTCGCTAGTTTGGGGCGGGTTGGGACCTTTCAGGTCTGGGACAAGTCTCGGATCTAAAAAAATCTCACAGGTCAAGTCTCGAGTTTGGCCAAACCCATACCAGACCCTACTGGTTGCCATCCCTAGCTCCATCTTCTTGAACCAAGTTAAAGCAATCCCTTGAAGGGTAGTGGAGAACAGATGGGCCCGCACATGCAAGTTTCTGGTAGCCACCCCAACCACGTTTTTGTAATGGGTTAGATGCTCAATGGGATCGGTGTTGCCATCGTACCTGGGTACCCTGGTGGGCATGCGCTCATCAGGAGCTAAGCGCAACTCGGCAATCTCCAAAACAAAAGGGGATCTCTCCAACCGGTGGTTATAGGGTGGTAGGTAGCGTGTGCCGTCCACCTGCGCGCTCTTCACCCCACCCCTCTCCCCCTCTTGGCATTGGGAGAGGCGCTCTAACTCGATATGGAGGTCACTGACTTGACGGCGCATTCGAGCCAGCTCCTATGGCCCCCCTCCCGCAATCACGGGTGTTGATGATGACTGCCAGCTCCAGATTGGCAGATGCATCCACGGCATTGTGCCGGGGTTGGCCACGACGGGGGGCATGGTTGTCGGATTTCGCCACCTTCTCACTATGAGTTTGCCTACAGCTCCCTTTCCCCGGGGAATGGCTTCATGAGAGAGTGGGGTGCTCACTTTGGCGAGAAGCGGCGGGGGCCCTCATCTCGTTAGGTGATGGAGATAGTCCCTCGGATAGTAGTCTTACTAGGGTCTGGTTAACGCAGGCCCCCAACAGCTATCTCACGCGCCTGTTAGAGAGGGTGATTGTTTGTTCCACCTGTTGTGTTTCCGCTGCATGGACCAGTGGTGGGATATAGGAGGGTCCCACCCCTGGCCCTACCAGTGGCAAATGGACCGTATGTCCCTTGTCTTTGTTAATGACGTTAATATTTCCTCCTCCAGCCCATTGAGTAACTTCGGGATGGCACGATTGGCCCTCTCCAATTGGGTCTTGGATACATTGGTTTGTCGTGTGTTTACCAGTCTTCTTCTCTTTCAAGTCACCTCTTAGACAAGATTAGGCCCTTCCTCTAGCGCCAAAATGATGCGGTCACTTTTTGGCTCGACCACATGGCGGAGTTTGAAACGCTTCGGTTGATATGTTGTTGGCCCACCTGCTTAAGAAAGAGGAATGCACGTGAGACTATCCGATTTTGCCCTGGCGTAGGCTCTTCAACGCTCAAGTCAGTGATATGGTATTTGAAAAAGATGGTGAATAGTAAAATACCCCTTTTGCATGTAATATTAAGAGTACCTATCTTCTTCTTTTTTCCCTTCTTGGGGGAAAGCCATTTGCTATTTATATGAGAGGGGTCCCCTAACGTGATGTGGTTGATAGGGGTTGGTCAGCCCTTCCGACACATGGAGTACAAGTGAACATGCTTTTTGTCACTTTTTGAACTCCCAAGTGACGGCTGATCTTGCCTTTTATTAATGGGGGATCAAATTCACATTTAATGTATATGTTGAGCATTTATAACCAAGGATTGTATTTATAAGTTGGCTTTGAATGCACTGGAGACTGATAGGATGGACACATGTGCAGTAGAGGCGTGCTAGGTGGCGGTAGGTATACGGCTTGTTAGCCGTGCCAGCTGGGTTTTGCCCGTTGGCCGTGGAATTTGGAAAAGGCTGGGCGCAGGACTCATGCCCTCGATATACCTGTATTCGAGGGCACTCAATGCCTCTAAGCCACTTATTCCCTCGCTCCACTTGCCCAGCATAAGAGGTCTCAAGGGCCTATAGAGGCCTCTCGTGGCTTTGAGGCCACGAATTTGGTATTGAGGATAAGCCTGGGGGTATTTTTCCTCTCGTGTCTTGCACTCCAAGGCGCCCCATTTTCCATGCGGAAGCACTCTCAAGGACAATAAGTCTCTTCGAGGGCATCGATCTTCACACTTGGTGAGTTTTCTGGCTTACACCCTCACGATGAAGGACGACCTGGCTTAAAACCTCTATCGAGGACTACCTACTTGGCCGAGGGCTTTGTTGCTCAACACTTAGAATCTAGATATGTTCGCCTCTGCTGACGTGGCCGGCTCAGGTGGAGCTTGGCACCTCAATATACATTATAAATCAAAATAATTAAGAAAAAAAATTATTGAATACAATTCAATTATTGGAATAAGAAAAACACAATAATATTTCATATAAATTTAACTTGTTTTCATTACAATTTTTGCCTGCAGAAAAACATAATTTTTTCAATTATTGGAATTAGAAAAACAAAATTTTTTAAAAATCTTCATATTTGCCTGTAGAAAAATATTCATATTTAGAAATAATGATATGTAGAATAAAAAACTATTTAACATTGATAATCCAACATATAAAATGTAAAATTTGTGGGAAAGAAGAAAAAGAAGAAAACAACTTATATGCTTTAAATTTGTTGTTGTGGATATTCAATACTTATTCATACTCATCAATTATTATTTAGGGAATATGCATTTGTAAAACTGCATTAAAAGTGTTGAACAATAAACATATAGATTATTTAATTATATAGATTATATCTCTAGTATAAAATGTTTAAGTAATAAATTCATTAAACTTTCCCAATTTTTCTTTTACGATATTTATAAATTTTTTTCTTAAAAACTTTTTAATTGAATGTTTTATACCAAGCGTGATATTATCAACCCATGTGCTTATAAAATAGGAAAATATAGGTTGTTTCATTTATATTTGTGCATATATGTTAATTTGACTTAAGTTTAAAGTTCTAGAGTTTTTGTTTGGAGTTGAAGGAATTAAAACAGTTGTAATTTTTTTAATTAAAAAGTTAAATTAGCAATAATATGTGTGGATGATTTTATGGAATGATTGTTAGAAAAAATATGATTATAGAATTAATGGCCCAATATCAATGGAATGGATTAAAATATGTGGTTATATGATTTTTGGAATTAATGCAATCAACGAAAAAAATGATAAAATTGGCCAAAATTAAGAAAATAAAAGAATTTAAAATATATATTGATATATGCTTGTGCACTTACAATTCAGTTAAGTAATATGAAATTGGACCAAAATCAAAAAATTAAAAAAATTAAAAATAGTAATTAAGATAATAAATTTAATGATTGAAAAACTAATTAAGGAAATAAGTATATTTGGAATGAATCAAAAATAACATGTCCAACTCATTATCCACATAAAAAAAAAGAGATGAACACATAGGTGGACATCATTTCTAATATATATATATATATATATATATATATATATATATATATATATTTATGATTTGAGAATATACATTTTAAGAATATTTTTCCCAAACAAAACTTGTCATTAGTTGTAACTGCATTTGTAATAAAGCAGGAGAAATCTCTTACGTCATAAAATGTAATCAATATATTTAAGAAAAATATAATCAATGCTAGTTATAAATCTATACATGGTTAAAACTAAAATCAATTCGTCTTGTTAAATAAACATTGGGATAAAACAACTTAAAACTCAGTCATTGAAATATTTATGAACAAAAAAATTATTTCAAATTTAAATAATCAATATTAAAAAAAGAACTTAAGCAACAAAGAAAAAAAAATAGAAAAAAGAAAATTAATAAGCACATAAAAATTATTTCAAAATATTTCTATGAATATGATCATATAAATGAAATATTAAAATTGGAGAAATATTAGATGAATCCAAAACAAAAGCAAAAAGATTATTATTTGAAAAATGAACATTAACCAAAAAAAAAATATAATGGATAAAAATAAAAAGTAAATGATGAATATTTCAAATTTTGAAAGGTGAAAAAATATGCTTAGCTATATGAATAAAACAAATTCCCTCAATTTATTAGAAAACACAAAGTAAAAAAAAGAACTAAAAAATTAAACAAACAAATAAATTACTTCGAGAGTAAAGTAAGAACAAAAAATATTTAAGAAGTATAGAGATCATTAAAAAATATAATCTATCTCAAAATATGGTCATAGAAATAAAATATTGATAAATAAATGAAAGAAGTATTATTAAAATAATACATGTATACATACATACACACACGCGCGCGTATATTTAACTGCATAAGAGAACAAAACAAAAAAGAACTAATTCACAAAAAGGAAATAAATATTGAGAAAGAGGAAATCGACAATTTTCTTGATCAGACTATGAATCTAATTGGGGTGAAAAAAAATAATAAAAATAATTGAGAAAGTGAAAGTGGAAAAACGTTTGAGAAAAGCGTCACACTTCTTCGTTTTTTGTTCTTCTCGTGCTGGTATTGGGTTTGTGGTGAGAGATGGAAATGAATGGAGGTCTATGGACTCTCTACATTCTAAAAAAAAAAATAATAAATGGAAGATCAATATCTTTTTTTAGGAATAGATGAATCTAGTTTGCATGATTTTAAGCTAATCACAATTATTAAAGGGTAATTAACTATAATTGCGGATTACATTTGTGAACAAAAAGATAATTATGAATTTACTTTAATTCAAATTTGAGAACTCGTCATAATTTACTTAAATTAAAAAAAATTCTAAAATTTACGAATACTAAGTGTGCAATTAATATGAAATTACTAGCTGACAATCAATGATTTTTTTCAATAATTAAAAATTCAAAATTTTAAGAATTCAGAATTTAGTCAAAATTGAAGTATTGTGACCAACATTGATATATATATATATATATATATATATGTATATATAGACATATTTATAGATATAGATATAGATGTGAATGTATGATTGACATATGATTATTATGAATTTATGATTTTACTTTTAGGTTTTGTGTTTAATTTAAGGAATTAAATAAATTGTCATTTAATTTAAGTTAGTTAAAAAGTTAAATTAGCAATAATAAGTGTGCATGATTTTAGGAAATGATTGTGAGAGAAACTAAGAGTATAGAATTAACGACCCAATACGATGGCATGAGTTAAAACATTCGGATTATATGATTTTTGAAATTAATGGAAAAGCAATCTACAGAAAAATTAATATTATTGGGCAAAAATCAAGGAATTAAAAAAAGTTTAATATACATATTGATATATGCATACTTTAAGAATTCAATTAATTAATTTGAAATTAGGGCAAAATCAAAGAATTTTAAAAGTTTTAAATAGTAATTAAGATAATGATTTAAATGACTTAAAACTTATATCAAAATAATTCATGCAACATAATTAAGGAAATAAGTACATTTGGCAAAATGGAGTAAAAATAGCTTGTCCACCTCATTATCCACATATACAAGAGATAAACACATAAGGTGGACATCATATAAATATATTAGAGTAGATTAGATTATGTTTAAAAATTAATTAAGTCATACAGAGTCGTAAGGGTTCCTTTGCCCTTAAATTAGACATGAGTAAAGCGTATGATAGGGTTGAGTGGCGCTTTCTTGAGCGAGTTTTGATCAAATTGGGCTTTCATAGTCATTTTGTGAACCTTGTTATGAAGTGTGTTTCATCGGTCACATATTCCTTTGTTTTAGATGGCGCACAGTTTGGGTCTGTGGTCCCAGAGAGAGGTATCCGTCAGGGTGACCCTCTCTCCCCTTATTTATTCCTTTTCTGTGCAGAGGTTCTCAGTTGCTTATTCCAGAGGGAGGAACAACTCGGGCACCTTACAGGGATTGCAGTTTGTTGGGGTGCCCCGCGTTTCACGCCTTCTCTTTGCCGATGATACGTTGGTATGTGGTGATGCGGATTCATTAGCAATGGAAAGTGTAAAGACGGTTCTTGAACGATATGCCAAAGTTTCAGGACAAGTCATCAATAAGCAAAAGTCGTCGATTATATTTAGGCCGAATGTCACTCCGGTGACTAGGGAAGCTCTGTCATCTATATTGGAAGTCCCTATACAGAGTCGGCAGGAACTTTATTTGGGCCTGCCGACAATTGTGGGGAGATCTCGAAAGGAAGTGTACAACGCAATCAGAGGCAGAATAATAAACCGGATTCTTGGTTATTCGGAGAAATTTTTGTCTTTGGCAGGAAAGGAGATCCTCATTAAAGCCGTCCTGCAGGCCATCCCGGCATATACCATGAGCTGCTTCAAATTATCGGATTCTCTTATTTCGGACATTGAATGGCTTGTAGCTAACTTTTGGTGGAACAATCGAGATTAGAGGAAACTTCATTGGTTACGATGGGATGAGCTATGTGTCTCTAAGAAGGTTGGGGGATTAGGCTTCCGTCAACTCAAGGCCTTTAATTTAGCACTTCTCGCGAAACAAGGGTGGAGACTCCTCACAGCTCCAGAATCACTTCTTGCAAGATTGTTGAAGGCCCGTTACTATCCGAAATGTGGGCTTCTTGAAGCCGGGCTGGGGAATCGGCCCTCGTTCACCTGGAGGAGTATTCATGCAGCACGCTTTGTATTAGTAAAAGGGATTCAGTGGCGTGTGGGGGATGGCAGATCCATTCGTATTTGGGAGGATAACTGGCTTCCCTTGGAGTCCAGCTTCCGACCATTTTGCAGCTCCTTGTATTGCCCTAATATCCAGTCCGTGGATCAGCTTATTGATGAGGACACGAGAACCTGGAAGGCTAAGATGATTGAAGCCAATTTTTTGCCCTGGGACGCGCAATCTATCAAACACATTTCGCTGGCTCAAGTGGCATTCCCTGATGTGCTGATTTGGCATTTTACAAACCATGGCAAGTTTACTACTAGGAGCGCCTACCATGTTATCCTATCCAACGCATAGAGGAACACCCCATCGACATCCTTGAACGCCCCCCATCGCCCGTGGTTGAAAGTATGGAACTTGAGGGTTCCTTCCAAGGTGCATGTGCTAATTTGGAGGATCTGCCGCCAGAGTTTACCAACGGCTGTGAACCTAAGGTTGAGGCACTGCCCAGGCAATTTCTATTGTCCTCACTGCAACTTTGAGGAGGAGGAGGCAAAGCATGCTTTATTCGGCTGTTCCTTTGCTCGTCTCACCTGAGCGATGTCGAATCTCCCTTGGCATACTATATCTAATTTTGTTGGCCATGTGCAAAAGTGGATTTTTGGAGTGATTGATGCCTTATCCCCTAAAGGTTCGGCTCTTTTCTCTACTATCTTATGGGCTTTATGGAACAATTGCAATAAATGTTGGCTTGGCGATCCGTGTTCAGACCCGGGTGATCTTGTTCACATGGCATTGCGATGTTGTGATAGCTACTATCAAGTCCTTTCCTCTAGGGTTAATGAAGCGCAGCAGACGGACCGACAAAGATGGCAACCTCCGGGAGAAAGCTTCATAAAGATTAATTTCGATGGTGCTTTGTTCCAGCTCAGCAGTGAGGTTGGGCTGTCAGCCGTCGCATGTGACTCTAGCGGTTGCTGCTGTGGCTGGCTTCAACTGCGAATCGAGGGCGCTAGCAACCGAAATTGGCGGAGATGAGGGCCTGCTGGGAGGCGGTTCACATGGCTCATAGACGAGGATGGCATCGTGTCTGCATTGAGGGTGATTGCTCGTCCGTTATTTCTCATCTTCAGAATGATCAATCGGATTTCTTAGACTTGGGTAATCTTACTTTGGATATTCGCCGTTTAAGTTTACTCTTCTCTTCTATTTCCTTTTCTCTTGTCAAACGCACAGCTAATGGTGTTGCTCATGAGCTTGCATGCCATGCTTTTACCTTTTGCGAAGGGTCTAGTATTTTGCCTTTTTACGCCGCTGAGGCAGCCTTGTTGGACATTGCTTCTTAATGTTATGGGTTTTGTTTCTTCAAAAAAAAAAATACAGAGTAATTTGAGGAGTTAAACATAAATATGCTTGAACATAATTGAATTAGATAATTTTAATTATAGAAGATTTTAATGTGAACTAAAGATTAAAAATGTAAGTATGAAAATCAATTTATATGGCAAAATAGTGAAATGACAACTTGTCTATCTCATTATTCACATAAGCAAGGGATTGGCACAGAAGGTGGACTTCATTTTAAATATATATATATATATATATATATATATATATATATTAGACTTTTCTTTAAAATATCAATTTATTAAAATCATTGTTGATAAAAATTAAATAAACAACTTAAAAGAGTGCTACCTAAAATAGTTAATTCATTAAATTTCTTTGATAAGAAGTTAAGAATAATTTAGTAAAAATATTAACGTTTCGTGTTTTAGTAATGAAAAACTGATGGAATGAATTTTTCGGATTGAAAAATATTTTGATGGCCTTTTGTACATGGAAAAGTCTATCAGGAGGACCTTCCAGGAACTTTTTCAGAAAAATTTTATCATTGTTTAATTTCTAAGTGTAAGAAAATAACGATATTAGCAAATAATCAGCTAATTCGATACCAACTTATTTATGCCCCTTCTTTCTCTCTCTCTCTTATTCTCTCCATTAGAGCTGCTTTTTTGTTTCTTTTTCTTAATCTCTCGTCTTTTCTCTTTTGTGATATATATTAGTGGCAAAATATAAAAGTTGCAATATAAAAGTTGTCACCAATAATTATATTAAATGACAACATATTTTATTTTGTCAATAATTAAATTTATTTAGTAACGACAAATTTTATTTTTTCACAATATTACTTAATGGTGACAATAATTAATATTTGAGTTGTTACCATTAGCAATTGGTGACACCCACTATAGTAACAATTTTTTTTTTTCTTTTTTTGATATAATCAACTCGGGATATCCTATAGATATCAACCGAAATACCACATATGCGTGCGCGCATAGACACGTCCAAAGGGAAAGATAGAAGAGACAAGAGGGCTCAAACTCGGGACCTCAATGGCGCTAATTCGAACCCCATTACTGGACTACAACTCCAGTGGCTTCTATAGTAACAATTTGGTGATAGGAAAAATTATCACTTTAATTTTATGACGAAATTCCATTCTCACTAAGTTAGTGCCATATGCATATTACCAATTATCAATTGTAGCAACTTTGTTACAATGTTCTTACTATTGACCTTGAGGAAATTATTTTTTGTGACAAATAATTTTTTATAACTAAAGGTATATACTTAGTGATAACATTTTTTATTATTATTTGTTGTATTGTCAACAATTTACACATATTCTTATAGCGTATCCCATTTCATACTACTAAGTAATTTTTAACTCTTCTTTATAATTATTTTTCAGTCATATTCTTATAGCTTATAATTTCATTTTTTTTTTCACTTATCTTAAATTTAATAAATACTAAAAATAATTTATTTAGAAAAAATAATAAATATTTATAGATTTAAATGTATAATTACAAATTTGTATATGTTTTATTTTTACACCAGCATTAAGTGTACTGTGTGCCCAACCGATTAATAGTGATAACTATTGGGCCTGCATTCGGTGCACTTCTCTGAGATGGAACACAGGCTACATCAGAAGGTGGAGGAATAATGGGCCATTTGGAGACAGTTTTTGGACTGCCTTTAATTGTCTTTTTTTGTTTTTTGATTGGGCTTATTTTAATTTCTTTTATTATTTTGTAAAGAGAATACTACTCATTCATGTTTTCTTAAATATATAAGTTAATTTCTCATCTAACTTTAGATCTTCTCCTATATAATTGTGATACATTTTCTCATCTACTCATCAATATATGCTATGTATATTAACGGACGTGTAAGATAAGAAAAAAAAATTTGTAAAATTGTTTCAATATTATAATTTTTTCTAGATCTTTTTTTATTTGAACTGCATATCAATATATGTAGTGTGTATCGATAAATGAATAAGGAGACATGATACTTGTAGGTAGCAAAATATCCGAAGTACCAACCTTGGCGTGCTTTTGGACACAATCATTCTAAGGACGAATCTTGTTTGATCTAAACTCCTTCTACTCTATTTTGCCATCATGTGCAGGAACTTTTGAAGAATGTGAGATTGTTTGATTTGATTTTAGGAATATTAATATTCGCATAAAATAAAATTAAGTATTTGCCCCGAAAGCATCGCTTTTTTCATAATGTTTTAAAAGAATACTAATCATTATTAATATATATATATACACACACACACATACATATACTCCCATCCATATCCTCGTTCGCACAGGATGCCTGCTCAACTTCATATTGTTCCCAATATTCATCAAATCTTTTAGGGAAAAATGCATTTTTCATGCGTTAACTTTAGGCTATTTGGGTTCAAGCCCGAATAAAGAAGTAATACTTATTTGTGTTATTCCAATATGAATGAATCTGACTTTAGGATATTTTTCCTTAAGTCCTTTGATTTTGTTTTTGTCAAATATCTCAATTTCTATTTGACCATTTGATGTAATCCTAGTTTCAGTAATTCCTTTACAAATTTCAAAATGTTCTGTTTGCTAAGGTTTAAACTTAGATTTTTTAATATAAATATTCAATTTTCAAATGTTTATAATTTTTCAATTTGTTACTATCTAAGGTTAATTCTTTTTTAATTTATTATATCACCAAGTCTGATTTAGCTCAGTTTCTTCAAAGGGGATAGTCTTAGGGATGGCAACGGGGCGGGTATGGGGCGGGTTTAGCAGGACTCAGGACCCGTCCCGCCTGCCCCTGCGGGGAATCGGACCCGGACCTGCCCCGGTCCACGTTTGGACCCGCCCGTACCCGGCGGGTCCGGATAGACCCGGTTTACCCGATGAGCTTTAGTTAACATACATATGCAGCAAAAAGAAAAACCTTTCACTATATTCCCTAACAGAGCACATCCTAAGCAAGACAAATTGTCAAACCTCAATACAAGAAGCCAGGCATCTGCTTCTCTAACTAAATAAAATAAATAAATGAATAAGAAAGAAATAGATGAAAAGGCAACATATTTTTCAAGCCAAGGTATCATTAGGGAGGGAAAAGTTGGGAGGAGCATCTAATCAGCAGATACGATAAAAAGCTGCTAGGCTAAGTGATAAATTACAAATAAACCTATACAACAGAGTAAATTATTAGTCAACTTTACAAGGTATGAAGCGAACACAAAGACACGAACTGGCGATGGGCTGCAGCGGCGCGACGGGCTGTGGCGGTGCGACGGGCTGACGGCGGAGCAGTGGAGCTGGAACTGGAGCAGGCGAGCAGCGAGCAGCAGCAGCAGCAGCCGAGAGCGAGAAGGAGGCAAGGAGCAACAGCAGGCGAAAACGATAAGGAGGCAAGGAGCAGCAGCTGCAGCAGGCTTTGGAATTGGGGCTGTGGATTGGGAATTTTGATTTTTGAGTTAACATAACCCTAGCCGGCTCCTTGGATGCAATATTAAAATTACAAAACATAAATAAATAAATATATAATAGTATCGGGGCGGGTTCGGGGCGGGTTATAGTGGACCCGACCCGGACCCGGCCGGGTCCAGAAACTCAAGACCCATGACCCGCCCCTCAGACCCAATTTTTAAACCCGAACCCGCCCCATCCGGGACGGGTCCGGGGCGAATCCCCGGTTTACCCGGACCCATTGCCATCCCTAGATAGTCTTAAAGGATGTAGACTCAATTTCATACAATATCATCATCCTCTGATATTTCTTCTCCTAAACATACTTCTAGTTCATGTTCTTCTAAAAATTTATCACCCTAGGAATTCTTTTAGAACATTCTGGAGCTACGTGACCATTTTCTTCACAACAAAAAAAAGCAAGTGCATGTTTTCTTAAACTTAGTGTATTTTCTTTTAGAGTATATTGTGTTAAGCATCCCAACCTTTGGGGTGTTTTGCACTTTGGTACCCAATTTTTATAAATGTGTACTTTGGTACCCAACATTTATCATTTGTGCACCGATGGTATTTTTTATACTATTTTGAGAAAACTTTGTTTTATTCTTCTTCCACTCTTTAAACCTAAATTGTTTACCTTTCTTTTTATATGATGTATTAGTTGTACGTCCAACTTCACAAGTCTTATTAACGACTTTATCACAACACTCATGACCTATTTTTGGTGGCTAAAATTAGCGCGAAATTTGCCGCCAATTTTTAGCCCCAGATTAGCCACGGTCTGGCCGTGGCCATTGACGGCCTAATCCGTGACTATTAGCCACGGCCTTATATTTTCCAGAATTATGTGGCCAAATTGGCCACGGCCTGACCGTGGCTATCAGGCCGTGGCTAATCCGTGGCTGAGTAAAGGCCGTGGCTAACGTTAGCCACGCCACTTTTAGCCACGAATAAAATCCGTGGCTAATTTTCTGGGCCACGGATTTTTGCCAAAATCCGTGACTAAAATCCTTGGCTAAATCCGTTTTTTCTAGTAGTGTTAAGCATCCAAAAATATTTTTGATAAAGCTTTATAGAATTTGTGTATGTACAGATATTGCATAACTTTATCTTGGTTAAAGCGTGCATATTTTGCTTCTTTAAAATGAGTATCAAAATTTTTTATTCCAATAAATTGCTTTTTTATTAATGTAGCAAACTCTTATAAAACTGTTTTTAAATCTGATTTTTTTAATAATTGTATTTTTTTTTTCTTCTAATTGGCCTTTTTCAGACTCTTCCCAAGTCTTTTAGCCAATTTAATACATCTCCTTAGATAGTTCCAGCAATATAATCTAAAAAAAATTTCTTAAGACTTGGAGCCTTCATAGTTGTTTACTATAAGTTAAAGATTGAGCCCATTCATCTATGATTTTTTCATTGCCTTTGGGTGACTATCTTTAAAATCTAAGTAAGTTCCATGAGTATCAATATCATTTTTATATGACTCTTCTTTATTAGAAGAAATATTAGGCATTTCCTCTTAACTTTAATTTGCTTTATATTTGAAGATTTTTCTTCAGACATAGGTTTTCTTTTCTAGATTATAATCAAAAACTATATAAAACTCGTTATCATCTTTTTCTTCACAATTATTTTCTCTAAAATCAGAATTCATAACACTTGCTGCGCAAAATTCTTCAGTTTATAAAGTTCAATCATCTATGTCTATATTTAAGACATATTCAAATTTTTGAAAAATATTTTCATATTCTTCATACAAGGATTATATCTGATTTAAATACTTATTCCTTTCATCCACATTTTTAGTTTCTTATATCTTTCTCTCTAATGTTCAATGATTTCTTTATAAGCTTAAAAATCTTCATGCCTTTTTTTCTTTTGCAATATCTTTTGTTAAGATATGCTCTTGAAATTTTTTAGCTCCTTTGAACATAGTTGTAGCTTCATTAGGAGTCTTTTTTGTTCTTTGTTTTCTCAGGAACAATATTTTTGTTTCCTGTATTTAGGTCTTTTTTGACCAAGTCTTCCATCATCTGTTTTGTTTTTTCATGTAGATTAATATTTTCGATTTTACCTATTTTTTGTAGATCATTATAAATATTACCTGTCAAATTATTTATATTACCAATTAAATCTACTTTGAAATTTAAAACTCTAGCCATATTGTGACTATTAATATCTTCCTCTTGAATGCGAGTAATGTGTCTATACTTTCCTTCTTGTCAGCTTCTCCTATGCAGATCAATTTAGGAATTTCAATTTCAATTTTAATTTTTAATTATTTATTTATAAAGGACCTTATTTTCTAGCTCAGATCTAGTCTTATTATGTCTAATTGAACGTCTTTAAGACAAAGATAGACTAAGATACATGATCTAATCTTCCGCACTAAAAGTCTCTTGGTTTAAACTAATTTTGAAATTTAAGTGGTCTAAATAGAAGTTATCAAAAAGTAGGAGCTATAGAGTAATTATCACAAAATAACAAGAAATAATATAATAATAAAGGTACTAGGGTAAAACAAAAAAACTTTTTGATTAACTCAATTGACCATCAAAATTTTTCCACAATCCCTAATCAACTTAGGAATACAGACTCCAAAACACGAAAAAATGACCTATAAAGATATTTTTTTGCTAAAGTAATTTCATCATTTACTTTTTTCAACTTATAGAATTATTAAACTATTACTTTTTTGGTGTTTTTGAATCAATTTTTAAAGCTCATTTTATAGGGAAAAAAGTAGCAGAATGAGACTTTTCCCAATGTTGACAAGTGAAAACATCAAGAAAATTCAGATTTTTCCGCTCAAAATTATAACTAAACAACTTCAGAGAATCAGAGACATTATGAAGACTCCTCACACACGTTGGACTCTTCAGCGCGCGACACCTGTCGTGCACGTGCATTTTTTAATTTTTTTTCTTTTCGGCGTGTGTCATGCAACATTGTCCCAGTCCGGCACGGAGCTAATGTGTCTAATGTTGTACTTGTGTGCCACCAGCCACTGTTTGCCACGTGGCCTCATCTCTGCCACATCAGCAACATTGTCATCACGCTTTTTCTTTTAATTTTTCCCCCCAAAGAAGAAAAAAACTTACAACTAACTTAAGTAAGAAAATATCAAAATCTAACATCATCTGATTATAAAATTAATTGTGAAATACTTTATGATATTAATTATAAAAAAAAATTATAAAATTAATTAGAATATCAACATACTTTGGGATATTAATTGTTATACAGATACAAATAAATATAGATAAATTTACAAATGCAAATATACATATTAACACAAAAATATGAATATATAGGAAGAGATAAAATATGGAGAGAGAGAGAGAGAGAGAGAGAGAGAAGTTATGTGGGGGAAACCGACCTGCCACATACTCATTTATATCATTACGCGGCCCAATCTATCTTGACCATTTGGCAAACGATCCCAATTGTGGCCTTATCTGAGGCATGCTACGTGTCAATCCCAAGGCCTAGCTCAAGGAGAAACCTCTTATCTTGAACATAGGTCCCAGACACCCACCATTGCAATGCCCTCCTCGAAGTTACATCTCTCCTCGATGTCGCTAAGCCCTTTCTCAGGTTGCGCCCAGGATTATCTCCTCGAGGTAGTCCCCTCCTTGTCCTCGAAGTGGTCCTCCGAGGCAACGGTCTCTAATAGGCCTTTGCACTCAAGGGTCCCCCTATAATGTGTCAGAAGAACATTCCATGTACGAAAATGCTAGAAAAGAGACACCTCAAGCATAATTCTATCATCTCCAACCAACTACTATAAATATAAAGTCTTTATTATTTACATGGCATGAGATTCTGTAATTCATACTCATATTACATATTACGCGTTCCCCTTACCTTTAGATTCTCTGTTGGATCTTGTATTCACTTGATCGTCAGAGGGTTTTCGCCGGAAATGCTCCCGGCCAGACTCACGTGTGTTCCATCCTTGTAGATCAAGGGCAAACCAACAACACCCGTCTTCTCCTCGGACTACTTATGTTTGAATCCAACAGATGATACCATCAAGAGGCAAGAATGAGGAAGTAGAAACGGCTAATTAACTGAGAAAAAAAGTGATCACGCCCTAGTGAAAGTGCACTTCTGTCCATTTTGAAAAAAAAAAAAAAAAAAAAAAAAAACTGAGAAAAAAAGTGTTAAGTGCCCATCATTTTGGGATTCATTCCAATCCAAAATCTCAATAAGTTATACTCTTATTTTGTTTCTTATTTGACATATGATACTTAGGACATTTTTGATTCAGTATTTGGGCGAATGGTGCTTAATATTAAATCCGGTACAACTTCGCATTTCAAAATTTGAATGGATTGTTTGTTTGCAAAAATACATGCTAAATACACCGAACTTGGGACAGCTGACATCAACCTTTGAAAGTGGGGCGATTGTTAATAAATTCGTGCATAATTACTGCCTTGCCCTTCATGGTAACAGTTTGATTTAAAAGAAAAGGGTCTGAAAATGGGGAAATCGAATGCCCAAGCAAATTTGAGGGTGCAACGGTAATTTGCTCTATCAAAATTAGGACAAGGAAGTCATTCTGCCTGAGTGTAAATCTCAATTCACCCACATTCCCCAATATCACCCCTTGGTCTCGACTCTTATGCACCTTATTGCTGAAGTCTGAGGTAAAATGTAGGTCAGCTCCACTCAATCAAGTTTGAGTTGTACAAGAAATCAAATGTGACATTAGCAACGGCCATAAAATTGCAAATAAAAAACGTCCTTAAGAAACTACCATATCTTGACTTCTACTCTACCTACTCAGCATTATTCGCTACATCTATCAAACAAGAGCCACCATTACAAATTCCCTTCACGTTTCGAAACCACCAATTGTTGTTAAAAGCAAGAAGACTCATTTTATCTTTTGGCCTCTTTGATAAAATGGCAATTTCAGCACTATGGAGAAAAGGATATTCAAACCACCATGAACTGAAGCGCACAAAGAAGAAGAAAATCGCCAATTGGCTGGCCGAATAGCGGAACTAGTTTTTGGCCGGTTTTCACCGATCGACGCTAGTTCAATACTCATTCGGTATAGGAGGTACAATTTGACTGAATTGCCTATTCAATTCGGTTTTGAAAACATTAGTGATACTTTACTCGAAATACTATGTCCACTAATTTAAAATTAATTTCAACTTTGCTAAACAGTTTACATGATATCTATCATTTTCGACAAATTATTGATTATATCAAATATTTTTCTTTAGCAAATGTCATGTAATCACCCAACGTAAAATTATGTTGGCTACTTAATACCTCACTTTCAGGTAAGTTAAAGTGATTATTAACATGACATGTCTAAAGTTATAATTATTTTCAGGATTAAGGGTCATTGCCAATGAATTATTTATTTTGGATAATAGTTTAAAATGAATAATTGAATTGGTGCAGTTCATTATTCCAACCTCATTTGTGAAAACTAATATATTATAATTGAACTCTCAATTTCCATGATTAAAAACAAATCATCATTTATAACATATTATAATCTTAGCAAATAAAAGAAAATTATTCTTATCACCGACTACAAACTTGAAAAACAAATATCATGTGATTTTAGCATTTAGTCTTTCCATTAAACAACACTTTGATTTAAATTACAATCATACATCATTAAATAGAATATCTATCTTATGACATAATGATAAAGACACATAACTTACAATAAATTCAATTTCATAACTAAATAAAATAATAAAATATTATTCAAATTGAATTTTAGAGAAAACTTTACTAACATATTTCGATCTTCTATCATTTTATCAAATATGAATGGTAACAAGGAGAATAGACCATTAACTGATCTAAAGAGGCCAGAGGGAACATTTTAATTCCATTATATCCTATCCTACTAACTAAAATGTTTTTCTCAAAATAAAACAATGTAATTTTGCATATCATGTTCTGTATATTTTCATTTTTCTGTGTCTTTCCTCCCAAAATAACCAAGATTCGAACAAATCTTAATTCTGCCATTTTTTAGTACCACACAAAATCCTATATCATGTTATCTCCTAGGAATTCTTTTCTATTTTACTGCCAACTCTCATTCCTCAATCATGAGCAGCAGAAGTTTCATTACTGAGAGTTGCTTGATGAATTACTTCGTCGGCCGATTGCGCAACCTCTTCTATAACATGTACATCTGAAATAGCAATGACATTATCCTGCATAGGTTCATAGTTGTCGTCCGCATTATCTTCTATTGAATTCCTATCAATACTCGCATGTTCTGCTGAATTAACTATTGTAGTCGCAAAATAGAAGCAATTGTGGAGAAGATGTCTGATTTTACTAGTCAATTTCCGTCCAACTGCTGTCTCTGAACAGAATAGAGAAAGTATAGTTATCGATCCAATAATAAGGAAGAGGCCTGCAAAATCATAGAAAGTTAAACTCGATGTTTGTTGTGAGATTCTCGAGGAAAGTGGATCTTGGGATGAGTATCCAGGTCCAAAATTCTTCTGTTCAATAGTTGTCATGTCTGGACCTTGAGTAACATCCAAGATTGCCTTTGAAAAATGTGCAGCTAAGCCAGAGCCGATAGGAAAGGCCTAAATAGATTCAAGCATATATCCCACATAAGAACTATATCTTAGTGAAAATTTTAGTCTAACAAGATTTGGTCGAGTCCCTCATTCAAGAAAATGTGTTAAGCTTAAAAATCACTTCTTCGTGTAACTCATTTAAAGAATTACTGATTTCATAAGAAAGGAAAAACTTACAAAGCCAAAACCACCAGTCCTGTATGTTGGCCCAACCATTTTGTATTGAGAATCATATTTGTTGAGCAAAATCTTCATGTAAGGAATCTCATCAAATATGGCATCTATGCCTCCATTTTTGCTTCCCAAGGACATAGCAGTGTGGTATTGTTCAGCTGATGAGTAGGTCTTGAGCCTTGATTCGCTAATATGTAGTTGTGTTGTCAAAAATTCTTTCATAAAGGAACCTGCTTGGCAACCAACATAGTAATTATCTGAAAATGCAAACTTTAATTGATCCACTGTTAACATTGCCGATAAGTTTGCAGTGTAGCTCTGCATTAACATGAACGCCGTGAACAACCAAAATACTAACACGAGAAAAGACCAGTTATTTGAGACCATACTCCCTGTCAAAAAGTACAACAAAGAATTGGAAAAATTAGGTAATTTGTTCAGCGATGTGTGGAAGTTTTGAAATATATTATATCTAAAAAATGAAAGCTTATAGAGCTCAATGTAAGTAAGAAGATTACTTTCAGGAAAAGCTAGAACTACTAGTGGAGACCAATAAACCATTCTGGATTGCTCCTTGTTTGTCCTTGCCGAACCTACACCATTGCTAACAACTCGGTGTTCCAATATGCAAACCACTATTCCCATCAAAATACAAGCCACAATTATGGCCAACCAAAGATCCCACCTCAGGGGCTTAATAAAGATCCACATATCAAATGGCTTATTATTTTTGACAACTAGAACAACTCCTGATTCAGAATAGGGTAGAGAAAAATCAACATATTCTGCTCGTGGAGCCCAAACCGTTGTATCCCCTACTACCATGTCGAATGTCTAGTTGAAAAAGAAAAAGACAAGCTGTGTGAAAAGATTTATTATCTTTCAAATACGCACATTCATTAGAGTTAATAAAGATCGAGAAACAAAAATGATAATAAAAATAACATAAGTCAAAGATCAAAAAACCTGTGGTATCTCGTGTAGCATGTGATCATAACTCCAATCAATATTTTCGGTTTCATCATAATCATGAAATTCGGGTTCGATTTGGAAAGGTAGCAACTTCAAGGTAGCAAAGAAGATATCTATTGAAAATCCAATTGGATTTGTTTGTTTTGTTGTAGGATCAGTTTTCATGTCAACAAATTCTGTGAATCCATATTTCCGAGGAACTCCAACTCTAAGCTTTCTGGTGGTAGCGCAGCCTTTTGGTCGTGTAACAGAGTCACCAGGCCACAGGACACTTTTGAGTTCTTTGGTTGATGTTGAGTAATTAGTTGTTTCACCAACTGAACTCAACTCTCTTATTATGCCCCTGTCTGGCGTCCAAAATCCTACAGTTTTCTCTCCAGTTCCGATCATATTGATTATCTCGAATGCTGGTGGCTTCAATTTTCCTTTTACCAATTCAATATCTCCACTCAAGCCTCTAAATTTTGTGCTTGACAATTCATTGAGAAGCCTAGGGCCTAATATCGAGATTCTCAAATTTGACTTATCTGTTGTGTTAATTTTGGTTGTGTTCACATCAAACAAGGTAGAATTTACTAGTGCAATCTTTTCTATTGCAGTTGCTAATGCAGTTATTGAATCATATGCCCACAAACCATAAGCATTTAACTCCATAACCTGACCTGTAGCATTCTTCAAAATTGCATTTCTTTTCCACCTTTCTTGGAAACTTTCGAGGTCCTTTGAGGAGGGTATATATGGCCTTATGCCAAGAACTCCTTCCATTGAATCACGGGTGACAGAATCCATTGAATTCATGAAGATCGATAAACTGTCCGTAACAAGCCATGCATAACCCTCACTCATAAGCCCTGCCCTTTTAACAAGATTGAACAAGTGAAAACCTAGCGAAGGGCTCATATGCACCAAGAATACCCTTGTCTGCCTCTTTGCTAGCTGGTTGAGTTCTTTCAAGATATGACTATCATTAGCTGAATTTGGCATGGCAATCATAGTTGCTAGTTGAATTTCAACCTCTTGGATTGCCTTATTCAGATGAGAAACAAAACGATTGCCATAATCTGTGTCCTCGTACAGAACAGCGACCTCGGGCCATCCAAATCCCCGGCAAATAGCTGCAAGAGCCCATGTTTGGATAGCATCATCGGGCGTTGTCCTAACAAAGTAGCGGTTTTCTACATGCGAAGGAGCCGAACTTCTTGAAGTGAATGAGACAATTGGCACGTGAACTTCTTGCCCAAGTTCCACAACGAATGTTTCCTCTTCCGATCCTTGCGGTGCTATGATCCCGTGCACATCGTCATGCTCTAGTAACCCGAGTACTGCATAATATATGTATTTAAGTTACAAATAAGTTTCTGCATAGCCAACGCATGAGGCACACTTCTCGATGCAGAGTTTAAGGTGTTAAAAAATATTACTTTAGGCTAGTGCAATTTATCGTATGATGTGTACATCAAAACACATCGATAATTTTCCTTTTTTCTTTTTTTAATTTCCAATTAGATGTGTTAAATTTTAATGTTATTAACCTAAGTTAGAGAGGAACTTAGCAACTTTGATGTTTATTTTCGATACTTGGTTTGGGCAAGTTTATCATAATCACTAGATTATTGGATATCCTTAATGCGTACGGGCAACAAAAATGAAATATAGCTTAATTACGTATCTAAATTTTAATAGTATAAAATTATATAATCATTACATTATTCATATAAAATGCATATTTTTAAATTTTTTTAATATATTTATTAAACATATGATCAGTAAAAAATAACTTAATCTGAAATAAATTAAATGGAATATATCTTCAAAAAATAAATAGAAATAGAGAGGAGAGAGAAGAAAGAAAACAAATAGAAACATGCTGGGAGAGAGAGAGAGAGAGAGAGAGAGAGGAGAGAGAAGTTTAGTGTAAGAAGAGAAAAAGTGACACATCAAAGAAATAGAAAAAAAAGACATCAAAAATTAGTTATTAATGACATAGATATGGAGTTTGTACCTACTTTTTTACAATGAATTGTAAAGTGGAACTCTGTTTTCCTCGATCCCGTGCGCTTATTCCAAATTCATTGAATAACAAAAATTGTTTCCTTCTTCTAAGTTAATGCCCCTAATTATATATACTTAAATTCTTCTTTCCCAGAAGTACAATTAAATTCTATTACATTTATCTAACTAGACTTTTAAAGTGGAGATTTAGAGACTAAACTTTTGTGCTAGCTCATGGGTTCTTCACAATTTGATATACCGAGCTGACTTTGAAATTAGCCCCCCAAAAAATAAATAAATACATATATTAAAGCTTACAAACTCCTCGAATCATTTCATTTCTCAAAACATAATTAGATGGTCGCATGTACCACAATTATTTAAATGGAAAAGACAAAGTTCAACAACACTCCATTTTCTCAAATATAATTCAACCAGCATAAAAATCAATTTCATCGTACTTTTTTGTTTGACCGAATAAAATAGTTTAATGATAAACTTGTCAATGAATGAAGCCCGTGTAAATGAATTACCTGCAAAATTAGCATCGAGCAAGCTATCAGCATTCTTGGTTCGAAGCTGCAGCCTCGTGGTATAATCTGGATGTGCTGCATAAAAATCTTCAACTGCCATATTCACGCATAGGTCGGCCATCGACCCCAACGGCGAGTTCAGATCAAGAACTACGCCGATGGGGACGACAAAGGTTTTATTCATAATTATAGCCTTCGAAACAGAGCAATAAGAATGGATGATGAAGAAAGAGATGAAAATATGGATTACAAAGAAATGCGAGGGTTCCATATACTTTAGCATGGTCGTAATTAATTATTGTTATAATATTCAAACTTGTGCTTGTCCATATAACTTGCGGGTTTTATAGGGGAACAAAACGTTGAATTCTACAATCTATTAGTTGATTAAAGAATAGTATTCATACTTAATTATTAAGTCGCGCTTGATCAAATTTATCAAAAGAAAAAGTCGCGCTTCATCTTTATTTTATTATTATATGTATATATATTTCATTTATAATTTAAATTTAAATTTAAATTTAAATTTAAATATTATATATATATATACACATTTCTTTTTTGTATTGAGGAATTAATTTGAACCGTTTAATTTTGAAGTTAAGATCTATATATGAACATTTTTCGATAATTTTATAACGAAATTCTATTAAGATAAAATTAAATAATAATTAGTAATAAGATATTTACTAATTAATTTGTAATAAGTAAAGTTTGTCATAAATTTAAATTTTTGATGAATTATTTCGTTAATTCATTGAAATTTTTTAATATGGTAAAGTGAAAGATAAATATATATATATATATATATATATATTGAAGTAAAGTTAAAAGATAATTTAATTAGTTTAAATTTTGAATTTTTAGTCTTTTAACATGAAAAAATAGTGGAATGGGATATTTTTCAATATTATTTTCCATATTTTGAATATAAAAAATTATTTTGATATTTTTTATTTATATTTAAAATATATAAATTGTGTGTATATATATATATATATATTATTAGAAGAAATGATAATGAGGCAATAATCATATGTATAGCTTGTTGGTAAGTTGGTTCACTTGTGAATACATTGGCCGTCTATTTGAGTCCTAACAAATGTAATTTGAGAAAATCATGAAACAAATTTTCATTCTCAAAAAAAAGCTGGTTATAATTTATGAAAAATAAAAAGTAAAAAATCGGTTCTTATCAGAACCCGATCCGAAATTTCGGGTCAATCTAGTTGTACCCGAAACTTAGACCTATCAGATCTCAAACCGGGTCCAAATAATGTAAGATCAATAAATACTATTAAAGATATGTTTTGGGGTTTGAATATGAGTAGGATTGGCAGGCCTAGTCGGCTGACAAAGATTTATAAAGTTTCTTGGTAAAAGCTGAGGCCTGAGAGGGACTGGGAATCCCTACTTAATAGAAAGATGTGACGGTGAGAATTTGACATAATTTCTCTTTCCAACGTCAGAAATTGATACAATAATAAAGAACGAGATTTAGATATAAAAGTATAAAAAGGCATATCTCACGCTCCGAGCCCGTAAATCAATTGGACTAAGTATGAATTTTGGTATCCAACCAATATATATATGAAATAAAAGTTGTATATCAAAAAACTTATATTTATCCACTGGATTGATTTAAAGCAACACGATTTATTACAATAGTGACAAGAACCAGTGTTATAAGTTTTAACCATAGACAATTATTCGTATATCTATGGTGAAAATTAATTAATTAGAGATAATCAATGATTTGTAATATATTTTTTTGTTGTCACTATAAATGTGCTATTAATTGTCAATAATGACTATATAATGATTGCAGTACAGCATTTTATCTTATCAATATTAAACTTGCGAAAATTTAATTTTCAAGAATCTAAGTTTTTTCAAAAATTTAATACATATAGTAAGTCAAAAATTAGCATTGTCACTTAATATTTTACATTTTTTTTGTTTTGAGGGGTTAGTATCCATGGATTTTGATAGCAATGTCCCGTTCAATAGATCACACACGACAGCTGATAAAAGCTTAGGAAGCTTCATGGGAAATGCTGGGATACTAAATCTCTCAACTAACTATAAGAAAGATGCGAGGAGGAGACTTTGAGTTAGATTCTTTTCCCACATCAGAAGTTGATACAATAATAAATTTTAAACGAGATTTAGATACGAAAATAAGTTAATATATACCCTCCAATAATAAATTAATATAATATAAATTTAGCTCATGTGATGAATTTCATCTGTAACAAATCTGTTAATAAATACAGTATCACTGATAGTTTCTTTAATTTAATTTATATTGAATTCTATCATTAATTTATCACAAATACCTTAAATCTCTAAGATAATCGCTTTCTCACAAATTTTTCATAAGTGAAAGGGTTGCTTTATTGTAGTGTCGTAAGTCCAGGACTCGATAAAAATAGTCCTTCAGGAAGAAAAGTTTCACTGCAAATGTGATTTAGATAACTATATACTAGTGGAATGATCAGACTTGATGTGTGTCCGAAATAAAAATAAGATATAATTTAATTATAAAGTTAAATATTCATTAGATTATTTATATGGAATACATGTTTTAAATTTTTTTAATATTCTCACAAATTTATGATAAGTAAAAAAATAAATGTAAAATAAGATGAAACTTAAAAAATAAACAGAAAATGAAGAAAATAGAAGACGATATGACAGAGAAAAAAGAGAATTAAAATACTTGAAGAATAAGAGAGGGAAAATAGGTGGGATGCAAATTAGATGCCACCGAAGACACTAAAATATAGTTATTACACACTCCTACCACTTTATAAATAGTATAGGTATATGCACACTTGTCTTGATTGATCTTTAAATTACTTTACTACTTTTTATTTGTCATGTGATTGACTTGTATATGGAAATCAAATATGAGCTAAAATTTTATGGCGGAAAATCTCTTAGAAAATTCGAAAACATGTCAAAAGTAGATTTATTTTTGAAGTAAATATAAAAACAACTAAAACTGAACACGAATGTACATATATAAATTTGTAGATAATAAATTAAAATTCCACCACAATATTGATCAGTTCAAGTTATAATAACTTGAAATAAGCTTCTTACTTCTAGAAAGATCTTGTTTCTCCTTTTCTTTTGGTTTTTTCACCACATTTTAATTTAGAGCAAAATCTTGTCTCAAGAAAACATGAAAATAAAATTCGTGAAATTCAGTTCAATGTTCAACAAGAGTTCTACCGAGAATTTTCGTAAACTCCGTGTCCACTACAGCCATAATTGACCGAGAAGGCAGTTGAATTGGTCGAAGATTTGACACGCTAAACAATTATATTCACCTGGCCCACACGATGCCATTGCATGATATAACTCCCGCTTAGACATGGCAACGTGGTGGGTCTGCTCAAACTTGGGATCCACTCCGCCAAGTTTTTGTAGGACTCAGGACCTGTAATTGCCGAATGAAAACAAATAATAATAATATTATTATTAAATAATTAATATTATATAATTATTTTTATATATAAAAATATCATATTTATATTCTTATGTGACTATTTATGCAATATATATATGTTTATATATGAAATATAAATACAAATTATATAAATATGCATATAATCTTATAAGGCCATGCCGAATAACTCAAAGCCCACTGCTCTCGTCCATCCCGTGCTTGCAAGTCTTTTATGCCAAGTCAAATGCAGCGTTTCTTAATTAATTGTCCAACTTCATAAAGTCCAATGATAGAATATTTCGAACCTTGACTTTTCAGATTCAATCTCAAATATCGCCTAAAATCACTGCTTAGAGAATCCCAAACAAATCGACTATCAGACTTTCAACTGACAAATTTCTTTTTTTCAAGTTTCAAGATTATTTAGTGTAAACACGTCACACAAAAATAAAAAAGAAAGTGAAAAAAATGTAGTTAAGTTTTTTCCTCTTTTCCTAAAAGTAAATGACAAGATATGTTGTTACTTCCTCCGTTTCTTTTTATTTATAACTTTAGTTTTAAAAAATAAGATTTCAAAATATTTGTCATTTTCACTTTAATTTTTAAGACAAGCATTCATTATGTTTTTTCAAATATATCCTTTTCACTTCGATAAAGCATCATTTGTAAATTAATAAAAAAACTCTCAACGACTCATTAATTAAAACAATTAATTGAACGGGTATTTTAATCTTATTAATCTAAATTTATGACTATTAATTGTCCTCCTCAATCTTTATGCAAAAACTTTAAACAACAACTAAAAGGGAATGGAAGGAGTATCATTTTATTATGAAGAAAATAAATTATTATAAGCTACATATTTCGAGAAGTTCTAAGGAAATTTCTTCAAAGAAATTGATGTTTTGACAGTATGTTTTGAAACACATCTCAAATTTTCTGATTTTTTTTCTTTTTTATTTTGGAAAAAAAAAATCCCGTCGCCCGTCACACATAAATGTCTAATTTATTTTTTGTTGAAATTAAGAACGATCATTTTTATTTTTAACATTTGTGCCAAAATCCCTCCCTCGAAACCTGAATGGATTATGTTTAACGTTTTGTAATGGACTGGACACATAACAAAAATATTTACCTTGCAAGATGTTTCTAACTTTCAGATTTTTTTTATTTTATTTTTTTAACAGAAACAGAAAAACAAAACATTTACTATCTACTTTTTTTAGTAGAAATAGAATAAAACACCATTTGTTTTTTTTTTTTTGTAATTCCGAACACCCCATAAGTTGTTTTATATCAGTTGGGGAGGAGAATGATGACAACAACGAACGATAATAATAGGAAAATCAAATAATAATAATAATAATAATAATGAAGAAGAAGAAGTATCATTTTATTGGATGTTTTAAGTACCAATATATATTTTGTCACTAATAAAATTGGAAAAATTATGAAAATCCCCTTAAAATTATGTTTCATATCTAAAACATTAATGAATAAATGCCGATCAACTTTTCATTAAATTTAACTCATGCTTGCTACACAATTTTAAAAATCCGAGTGATCTTGACAGAGTATATATCCACCCACATGACTAACCATCAGCTAACATTCAAGGATGGAGTTCGAAATTTGATTGAATGAGACAAAAATTTTTCAAAATCATTAGTCATTAAAACGTATAAATAGAAGGGTTATATATAATATTGACATATAAAATAACAATAGTTATCATATTTATGTATATACTATCAATATAAAAGTGTTATTGTTCACACAAAATTTGGTATCTGTAAAACAAACAAGTACAAGACAAGAAAAGTATGTGATAAATATTTCAAATTTGAAGAAAGAATATAATTTAAAAGGAAGATAATTTCCTATTAGACTAATCCCCTAATTCTTCTCCCCGAATTTGTTTCCGAGGGCTTGGAGCTTGTTCTCGGATGAATGGTGTGATTCCTTCCTAAATTTGCGGGATGAAAGTCACGATTTACCTTGAAGTCAAAGGTCAGCTTTGAAATCGAAGGCCTTGAAGCACGTGCGCTTTGAAGACAAAGTAGAGCATTTGTGGATGCAGTACGTCGTCGTAGCGGTCGCTTGCAATTTGAAGACTTGAGAATTTTGAGAGCTTGTACGAAGGTCGTGTTCTTGTGAGCTTGTCTCTATATCCCTTCTTCAGCCCAAATAACCCCCTTTTATAGGCATTTGTATAGGGCCTGTTTGGATTGCTCCTGAATGTTTTCAGTATTTATCTCTTTATTATATTTTTCTTTTTTTTTAATAGAGAAAAATACTATTTGAGTGTCATAATATGATTGGTCCACATGCCGAAATTAGCCACTTGTCGTCTTTTGATTTGATTTGGACTTTCGGGTTGCATAACTTGATTTGATTGGTCGGAACACCTCATATTAACATGTGGCGATGCCTCATTTGTCGGTAAAATAAATATTAAAATATTAATTAAAATTAACTATTTAATATTGGAATTAAATTTAGGGAATTCCAAAATATAAAAATAGAAAATTTAATTAATATTTAATATTTTAATTTACACTTGTTAATTTTTCCAAATGGGCGAAATTTAATCGCCAACAGTTATAATCAATACAATATATAAAAAAACATGATACTATAAAGAATAGTAAGCTATTCTTTGTTTTAAAAGAAACAAATATAGTGAATAATGAGGTGCTTTTAAAAAATACTTAACAAAGTAACTTTTTAACAATCCTCAACAAACATGACATAGACCTACATAAAAATATATAACCAAAACTGAAAAAATATTAAAATATGACTCTCTCTCTCTCTCTCTCTTGCTCTGTGTGTATGTGTGTGTGTGTGTGTTCTCAATATCAAAAAATATAGTCAAAGCTTAAAAACCATCTTCTCTTATCTCTTTCTTCTCCACAATCACATTCCCCAAATCACCCTTAATTAAATATCAAATTTCAAATTAGAAAGATTTATTTAGGTTCAATATCCCCAACAAATATTTATCAAAATTCATTAAGTTTAATACTGAAAGTCTCAAATTAGAAAGTCTAATTCTCCTATTGTATGGGAGTCTCTTTCTCTTGTATGGAAGTCGTCATGAGTGTATAGGTCATTAGGCTTTATTGAAGTCCGATTGAATAAGGATTTGTGTTTGCTTTGTTCTATTCTCATTAGATTTCTTTTCGCTTCGTCGGGACCACTCTCTAATCTAATCTAGTCCCTTGATTTGTTTTCTCTTTTCACTTTGTCTTTCCCAAATGCAATCTAGTTTTTGCTTCACATTTACTTTTTTTAGTTCTTGTGTTACAGGCTAATCCTCTCTGGTGGGTGCGGTTCATCTGATCGGGTGTCTAGACGGTGACGGTTTGCGTTGCATCTCTTTACCGATCTAGTGGGTTTAGACTGCGATTTAGATGGGATAACTAGGGCCCTTTCCTTGGGAGATGTGGAAGAGGCCTCTGATACAACCCTAATTAATGTTTGGCAGAGGAATAGGGAGGTTGTGAAATGTTATGTGGTGGGCAAAAGTGTTACTCAAAAACTATACATTCGATTACTTCAAAACTACCATGAAAGGAGCAGTTAACCTACTGCGAGGGATAGGATGTTCAAAAACTAACTCAAGGACAATTTCTATTCATATTTAATCATAAATTTGATCATAATTGATTTCTAGAATGTGCGACTTGAGCATTTGAGAAACACATAACTATTGCGGCGTCTGTCAAATAGAATGAAGATACTATGAGCGTGGCTCTGGATTGGTGTCTTTTCCATGTCCATATTCACAACTTGCTGGTTAGTAAGATGGACAATACGAGGGCAGAGTACATAGGGAATAAGATTTGCATTTTTGTAGAAGCAGATATGAACTACAATTTCGGGGTGAGAATCTGCATATTCAGGTCGCATTGGATGTGAAACAACCATTGAAACGGGAACTAAAGATAAGAGGTGGTGATTGTAATTACCTGATCGTCCAATTCACATATGAGTGACTCCCAAACTTTTGTTATTTCTACTGGCATCTTGATCATATCGCTAGATCCTGTGAACTCCAGTTAGAGGAAGGGTTTATTGATCCCGGTGAGAAGGCTCCATTAGGCATATGGCTGCGAGAGGCGGCCCTAGGGAGGAGCCAGATGAGCCCGTCGATTTTGTCAAGTGATGATGTGGCATCGATATGACTAAGATTTGTGCCAGACAAGAGGAAAAGAATTAGTATAGAATCCCCGGGGGTAGGGAGAAGGGGGCAAATCACAAGAAACAAGTTGGGAGTTGGTCAAGGACTTTCTATTCCAGGTACCAGGGATCGTGATCATTCCCGTTTATTTAGTGCTACAGATATGGATACCTACCATGATTTTGGCAAACAAGAATCTTTTCTTTAGGACCGGGTGCTAGTAAGCCATCTGGGTCTCAAGCACCTATCCAACCCAATATCAGCTGTGGGCATGTTACTGTCACCAAACACTATGCTTCGGAGCCCAATTAGCCATCCCCCCACATTACAACCAGTGTAGGCCCAATCCTTCATCACCAAACCCAAGCCCAAACTACTTGTAGCCTACACTAGTTATAATTTGGAGGGATTAGTGATTTGATTGGGGGGGGGGGGGGGGGAGGGGGTCAGATAGCCCAAACCTAAACCAATACCAAACCACTCATAGCCTCCCAACCAGCCTGACTAAGGATAGGGGGTTCAAATAGGCTTGAGCTTATTGCCCACCCAAAGCCCACAAACCCCACCCAAAATCTTGATAACCTAAATCCTCAATTCTTAATTCTTTATTCGACGACCCATAATCATAAAATCATGCCGTCTTGTGCTCTAGATATCTAACATATGCCTGATAAAGAAAACCACTACTCAAATAAAAAAAAAATCCTTTTCAACGTCTCTTTCTAGCCACACCACTTTGTCCTATTCACACCATTCAATCTAGAAAAATTCTCACAAGAAAAAAACGCCAACAAACCACAAAAATTCATCCAGGTCTCAGGAAAATAAAAGGCCTCGAAGCAAGCCATACAAGAAGATGGCACTAAATCGGATGCTAAAAAGAAAAACTGTCAGTGATCAACAAGATCTAATGAATGACTTTATCCCAGCAGTAGAGACTGTGGAGCAATTTCACCGACAATCATAAAAATATTTTGTTGGAACTGCTGGTTTTTGAGGGGGCCTTGGTCGATTCAAGGATTGGAGAGCCATCTCCAGGAGGCAAATCCTTCATTGGTATTTTTTTTAGACGAAGCTTGATCAAAAGTTGTACTTCTTGGGGTTGAATCATTCTGGTCAAAAATAGCAAATTCTACTGCATTATGTCAATTGTCAACCCTCAACTATGTTCTATACAAAAAATGTATGACAAACTCTAAATACAAAACTCAATTAATGTATGTATGCTAGGATTCCGCTTAGCAGAAAACCATTTTAATCTCATTTGAATTACCTTGGCAAGATAAGGTATTTTCAAGATTTCTGCAGGAGCAATAGTTCCTAGGTGTCTACAACAATAATATAGGAAATTTGCTCAACGCAAACTACTACAGTCTACAAGGCAAGAACTATTCGACAAATTTCCAAATTTTTCCGTCTATCTTGCTTCTAACTAGTCTGATTTATCATGAACATAAACCTCTCATTATACACTGTTCTGTTTAAGTTCTATTTTTTATTTTTTATTTTTTTGCAGGGTGGGTGTGGGGTTCTGTTAGCTGAAATTTTGACTTGGCTTTGGCTGAGTTAGTTTCCTAGTTTATATAATCTACTTTACTTTTAAGGAAAAAGAAAGTACAAGGAGATCAATAGACCATAAATCATTAATAGTTACAAAGAGGCAATATCTTCACTACATAATATATCCAGCTAACTATCTCACTTTAAACTATGTAATGTATTTTGTGCATCATGGTAAGTACATTTTCATTTTTCTTAGTCTTTCCAATTCCTAAAATTCAAGATTCCAACAAGTCTTCTAGCATTTTTCATAGCCACACCAAGTCCTATATTTATAATATAATTTCCTAGGAATTTTAAGCAACAGTAGTTTCAGTATTGAGATCTGTTACATGATTTACTTCCTCACAATGTCGAGATTCCTCTTCAATAACATGAGAATCTGAAGGAGCACCGCCATCATCATGCACAGACTCGTGATTATCCTCCCCTCGACTTTGTATTGAATTTCCATGAATTCTAGCATCCTCAACAGAATTAAATGTTGAAATCCTAAAATAGGAGCAGTTGTGGATTAAATATCCCATCTTAATAGTCAATTTCCGTCCGATTGTTGTCTCTGAGCAAAATAGAGAAAATATGGTTATAGATCCAACAATAAGGAAGAGGCCTGCAAATTCAAAGAAAGTCAAACTCGATGTCTGTTGAGAGATTTTGGATGACAGTGGATCTTGGGATGAGTATCCAGGTCCAAAATTTTTCTGCTCAATAGCTGTCATGTTTGGCCCTTGAGTAACATCTAGGATCGCCTTTGAAAAATGAGCAGTTAAGCGAGAGCCGACAGGAAATGCCTGAATAGATCCAAACACATATCTCACATCAGAACTATATCTTATATGATCATTTTCTCAATTTTTAGTTAATAAGTTTATGATTATTGTATTTTGATATGTTTTGCTCAAGTTCCTACCTTGAGATTTTGATGAATGCATGTGAAAAAAAAGGAAAAAATATTATCTTCGTTGTAACTTGGTATCATGAGGTTATCTTGTACAATTTAATAAGAAAGGAAAAAACTTACAAAGCCAAAACCACCAGTCCTATATGTTGGTCCGACCATTTTGTATTGAGAATCATATTTGTTGAGAAAAATCTTCATATAAGGAATCTCATCGAATATGGCATCTATGCCTCCATTTTTGCTTCCCAAGGACATAGCATTGTGGTATTCTTCTGCAGAAGAGTAGCTCCTCAGCCTTGATGCACTAATATGTAGTTGCTTTGTCAAAAATTCTTTCATAAAGGAACCCTCCTGGAAACCTATATTGTAATTATCTGAAAATGCGAACTTCAATTGATCAACTGTCAGAATTGCTGCTAAGTTTGCAGTGTAGCTTTGCATTAGTATAAAGGCCATGAACAACCAAAATACCAACACGAGAAAAGACCATTTATTTGAGACCATATTCCCTGTCAAAAGTACAATAAAGAATTGTTAAAGTTAGTTAACATGTTGAGCGATGTGCTGAAATTTTAGAGTATATTATTTTTAAAGGACAAAAGCTTATTGAATTTGACTTAAGTAAGAAGATTACTTTCAGGGAAAGCTAGAACAACTATTGGAGACCAATAAACCATTTTGGATTGCTCCTTGTTTGTTCCCGAACCTGCACCATTGCTAGCCACTCGATGTTCCAATATGCGGACAACTATTCCCATCAAAATGCAAGCCACAATTATCGCCAACCAGAGATCCCACCTCAAGGGCTTAATAAAGATCCACATGTCAAATGGCTTCGTATTTTTAACAACTAGAACGACTCCTGGTTCAGAATAGGGTAGAGAAAATTCAACATATGCCGCTCGTGGAGCCCAAACCGTTGTATCCCCTACTACCATATCAAATTTCTAGTTGGAAAAGAAAACGACAAGGAATGTGAAAAGATTTGTCATCTTTTAGAAATGTACCTTTATCCAAGTTAATATGGAATTAAAAACCAAAAAAAAAATTACAAATAAAAAATGAAAATGCATAATTCAAATATTAAAGTACCTGTGGTATTTCGTGTAGCATGTCATCATAGCTCCAATCAATATTTTTGGTATCATTATAAGGCAAAAATTTATAATCGATTGGGAAAGGTAGCAACTCCAATGTAGCCAAGAAGATGTCTATTGAAAATCCAGTTGCATTTATATGCTTTGTTTTAGGATCAATAATCACGTCAACAAATTCTGTGAATCCATGCTTCCAAGGAACTCCAACTTTAAGGTTCCTGGTTGTAGGGAATAGCCAAACCCTTTGGTCGTGTAACTGAATCTCCCGGCCACAAGACACTTTTGAGTTCTTTAGTTGATGTCGAGTAATTATTTGTTTCACCAACTGAAATCATATCTCTTACTATTCCCCTATCAGGCATCCAAAACCCTACAGTTTTCTCTCCACTTCCAATCATATTAAATATCTTGAATGCTGATAGCTTCAATTTCCTCTCAACCAATTCAAAGTCTCCACTCAAGCCTCTAAATTTTGTGCTCGACAATTCATTGAGAAGTCTAGGGCCAAACGCTGAGATTATCAAATTTGACTTATCCGTTCCATTGATTTTAGGCGTGTTCGCTTCAAACAAGGTAGAATTTATTGGTGCAATCTTCTCCATTGCAGTTGCCAACGCAGTAATCATATCATATGCCCACAAACCATAAACATTTAGTTCCATAATTGGGCCTCTAGTATTCTTCAAAGTTGCATTTCTTTTCCACCTTTCTTCGAAACCTTTGAGGTCATTCGAAGAGGGTACATAAGGCCTTATGCCAAGAACTCCTTCCATTGAATCACGGGTGACTGAATCCATGGAATTCATGAAGATAGACAAACTATCAGTAATGAGCCATGCATACCCCTCACTCAAAACTCCTATTTTTTTAGCAAGATTGAACAAACGAAAACCAAGCTGAAGGACTCACATGCACCAAGAATACCCTCGTCTGCCTTGTTGCTAGCTTGTTGAGTTCTTCCAAGATATGACTATTATCAGCTGAGCTGGGGATGGCGATCATATATGCTAGTCGAATTTCAACCTCTTGGAATGCCTTATTCAAATAAGAAATGAATCGATTGCCATAGTATGTGTCTTCATACAAAACAACAACCTCAGGCCATTCAAATCCTCGACAAATGGCTGCAAGAGCCTGTGTTTGGACATCATCATCCGGTGTTGTTTTGACAAAGTAGTGGTTTTTCGCATATGAAAGAGACGAACTAATTCTTGAAGTGAATGAGACAATCGGCACATGAACTTGTTGTCCGAGTTCCACAATGAATGTTTCTTCTGTTGATTCCTGTGGCCCTATAATCCCATGCACTTTTTCATGCTCCAGCAACCCAAGAGCTGCATAATAATTCGGATATAACCTTCCCCATTATTGCAGTTGGGTAACTTATTGCCTTAACAACATAAAATTAAGGGATTTTTTACAAAAATTGTTCTCTAACTTTGAGGTGTTTAAATTTTTGCCCTTACATTTGTGTTTTTCAATCATAGTCCTTTATGTATCAAAAATTTTTAATTTTACTTTGATTTCGGACCATTCCAACCACCGAAACTAATGTGGCATTAAAATTGGCTAACTTTTTTCTCTAGCATTGACATGTCAAATAATTTGGGGGGTGTTTACGAATTTTTTGCTAATATTCTAAAAAATTCAAATGGATCAAAAGAAGCTCCAAATAGTGCAATACAATTTTTTTTTTATAATTTTGACTTTTCATCATATATTTTTTTTGTGGCTAAAAACATAAAAAATTAAAAAAAATACAAAAATTAATAAACTACAAAAATTGATAAAATTAATAGAATTTGTTCACATAATTTAATACATAAATTAATTATGATACATTATACCTATAAATATTTTTTATATATTATAGATTTAAAATAGATATAATAAATTTTCATAAAATGAAGTATTATTTGTCAAGTATTATACAGAATATGTATGTGTATTAAATGTGTCATAATAAAAGTACAAGCATTGTTCGTTAAGTTTAGAATGTGTGCAAAACTAAGAAGTATTTTTTAATTATTCGTTAAACTCACATGGGATAATCTTTAATAAAACATGGTGATGGATGTATCGTGACCAAATTATTTGTCACAAGAATACATTTTTCTGAGTGTGACGAAATAAAAAATTCTTCATAGTAACCTTACGCGAGGGTGATATTGTAAGGAAACTGTGACAATTTTTTCTTATCATAAAAACTTTTTGTGATGAAATTTTGATTTTTTAAAATAAATATTTTCATCACAATAATTTTTTTTTTGTAGTGAATGTCCACATGAATGACACATGTTATAATTAGGTTAGAAAAAAAAAGTGAAAAGGTCACATATACTCACACTTAGATATATATATATATATATATATATATATATAGGGGTCGGGGTAGTGGTAGAGCTAGAAAAAATGTTCAGTGGGTTCCCTATTTAATAAAAAGTATGTCTTAAATCTATAAAATACAATTCAAATACAATTATAAATTTATTAAATGAAATTAAAAAAAATACTTATATATAAAAATACCTATCAAAAAACTTGAGATATTTTCTCACAACTATACAAGTTGATTTGCACATATTGAAACCATTTCATGATTGTCTCATTTGAAATTTATTAAATATAGGTATACAATAAATACATCATAAACTAACTAGTAACATATATTTAAAATAAAATTCACTATCTTCATATTTAATGAACCAAAGTAGAAGTTTATTTTTATGCTTAAAACCTAAATCATAAATATAATATTACACTAACAAGTAGTTAATTAATACTTTTCTTAAAAATTTCACAAATATTTATGCAAAAATACCAAAATTTTATGAGAGTTTGTATTTCTTTTCTTCTTCTTTTTTTCATGATTCTAGATTGTATGTAGAGTTCTTATGAAATAAATAGACGGAGAAAAATAAAAAGTAATGGAGTGGACCTCTTTTATTCTTCGTTAGCCTAATCATAAATCTATTTCTAGTTGATTGAAAGGATTAAGGTGGACATCTCTTGTACTGGACCACTTCAATGTCAAAATATATACAGACACTTAATCTATAATGCACGAATACTTCAAAAAATCACATTGTGCAGTGTCGAACACGGACACGGATCCGACATGTGTCCGAAATAGCAACCGCGTGTCCAAAAAGTAAAAAGAAAAAAGAAAAAAGAAAAAATCTAACACGGTGTTGAACACGGCTGAGGGCATGTCCGACACGTTTTGGACACAAGCTAGGCTTTTTTTGATATTTTACAAAGCTTATAATGGGCTTTTTTTTCAAATTTTAAAAAGGATAGTAGAAAATTTGGACATGAAAAAAAATTAAGATTATATTAATCTTAAACTAATTAAGTAGATTAAAACTATTTATCTATCGGCCTTTATTTCACATCGTCCTTTTCATCTATCTCTTCTTTTTTACAAATCTCTAACCAAAAATTATTGCCGGAAAATTTCTTGACATTCTATGTTAATGATTGATATTTCTATTTCTCTATGATACACTCTGATTTAATAAATTATAAACATATAATATAATATAACATAATATTTTAATAATCGTGTCAGAGCCGTGTCGTGTCCTATAATTTTAAGATTTTTCGTGCACCTTGTTTGTGTCGTATCGTGTCCGTATTCCCGTATCCGTGTCTGTGCATCATAGCACCTAATACATATAATGAGTTTGATATTTGGACCTCACTATGTAAGAATTTTCAATTATTTTGACTGGGGTCCAACAAGAAATTTTTTTTTTTTAATTTTGTTCTTCCATGTTCAATACATAATTAAAAGGATTTTTCAATTTTTAGTTTGGTCCAGATTAAAGTGGCTTCACCTACGAGGGCGCTGAGGGGGACGAAATGAGGTGAGGTGGAGTGGGGTAAAGAACATGAATTTTTTTTTTTTTAAAAAATTGTAAAAATATGAGGCGGTTTAAAGAAAATGCCAACACCTCTATGCCATAGGAAAATACCAACATATCGCCGTCATATCATCAAGAATTCCCAAATAAATAACCACACCAGTAAAACTAATGGAAGAGGTCCGAAATCGGAATAAAATTGAAAAATGCAAGCATTACAGATTGCCTCAACAACACATACATTGTATATAAATTTACTCTGATTTTTTTAAAAATAAACAGAAAAGAAAGAAAAACAAACACAATTGATCATGAATTGGGCTGTCTTCTAGTTTATGTTGTCTTAGTGTAGCCACAGAAAGACCATTTTTCAGAGAACGTTGGAGTAGTAAAAGTAAGTAATATTTAAACAAAAAAAAAAGTGAAAAGTGGTGGCTAAATTTTATAAATTAATTAAAAGGTCAAAAAAAAATCATAAATTGTGTTTTCAACTTATAATTTATTTTAATTTTTTCTCAACAAAATTAAGAAATCAAGACACTGCATTATTAGTTTTTTGAAACTAAAAGCAAAAAACCACTTTCTTTTATTTATTCAAACACCCCCAATTACTATTAGATTCAATATCTAAATTAACGGTAATGCTAGCCATGTCCAAAAATCACATATTGAGAACTATTATTTCACACAATAAACCTACATGGACGAAAAACCAATAACTGATTAATTATAGAGACCAAAAATATGTTCTTCGTATATAGTGGAATTTTCACTACGGTAAGCATTGCCCAATTTGGATGGATCACATAAAAATCATTATGTTATTTTTTTTCTTTTTTCTTTAATGTAATTCTCTTACATCTTAATCAGTCATATATACTTATATTCTAACATGCATTATCATACTTTTGGAAACTCTTGTATTTACGAATTTGCAGAGTAAAATGCAATTTATACCCCTAGGTTATGTTTAATTAGCAAAAAAAAAAAAAAAAAAAAATTGAAAAAAAAAATTAACATAAAAACTTAGTTACTACAATGACCTTCTTACCCTTGTATGTTAATTTAATTTATTTTATTTTTTATGTTTATTAAAAAACTAAAAAAATATCCAACCCCACCGTTGATTCATCTTCTTCTTTTCAACCTTAAACCCAAATCCCGCCCCCCACCCCCTACCCCATCCCCGCGCCACCCTCCAACACCACGCAGCCCCATTTGCCAATCGATCGATCGATCGATCAAGAGAGAGAGAGAGAGAGAGAGAGAGAGAGAGAGAAACACAAAAAGAGGGAGATTGAGAGAGAGAGAGAGAAACCAAGAGAGAGGAGGAGGAGGAGGAAAGGGAGAGGGGGCGGCATGCCGGTGCAGTGGTGGAGAAGACGAACCGAGGAGAGGGAGGGTGAGGGCAGCGGCTGAAGAAAGGGGGAAGGGAGGGGGAGGAAGGCGGCGGCTGGGGATATGAAGGAGGGGGGACTCTCGATATCTCTCTCTGCGGTGGGCAGCGGCAGCAAACAGTGGGAGGCGGACAGCGGGCAACGACGACATTAGATATGTGTATATATATATATATAAGGTTTGTATATATATCGTGTATATATATTGTGTAATATTTTGTGTGTATATATATTATGTATATAATATATAATGTGTATATATATATTTATGAATTTGAGTTAATATATTCAAATATAAAAGAAGGGGTAAAATTGTCTTCTTATCTTTGTTTCACTAAAAGTCAGGCCTAAGGGACAGTGAATTACTTTTGAAAAATATGAATTTTTTGTGTTCATTTTTTGTTACAATTTTTTTTTTCCTAATTAGACATAACACAAAGGTATTGAGTGCATTTTGTCTCGAATTAGCAACACTAACAATGTACGATATTATGAGACTATGAATATATATGGGATAATTTTAAAATTGGAGGGTGTACGTGCATCTTTGAATTATGTGGCTCGGCTAGTACCAACAGAAACATTAACTTAGCAAAAGATAAATGTAAAAAATTATAATTAGCTCAATCGTTTAGCTGATCTTACCTGCAAAATTAGCATCGAGCACACTTCCAGCATTCCTGGTTTGCAGCTGCAACCTCGTAGAATAGTTTGAATGTGCTGCATAAAAATCTTCAACTGCCATATTCATGCATAAATCGGCCATCAATCCCAACGGCGAGTTCAGATCAAGAACCACACCGATGGGGACGACTAAAGATCCCGGCGAGCAATGTGAACACTGGATGATGAAGAAGAGAACAAGAATATAGATTACAAAGAAACGGGAGGGTTCCATATTGTTTAGAACAGTTGTAGCCAATTAATTTGTCATAATATTCAAACTTGTGCTGTCCATATTATGACTTGCGGGTTTTATAGGAACAAACGTTGAATTCTACGATCTATTTATTTGATAGTAACGTGTTGGTTAAAGAATAGTAGCCATACTTGGTTATGTACATTTACAAGAAAGGTTTTCGTTGAATCTTAGCTATTAAGTTGTGCTTGGCCTTTATTTTATTATAAGTTCGGGTTACATCTGACAGTTGACAATGATTTATGAAGTTTCCTGGTAAAAGCTAAGAGAGACTGGGAATGTAAGCATATGTTACGCTCTGAACTCGCGAAGCCATCTAACGTGAGAGTTTTCTCCAAATTTATTTGAGTATATTGTAAAATTGGGTTGTGGACGATCTATCCAAAAAGGATATTCCATTATTGCAATTGAATTTATTAACTCCACCTTTTAAATGGCTACGTTTTTTTTTGTCCTTATAACTGTGAATTGCCAATAGTCACTGATAAAAAAATTTATAAAAAATTGGGTTGTGAAGCAAATTTTTTTATAAAAAAATTAATACATATTGTTACTGATAAATTTTGCATCGTCACTTAAGGTAGTGTTTGGTTACATTTCCGGGAAATGATTTTTAACTTCCACAACAAATACCACTCATTCATTCAAAATTCATTCTCATTTTCCCGAAATATTATTAAAAAGTTATATTCATTTCAAATCATTATATCAATATATATATATATATATCTTTCAGTCATTATTTTAATATAAATATATATTTTTTTATTATTATATCATTATAATTATAATATACAATAATATAAAATTTTGCTGCCATATCATTAACCAAACAAAAACTTACACAAATAAACATCAAGCTTTTTTCCAAAATATTACTTTAACTAAAAATATGTCCCTAACTATTGCTTTTTCAAAAATATTTCTCATATTACCACATATATTGCCATGTAAGCAAACATTTATTAGTTGGATTTTTTTTTCTTTTCTCCTATTTTATAGGTCATAAGTATTTAATAGTTGAAATTTCCTATTTCTTTCTTCGTATCATTTATTCTAATTTAATAAAAATTTATATCTTTTCTACAGTAAAGTAGCATATTATTCTCAAATTTACTCTTTTTTTTCACCATTAGTCTACACTTTGAATAGTAATAAGCTAAAAATCAATAAATATTTTTTATTTCTTATTTATATCATGAATTTAGTATGAGATTATAGTTTATTTTGCGAAAATTCTAAAATTCGAATTTAGCTGCATGAATCTAGTTAATATTATTTATTGGGCAAGTAAATTTTATTTCTTAGTCAATTTGATTTTGAAAAGGGAATAGGTATTCTAATATTCATGATAGTTATTTTAATATTTCTTAGTCAATATAGATTTTTCTTTTTCTTTACTCATAAATCTTTAAATTCGTCGCTTTTTTTTTTGTTGTTTTTTCAATTTCTGCTATTAAAAAAAAAGTCAAAACCAACAATTTTTGTACAAAAATCTTTGTACAATGATATTACTTTCAATGAATAAGAAGTTAAATTCAAAGTTAGAATCCATAACAGTAACTATGCTATAGATATGATACGATTAATTTATAACTCTCTTGAAAAAAATTCTGTAAAGTTTGGTTAAAATTTTATGATTATTCAATTATTTGTGTTTAAACTGAGTGTTAGAAATTTAAGGAATTTTCTCAAAAAGAGAAGATAAATCAAAATAAAAATAATAAAGAAATGACTTGCTAGAGCCCAAAAATGTAGGAAAAATAAATCAAAATTTCCAACCAATAAATAAATGTACATCCATTAATTAGGAAAGAAATTGAAAAAACAAAATGAAATTCCAACTAATAAGTTTTGTCCACATAACAATACATGTGGCAATATGAATAATAATGTGGAAAATACTTTTGAAAGAGTAATAATTTGAGAATTACTTTTCATTCGAGTAATATTTTGAAAAAAAAAAAAACTTGAAAAACATCTATAATAAAATGTCTTCTAGAAAACAAAATTAAATATACTTTTATTCTCTACATATTCTTTCAACCCATTGTAGAAATATATTTCCACCTAATAATTATTCCTAAACACCTATGACAAAAACCAAACATAGTCGTGGGTCGTGGGTAGTTATCAAGGCAAATTGTCGTGTTCAATAGACTGGACAAATACATATGACAGCTCATAAAGAGACTTGCGAAGTTTCATGGAAAATGCCGAGTGATACTTAGAATCTCAACGAACTAACTATAGACAAGATGCGAGGAGGAAATTTTGAGTTAGATCCTTTTCCGGGTATCAGCAGTCGGACTTAAATATTGTTGGATAGTGCTTAATTAGTGTTTTTATTTATTAAATTTGAATATTATAATATTAAAAAAGTATGAAAAGATAAATTTATTACATCATCATACTCAATTCAATGAGTACTATCCAACTAAATAGTATCGAATGAGCATAAAAGTTGATATGTTAATAAATAACAACATACAAACCCCAATAAATCTAATCGAAAAAAAAATTTAATTAAAGAATCAATATGCAATTATTGGTTCTATAAGAAAAAATAATATTAATAACAAAATATAAAAGTAATTATATAAAAATTATCACTAATAATTATATTAAATTATTATATTTTCTATTTTGTGAGAAATTAAATTTATTTATGGGGACAAAACTTTTATTTTGTGATAATATCACTGAGAATTATATCCACTTGACCCACGTATGCCAGCATAAGATAGCTCTCGCCCAAGTCAAATGATTTGATTCTTAATTAATTGTGTGATTTCCTAAAATCCAAGAATAGAATATTTCGTACCTTGACTGAAAATCCCAAGCGAAGCGACTACAAGACTTTCGTTTGAGAAATTTACAATTTTAGTGAAACACGTCAAACACAAATATAAATAAATAAAAATATATATATATATATATATATATAAATGTAAGTTTTCATCGCTTGTCCTGGAAGTGTTATCATAAGATATGCCGCTGTCATTTTACTACGAGTAATTTAAGAAACAATTTTATTCTACCCTTTTTTAATTTTCAACTTTTAAAAATAAATTACTTTTTAAAGTCCTTTTGAAAATACTCTAAATTACCTTTTCAAACCTCGATTTTACTATTCATGTAGGGCCGGCGTGTTTTCTTAAAAACCCAACTTTTATTCTTTATTTCACTAAAACCCTTCCTAAAGTATTTTCGATCAATTTTGTACAATTTTACCTATAAAATATCTTTAAAAACATGTTTAAACTATTAAAACGTATAACCATCTTTGTTTACGTTTTCTAAAACTAAATCTTAAAATTTTAATTACTTATTAATTTTTTTTAAATTCATAATTTTAAATTAAGTAAAACCCCCTATGAAAAATGGTATCAGAGCCATAAAGATCAATAAAAAAATTATAAATTATGGAATATTTAGAATTTCTAAAATTATCAATCATAAATCTTTTAATAATTAAAGAACTATTTATTTACTTACAGGAAATAAATGCTAAAGAATTTAGTGACGAAATAATTTTTGAGTTATTATCCTGTGTTTTGTCATGTGATGAAACTGATTGACAGTTACCTTCACCATGAAGAGTCAACTGTTTCAACATACTAAAAAGTTTCAAAAAGTTGAAAAGAACTACAAAATTCTGATGTCTCTAGAGAATGACGACAGGGAATATAAATATGCTAGAATAAGAGAACTGTACTATAGAAAGTTAAAGGCTTATGAAACACGTAGAGCAATACACTACTAGAAAAAAGGCTTTTAGCCACGGATTTTAGCCACGGATTTGGAAAAAAAATCCGTGGCCAAGGATATCAGCGACGGATTAGCCACGGATTTTTTCCGTGGCTAAAAGTGGCGTGGCTAACCAGGGCCACGGCTTGTTAGCCACGGCTAAACCGTGGCTATTAGCCACGGGCGAACCGTGGCCAACGCTGGCCACCCAAACATTGCACGGGGCCTGGCCGTGGCTAAGGGCCACGGCTTAGCCACGATCAAGCCATGGCCCTTAGCCACGGTAATGCCGTGGCCAAACCGTGGCACTTAGCCACGGTCAGGCCGTGGCCCTTAGCCACGGCACTTAGCCACGGTCAGGCCGTGGCCAAGTCGTGGCACTTAGCCACGGTCGAGCGGTGGCCACGCCGTGGCCCTTAGCCACGGTCGAGCGGTGGCCAAGCCGTGGCTAATCCGTGGCTAATTCAGGCAGAAATTTGTAAATTCGATTTGTTTTCGTTCCGAACCAGCCTGCAATCAAAAAACCCAAACATTCCAATGTATCCAATCAAGATGACGATCACAGATCGTCCAATACCAAATGCATCATCAAATTAAACACTAAAATAACGATCACGGATCGTCCAACACCAAATGCATCATCAAATAGAAACCAAAAATAACGATCACGGGTCATCCAACAAATACCAAATATTTCGTTGACTAAAATGTAGAAAGATTCAAATATTGCTAATAGTAGTTAGAGAGTACAAGTTATTAACATATCAAGACGTGTTAATGTCTAAAAAGGTCCAACATCATCATCATCATTATCATTGTGCTCGTCATCACGTATGTAATTTGGAGGAGTGTGTCTAGAGGTGGATCGCTGTCGTCCCGATGAAGTCCTACGAGAACCCCTCTGTTGGGAGGGGGTGGACTGTACATGTACATGAGGTGAACCAGCTAACGGGTGCGGCTGATTAGGCGAAGAGGCGCCTGCTCCTTGGGTCAAAAGTTGAATGCTCTGAAGCACGGCATTGAGGGTCTGCTTCACCTCAGTTAATTCAGATGATTGTCTCTCCTCGAACCTGTCGAGCCTTCGCCTCAACTCAATCGTACCCGGATCCTCCCATTTCGGAGGATAAGTCTGGGAGCTCGAACTTCCCGTACTAGGTGATCCACCTGGCACGCCGTACCACCGACCCTTATTCGGTTTAGCCACAGTCTCCTTCCACACCTATGAATCCGTGAATATAATTAGATTTAGTCATAATATATCATTAATATATATCTATATATTATATTAAAATATGAAAAAAATAAATGTTATTTTAACTTACATCGAGCTTGGATGGTCGAGATAGGGGGGTGCCATCAGTAGATTGAGGAGGCGGCTGGGAATTAATTTCTTCCCACTTCTCCTTTAATGCGTTCTACGAGTTTTGAGGTTGAAACATTAGTTACAATGTCAAAAAAAACCAATTTTATAATTAAAAAATAATGAATACTCACAAATGAACGCTCCGCCCTCTGATCAGCCCATTTCATTTCCCCATTCTCATCTTTATAAGAGTAAAGATGTAGGAATGACTGATCCACGGTAGGACTATACCCCAATTGACCTTCCTGTGATAAGACATGTAATATTTTAATACTATATAACACAATAATCACCCGTATAAGGTCAAATTGAAGTACTTATGAAATACACATACTAACCAGCTCGTCATTATAAGTTAGGTGAGATTTGGAACCACCTTTGTGCCCGGTTATTCCCCTTCCACAAGAATCGGATGCCTGATTAGCTTTGTTCACTGCGCTCTTTTTAAGAAAACTGGGCAACCCCCTTTTTGCTTGCAGCTCTTGCCAAGCGTCCTCTCCGATCCACTCCGGCCTCTTATTATTACGACGAGCCTTGTTAAGCCTATTCTTCAGGAGCTCTGATCCCTTATGCTAAAAATTTTTCCAAATAGTCTCATGTTGGTCAGGTCGCGAATAATATACCCTCTACACAATGAAAAAATAGAGAACTTACAAAATTACGAATGAAAAAAACGTAAAAGAAAATTTGTATATGCATCAAGACTTACTTGGAATTCGCCGAACCACATGTGTCTAGTTTGTATAGGGATCTCCTTCCACCTCTCCCATGGCTCTGTATACCCGTTTGTGAAAATACGGGCGATCGTCCTCACGGTCTCCAAAGCAAGATTGAACCTAATAAATATAACTGTTATTTAAACAACAATCAAAAAGTGAATAATTATAACTTAAAGGCAATACAAAAGCAAACTTACTCATGTCCCCGTGGATAAATAACCATCTTTCCATCAATTCTGTTATTATCGGAAGTCTCCGTCGGCATATCATCAGTAATAGGCTCATCATCGCTAGGGATTGGTGTCTGATGATGAGAGTCGTCATACGGCTCGTCTCGAATGTGAAGGCCCGTCGTAGGGGGCATGTGGAGGCCACGGCGGTTGGAACCTCCTCCACTACTAGTGACCTTGTCCTTTCCCTTTCTAGAACCTGTCATCTGCATTCATAATAAAAACATCAAACAACACAAACCTGTTATATTTAAATAAAAAAATTCATTGCAAAAATATCACTTAAGATGAGTCTTTTCACATGACATTAAATATTTCAATCAGCCACTAAACAACAATCATAGCAATCACACATATATATATATATATATGTTTATAGCAAAGAAAAATCAAACCAAACAAAATATTCATTCATAGTAAATATTACTCATCATCATCTTCGTCTTCTTCATCTTCATTTTCTTCACCTCCGTCTTCGTCTTCGTCTTCAGCATCATCGTCATACTGAGGCATATTTTCATCATCATCCTCCTTATCTTTTTCAAACTCAGAGTTTAATTCTTCTGCCTCGACACTTTGACCCAATTCATCAACTAATATATGATCATTAGTCATGTGCTCAGTGTATAATTGATTGACCTCTTCAACAGCACCCGTAGAATCAGCAAGATTACCCGTCGGTTCATTATCGATGACACCATTCACGCAGCCAGATGACTCTTGCAATAGGTCATCAGTATTATCTTGGCTCACAACTCGACTCCGTGGTCTTGTTTTGATAACAAATCGCCACTGTGATTTATCTCTTCTAGTACCGGGGTGAGGGACGTAATACACTTGAGATGCATGTTGCGCAAGGATGAAGGGATCATCTTTCGGGTATCTCTCATTTATTTTTACTTAAATAATATCATACTGGGGGTGTATCTTTATACCCCTATTCGATACCGAATCAAACCAAATACATTTGAACATCACAACCTCTTTTTAGAGTTCTTGACGGGCAAATCGGTTACTTTGGGCAAGTGCTGCATGACATCCCAAGTTGTATCACCCGTCATTCGAGAGGGAGCCGCAGATCGCTCTCGTCTTCCTTTCAAAAAGGCATCTTTATTATGCCTAAAAGGATGAGTCTCTGGCAAAAATCTTCTGTGGCAATCAAACCACGTTATTTTTCCACCATGCTTCAATCTGAAAGATTTTGTATGGTGTATACATATTGGACATGCCAGTCTCCCGCACGTCATCCACCCCGACAACATTCCATATGCAGGAAAGTCATTAATTGTCCACATAAGGGCAGCTCTTAAACGAAAAGTTTGTCTACTCGACACATCGAACGTTTCAACCCCGTCTGACCACAACTCTTTCAACTCGTCAATTAAAGGTTGCAAATACACATCAATTCTGTCCTTTGGATTGCGCGGCCCAGGAATCAAACATGTCAAAAACATATATGGGGCAGTCATGCACATTTTGGGAGGTAAATTATAGGGGGTAATAATAACCGGCCAACAAGAATATGATTTCGAAGTTTGGTTGAAAGGATTAAATCCATCAGCACACAGTCCAAGTCTAATATTTCGCGGTTCAGCGGCAAAGTTTGGGTGTTTCTCATTGAAATGCTTCCACGCTATGCCATCCGATGGATGGCATAACGTATCAGACTTTGCTACATGCTCATGGTGCCACCTCATTTGGTCGGCTGATTTTTCAGAGGCATACAACCTTTTCAAACGTGGGATTAGTGGCATGTAGTGCATTCTTTTGTAAGGAACACGTCTATTGCTCCCCGTACGAGATGGTTTAAACCTAGGATGCTGACATAATGCACATTCATCCAAGTGAGTATGTTCTTTATAAAACAACACACACCCTTGCACGCAGCAATCAATTTTCAGAGATATCAGTCCCAATTTTCTCGTTAATTTTTTGGCTTCATAATAATTGTTGGGAACATGATTGTCTATCGGATTTGATGTTTTTTTAAGATCAGCCATTCTATCGAAGCATCCTTGTGGCATATTATAATCTGATTTCAATGTCATCATTTGAAGAGTTGGTGATAATTCCGTGTGTGACTCACATCCTGACCATAACGGACGGTTTGCTGCCTCCAACAAATCATAAAATTGTTGAGCTTTGTTATTATGAGGTTGTTCAATAATATGACTCATTCCAGTAGCATTTCGTTCAGAATTTTGCCCCGTCCTATTTTCATGACCACAAGTCTGTCCCATAGCATCATAGACCATATTTTCGTAATTTCTTAACCCTTCTGTGATATTGACATGATTGTAGGAACTTGGACCGACACCATCAACATTCCAATTTTCTAGAGCAATCTCCCCATGTGCAGTCCAATACTAATAATTTGGTTGAAATCCATACTTTAAAAGATCATATTTTACATTGTTAGCACTCTTGTATTTTCCATTTTCACATATAAAATACAGACACCTAATACAATCGTTGTCAAGTTTGTATTGTGGTTGTGATGCTGCAAACTCAATAAACTGACCCAAACCCAATAAAAATTCATTCGTAAGATCTGTTCGATCGGGCAATAACCGATTGTACATCCAACTTCGACTCACACGTATATTATCCATTTTCTGTAACAAATATAATTATGTCATTTAGTCACTACTGAACAATCACATTTAAACTTTGCCAACAAACATATATGTAAAGACAATATCAATAACACACTGTAAAAATACACATTTCATATTTCAAATCATATTTAACGAACAAAACAAATATAATCATCAAAGCATAACTCAAAATATTCTCATCAAACCGTATTCATCAAAGCATATCAACAAACAACATAGAATCCTCACAACATATCTCATCAAATCATATTTATAAACTTACATATCTTATCAAAGCCTATCTCATCACAACATGCATCTCATCAAAACATATCCCTAAATGTATATACTACCTTACAAACATGCATTTCATATTCGTAATCAAATTTTACAAACAAAACAAACAAATATTACACTTCTCATTCACCAATATCAAATGTTTCCAAAATAAAATATATCTCAATTAATACATACACACATATACATTTTCAAATACATATATATCTCAATTAATACATACACACATATACATTTTCCAATACATATATATCTCAAAATAAATTTTGGGTAACTTAAATCATACCTTCAATTTTGGAGCACCAAACTTGTGAATATTTAAAAACCTAACAATAATTACCAAAAAAATCAAAACAAACAAACAAATATTAGATTTAATTCAAATTAAAACACAAAAAAATATAATAAAATAATAATGAGGGGGGGAGGGGGGGCGGTTTGGGCTGGGGGGGCGGGTAGGGGCTGGTGGGTGGGGGGGGAAGGGGGCGGGTTTGGGGCTGCTTGGGGGGGGGGGATTCGGATTGGGGAGGGGGGGCTGGGCGGGTTGGGGAGGGGGGAGAGCGGCGGGCGGCGGGGGCAAGGGCGGCGGTGTGGGCGACAGTGGGGGGCGCACGGGTTGGGGAGGGGGGAGGGAGGCGCGGCGGTCGCCGACGATGAGGTGCCGCCGCGCCAGGCGGGGGGGGGGGGGTTTGGGGGGACGGGGACGGGGACGGGGGGGGGGGGTTTACCTTGGTAGGAGGAAGAAGAGGGAGGGGAATAAAAAAAGCCAAGTGTTGAATATATATGTTATACTTAGCCACGGATTAGCCACGGCTTAGCCGTGGCTAAATTTCAAATTAGCCACGGTCTGACCGTGGCTAATCCGTGGCCAAGTGAAGCCACCGATCTATGTTAGCCACGGCTTGGCCACGGATTAGCCACGGCCAGGCCGTGGCTAACATATATTTATTTATTTATTTTTTTCGTGTTTCACATTGATATTTTTTTATCCGCGGTTGATACGTTTTTAATTTGCGTTATTCCTAACATTTCAAATTAATTACACTAACATAATATTATAATATAATTAGAGCCATCATTCGTAAATCGGAAAAGTATATATACATATATGTTATATATATATATATAACAGAATAATCAACATAAACGATAACATATATTGATCGCATCCGTGCTTATAAGTAATCTTCTATATATAATAGATTTTATATATATATTTAGTTATGATATTTTATTTGAATAATAATCAAAATTGAAATAAAACATTTATTGTAAAAATAGAATTAAATACAGATTATTAAAATTTAATAATAATTTTTTTTTAAAACAGGCCCTTAGCCACGGTCCATCCGTGGCTAATAGCCACGGTCTAGCCACGGCCAGGGCCTGTTTTAAAAAAAAAATTCTTTAATTTACGTTGGAATTTACGATCAAAATATATAAATTTATATTTTACATTTAAAATATATTAAATATATATAATATCTACGTTTAAAATATATAAATATATAAAATATATGAATATTTGTAAATAATTCTATATAAATATAAACATATATATAAATGTATATATATGTTGATCGACGCATCCGTGCTTATAAATACTCTTCTATATATAATACTCTTCTATATATAGTAATATATATTATTGATTGTAATTACGAAACTTAAATTCAAATTAATGTATATCTTCGTCGATCGATTGAAATGATAAGAGCACATATATGTGTGCATGTACATATATAGATATTGCTCATATATATATAACACAATAATGAATATTGTAAAAATAGATTTCATATATATATATTTAGTTATGATATTTTATTTGAATAATAATCAAAATTAAAATAAAATATTTATTGTAAAAATAGAATTAAATACAGATTATTAAAATTTAATAATAATTTTTTTTTTTTAAAAATGGCCCTTAGCCACGGTTTACCCGTGGCTAGACCGTGGCTAAGGGCCTGTTTTAAAAAAAAAAAATTCTTTAATTTACGTTGGAATTTATGATCAAAATATATAAATTTATATTTTACGTTTAAAATATATTAAATATATATAATATCTACGTTTAAAATATATAAATATATAAAATATATGAATATTTTTAAATAATTCTATATAAATATAAACATATATATATAAATGTATATATATGTTGATAGGCTAATCCGTGCTTATAAATACTCTTCTATATATAATACTCTTCTATATATAGTAATATATATTATTGATTGTAATTACGAAACTTAAATTCAAATTAATGTATATCTTCGTCGATCGATTGAAATGATAAGAGCACATATATGTGTGTACATATATAGACATTGCTCATATATATATAAAACAATAATGAATATTGTAAAAATAGATTTTATATATATATATATATATTTAGTTATGATATTTTATTTGAATAATAATCAAAATTGAAATAAAACATTTATTGTAAAAATAGAATTAAATACAGATTATTAAAATTTAATAATAATTTTTTTTAAAAAAAAAGGCCCTTAGCCACGGCTTGGCCGTGGCTAGACCGTGGCTATTAGCCACGGATGGACCGTGGCTAATGCCTGTTTTAAAAAAAAAAAAATTCTTTAATTTACGTTGGAATTTACGATCAAAATATATAAATTTATATTTTACGTTTAAAATATATTAAATATATATAATATCTACATTTAAAATATATAAATATATAAAATATATGAATATTTTTAAATAATTATATATCAATATAAACATATATAAATGTATATATGTTGATCGACGCATCCGTGGCTATAGTCTACATATATATATAATTACGTATATATAGTTTTACACATATAGATATATCTACACACATATATATATATAGTTACGTATATATAGTTTTACACATATAGATATATATATACATATATATATACATACAAGAACAATTAATTAATTACATATTAGTTTATTTGTAATTTTTTTTAAAAGTTCTAATAGGAAATGGAACGGACGCATTTATCATTACAAAACGATTTAAATCGAGCACTTCGAAACTGAATACACACCGTGGCCCTTTAGCCACGGTTGAGTCGTGTCTAATAGACACGGCCTAGCCACGGTCTACCCGTGGCTGATTTAGCCACGGTGAAGCCGTGGCTAACGGACACGGTCTAGCCACGGCCAAGCCGTGGCTCATTTCGCCACGGCTCATCCGTGGCTAACGGATACGGACAGGCCACGGATAACCCGTGGCTCATTTAGCCACGACTCAGCCGTGGCTAGCCCGTGGCTATATATTGGCGGCAAAAGCCGCGCCAAAGTTAGCCACGGCCTTTGGCCACGGCTTAGCCGTGTCTAAATTAGCCACGGGTATTCCGTGGCTAATCCGTGGCTAAAACTGAAAAAAAAATTTCCCCCTAATCCGTGGCTAATAGCCATGGCCTAGCCACGGATTTTTCCCGTGGCTAAAATCCGTGGCTATTTGCTCTTTTTCTAGTAGTGATAATGATTCTACTTAGCAATGTCTAATTATACATTTTATAGGCTTCGAGTAGAATTGTATTTATATCAAAAAGAGTTGGATTTTATTTTAAGAAAGCCAGCTTATCATAGAGGAGATGCTTTTAGAATTTGTATTTTGAAAAACAAAATAAAACAAATAAATGAAGGTCTTGATGTTTTAAGTCAAGCATGAAACCAAATAAACATCTTAAACGATGGATACATAGTGTAAATCTAATTCTGAGTTTAAATATAATTTTCAAAGAATATAATCGAGAATATGAATACATTAAAACAGAAGAAAATAAAGCAAAAATTCAAAGTTGCAAACAAAAGATAAAAGCTATCCAACAAAATGCTCAAATATATTGAAATAGATACAAAAAATACAAATGGATAAAATAAATAAAAATATTGAAGAATTAAATACAGGAATGAATAAAATACTTGAAGTACTATATGTTCTAAGTCAAGAACTTAAAGAATTAAAAATAGAGGTTGAAATCTTAAAGATTTGTAATTCAAACGTTGAAGATTTAACAAAAACTACTTTTGTTAAGAAAAATAAATTCGACAAGAAAATAAAAGAAAGAAAAATTATAATAAAGCCAATAAAAACTGTTAACAAAATAGTACATCCAAATTCCTTTGATGCATATATGATTAATTTTGAATTACCTAAAATACTAGCTGAAGAAGAAGCCTTTAAAAAGGAAGAAAAAGGTAAAGATATAGCAACATCATGTAATTCATTTAAAGAACAACATTCTGAATCGGAGACAGATAAAGATGAATAAAATAAATGAATTAATTGATCAATTTGAAAAGATAGATCTTTCTGAAATAGAGGAATACGAAGTATTAGTTAACACTAATAATACAACCAGATGCCCAAGTGGTACAATAAAACCAGAAGATATGAAAATAGAAGAATCAGAAATGATTCCTATTCCTAAATACAGAAGGCAATATTATGATCATATAAAGAAAATTAAATATCATAAACAATTAGATAAATTCACTCCTGATAATAATTATAGTGAACCAATAAATCATGGAGGATCTAAATTAAATATAGATTGTAAAGAAGATACTAAAAAAGCTATAATTTCATGGGCAAATACTATGAAAGTTTTCTTTTTATATAACGCTGATGATACATGGACATCAAATAGACAAATAGATTATTTAATTGCTATATTTGATGGTATTGTTTTCAATTGGTGGCAAGGATTAACTGAAAATACTAAAGCTTTAATAAAAAGAAATGTACAAACTAAATTAATAGATAGTACTGATAAAGGAATTGAAATTTTAGTTGCCTATCTTTCTATTGAATTTCTAGGAGAAAATTGACATGACCCTGATAAAGAAAGTTCTAAAGAAAAAGAAGAAGCACAAACTAACTTAATAAATCTTAGAATCTATAGCATGAAGAATTTAAAACAATATACATGTGAATTTAAAGAATATTATTATACACAATATTATAGTAATGAAGATCAGAGTATATATCTAAATATGTACTTTTTAAAACTTCCGCATCCTTGGAATAAATATATAATGAATAAATGGAAGGAAGAAAATAAAAATTCAACTTCAACTCTAAGAAGAAGGATCAGCTTCCTCTTTTTAGAGCTAAGTAAATTATGTAAATCTCAAGATTTATATAGAAGTACTAAAAATTTTTCACCTTTATATTGTTATGAATTTGAAGTACCCAATCAATAGGGATGCAATAAAGAAAGAATTAATAAAAAGAAAAGAAGGTTTCATAAAAAGAAGTATAAAAAATATAAAAATTTTCAAAAGAAAAATATAAAATCAAAAAGAAGATATTTTAAAATAAAATTTAACTATAAAAGAAATAAAATTCTTTCACAATGCCAATGTTGGAATTGTGGAGAAATTAGACATAAATCACCAGAATGTAAAAAATCTAAAAAGATTCGAAGTATAGAAGCTGAATTTATAGAACTTCAAGATGAATTATCTGAAGTTTCTGATATAGAAAGTTATCTATATAAAGAAATATATATTGAAGAAGAGAAATACTCTAGTAATTCTAAAAATGAATAAAGATATAATTAAAACCGAAGATTCAGATAAAGAAGTAGAAATTTATGAAAGATCAGAAGGTTATGCTCAACGAATAACCTTTGATCAAGAAACTTTAGTAAAAATAAAAGGTTTAAAACTTGATGAAACTAACCCTACTAAAAGTATTCTAAAGTCTTTTGGTGACTTAATAAAACGAGAAAAGATAAATATTTATGATTATCATGCAGTTGAAAAATCTATAAATGTTGAACATACTAAAGAGCAAATTAGATTAAATTTGCTTACTAAATCCTCAATAAATCAATCTTTAAATAAAATAAAAAATAAAAAAGTAAGAAAGAAGATAAAATATGTTTATCTTGGTAGGATTCAAATCCTAGTTCAAGCTTTATTTAGAGATGGAATAGATAGTCCTATGGTTATTTCACTTCATGACCAAAGGTTTATAGATGCTAAAAATAGTCATTTGGGAATAGTTGAAGGAAATTTAATATATTCACAATTTCGTTTTGATTGTTATCCAAAATATAGTGTTGATATAAATGATCAGAATATAAATGATACTTTAAGTATACATTTTCAACTTTTAAAAGATTTAAAACTTAGAGATAAAAGCCAAGCATTTACCTTTTATTATAGAGGAATTTATGCTTTTGCGAATAGTAATTATGGTAAAATATATCAAGATAAACCATATATTAAAATTGATAATGAATGCCGGGATATAACAACAATAAAGTTACCAATAATAGAAGAAATTAAAGAAATAAAAGATTATGAAATTAAAATAAATAGAAAACCCATTTTAGAATATGGATCTAGTAGCAATATGATACCACAAATAGATTTTGGAAAAAATTCTATATCTAGAAAAAGTGTTAGTAAGTTACCGCTTACTAATGTTGAATTCACAAGACAAGACATAACCAATACAATGGTTATAAATGCTAAATATTTTAATGGTCAAGAATATATGGAAGGACCAAATATATTAATTGATACAGGAGCTAGTAGCAATCACCTTGCAAAACATAAAAATAAAGGTCTAATTGCAAAGGTTGCTTCTGCAATATATCAATATAAAAACTTTGAAGGTCAATTAATAACTTGTGATCAAGAGGTACAAGTTTCAATAATTTTTGAAAAATTAAGAATAATTGTACCTTGTTACATAGATAGTGATATGGCAGGAGACTATTTCGATATAATTTTAGGTAATAGTTTGTTAAATCAATGTGATTATTATAAAATAGAAAAACATGGTGTTACACGACAAATTGGAAATATAAAAATCTTTTGTAAAAAACATGAAGAGGATTAATTTTTCTTTGAGTGTCTTTGTACAAATAACAGTACAAGGTACTAATATAACAACATGTGCCTTAATAGATAATGGTTCAGAAATAACTTTGTTTAAATCTTTTCTCTATACTAAATGGCAAGAGAATGGTAATATAAAGACAAAAGGTGTTACAGGTCAAACCAAACACATTAATAAGAAGGCAGATAAAGTAAATATTATATTAGGAAGTAAAATTATTACCATAAATACTATATATGATTATAACTCACTTGAAACTGATATATTGTTGGGAAATGATTTCCTACAACAATTTCAGTTTTATTCTCAGAATCTTTATTCTGTTATCCTAAAAACTAAATGTAATCATTATTTAAAATTACCAAGAATAAATGAGCCATTCAGAGTTTAGCCAACGAAGCTTGGTGGACCGTATGATAAAATTTCGATAAAAATACATAATATAACAATAAAACGGATACCTCTTGAAGATGTAATAAAACAGATAAAAGAAAATTATAATGATCATCCTCTGGCTTTTTATAAGGAGTCAGATTTAAAGAAAAAAATAGAATTAACTGAAAATATAGTTATAAAAGAAAGACCTATGTTATATACAGAAAAAGATAGAAAAGAATTTGATAAACAAATAAATGAATTATTATATAAAAATCCACCTGTAATTAGAAGGAGTAATAGTCCTTTTAGTAGCCTAGCTTTCATGGTTGAAAATGAAGCTGAGAAAAAAAATAAGGAAAACCCAGAATGGTAATAAATTATAAAAGACTAAATCACTTTACTAGGTCAGATAGTTATTATCTCTCTAATAAAGAAGTTTTACTAAACCTTAGTAAACGAAAGAAATATTATTCTAAATTTGATTGTACTTCAGGGTTTTGGCAAATAAAAATGGAACCTGAAAGTATACAATATACAACATTTAGTTCTCCTCAAGGACTGTTCGAATGGTTAGTTATGTCACTTGGATTAAAATATACACCTTCTATATATCAAAGAAGAATGGATAAAATCTTTAATACATATAAAGATTTTCTTGTTGTTTATGTTGATGATGTTTTAATTGCTTATAATACTTTAGAAGAACATAAAACTCATCTACTACAATTTGCTAAAACTTGTAAGGAAAATGGTATAGTCTTATCTGAGAGAAAGACTATAATTTGTAAAGAAGAAATTAAATTTTTATGGTTAAAATTAAATAAAGAAGGAATTAAACTTCAACCCCATATATCTAAGAAAATTTGTGAATTTCCTGATAAATTAGAAAATAGGAATCAAATTGAAAAATTCCTTGGTTGTTTAAATTATGTTGAGGGATTCATAATAAATCTTGCTAAAAAGAAGCATGAGATTCAAAAATTGCTTCGAAAGAATAATACTAAAGGATGGAGTAATTAACATACAGAGATTGTTAAAAATTTAAAAGAAGAATGTAAAACTTTGCCTGAATTAAACCTTCCTGATGAAAATGATAAATTAATTATACAAACAGATGCTTCAGATCATTATTGGGCAACATTATTTAAAACCGATCTCAATGAGATATGCAGGTATACAAGTGGCATTTTCGGTCAAGCTCAAGTCAACTATACAACCCATGAGAAAGAACTTCTAGCAATTATAAAAGGAATTCAGAAATTCTCTCTCTCTTTTTATATCAAAGACCTTTTAAAGTTCAAATCGATAATACCCAGACACAATCTTTAGTTTTCAATAAATTACCAAATACACTCCAATACAGAAAGCTACATAGATGGCAAGTTTTTCTGTCCTTTTATAGTTTCAAGATAGAGTTTATAAAAGGTTCAGAAAATTTCCTAACCGATTTCATTTCTAGAAATACAGAATTCGAAAAAGAATGAGTTCTTCAACTCTAAAATAGATGAGATGGGTATGTATTTCCCTATAAATGCAAATAGAGTGATTGTATGCACTATACATACAGCTAGTCCACTATCTAACGATTGTGGTAAAGACTTCTCAAATCCGTTGATGGGTGACAATTTTCCAAAAATTGTGTTGATGATATAGATCATTTTATAAATTTTTATTTTTCTGTAGGAATAAATTTATAAAGAAAGATGGATCTTGAAGAGCTAAAGAATGAGATAGACGATATTGTCTTGGTCTGTCAAGATATTGTTGACAATAATAAAGCTCTTAAAGATTTGATAGAATTGAATTTTAAAACAATAACAGATATCTCTCAAGAAGGATTTAGAAGAGCCATTTTCCTTTGAGAAAGTCTTGATTTGTTTCTTGAAGCTAGAAATAAAGAAAAAGAAAAAAATGAGTGATGCTAAAAATTAGAGTGATAAAAAGGAGATCAATAAAGGAAAAGACAAAGCAGAGTCTTCTGGAAGTCAAGATAATAAACCATTATCTGATAAAGAATTTTTGGACTCTATAAAAAATAAAGAAAAAACTTTTAAATCTTAAGGTGATGCTGAAATTATTGAAATAAAAATCAATAAATCTGGAAGCTTCAATAGCAAGGGTTCTAATAAAGAATTTGTTCCGACAAATAGGTGGGAAAGAGAATATAAAGAAGTTGCTGAAGAAGCCTATAGATGGGAGAATTTCAGAACACTATTCTACTCTAAAGGATATAGTGTTTATCCATGAATTACAACCATATTTGGAGCTGAGACGCATAAAGTCTTTCAGCTTGAAAATTATAGATTTCTAGATCTTATATATGTTGGAAAGGATCTAAAGGAAATTTCAGAATTTGATGACCGCTTTAAATCCCAGGTCAGTCAAGTTGCTAGAAATAGAGAAGTCGTACTCAAGTTCTATTCTATAGCCCCAGAACCTGAGATGCGAATTTGGCATGAAGTCCAACATATGATCACCATAGATGTTACAAACACAAACTTAAAGATTGAAACTGGTATAAAAAAATTTCTATCTTTCAAGTTCACCAGCTCATGGATCACAGAATGGAGAGCCATGGGAATTAAAGCCATTCAATCTATTGCTAAGTCTCTTTGGGAGCGACAATACAAAACTCTCATGCAGGCCGATAATTGGATTTTATTGAGGAAAGGAGGCCAAATAAAATCTCCACTTCTAAAGGAATTCCTCACTAAATTTATCAGACATGAATTCTTTTGCACAGAGACTACACGAAAGAAAGCTTGCAGAATGATTGGTTGTTGCAAATCATGATGTAAGCGCTTACGTTGGTGCAAGGAATGACGGATGCCATGACGTCATCATCCACTAAAGCATTATGGCAGACAGTTGTGGGAGGCAGCTTTTGACTTCTGATGATAAAGAAAATAATCATAAAAGATTCCAGCTCATAAAGATTAGGACAACGGATGCCAAATAAAACTTTGAAGTCTGAATAGTTAGATTTTGATCTCTATAAATTGTGCTAAGTTTTCATTTGTAAATCATCGAAAAACTCAGACTGAATTCTCAATCTGAAAAATATTCATAGGAAACCAGCTTTTATAGATATTTGTAACCCTCTTTTAGACAATGTTTGTATAAATCCTTTTTTGAAGGAAATAAAACCAGTTTATTTTCATAAATATTCAAATTTTGAAATTTTTCTATAGAAATCTTTTAAGTTTGTATTTCTCCTATTTTTCCAAAATTCTCTAAACCTATGAAGGTTGTAATGATTACACCGTTCGAGACAGCAACTGTTTGGAATCGTAAGTCCCGTGAAGCCAGGTGGGCGTTTGGGCAAAAAACAGTCAGACTTGTCGAGGTGATTGAAGACGAGTCCAGAAGAAGGATTAAATAATTGAGGACATTAAGGAGGTATTATACTTTTAAAAGATTAAAATAGTAAGATTTCTCTACTTGATGTTATAAAAATATATGGTTTAGAGTACTTCATCATTAATTATGAGATTTGTTCAAATATATTATTGTTGGATATATAAAAATATATAAATGGGTAAAGATTTTGATATCATGAAAAATCAATTTAAAAGAAAAAATAATTATAAACATAAAATAGCAATTTTAAAACCATTAGAGGATTTACCTGAAAATTTAAGAACTCTTATTGCAACATATAATAATAAAGAAGATTATGTTCTTGATTTTATCAATAAAAATATAAACCACGAAATTCTTAATAAATATGTTAAAGATCTAGAACAAATAGACAAAGAACTAAAAGAACTTTGGGAAGAAGATAGAACATTAGAAAATTATATTCTTATGAATTGTAAAAATCTAGAAAGAATAAAACTTATAAAATTTATATATCATGATAAATGGGATCTATCGTACTTTTTTAAAAAATTAAAGGTACAAAACCATATATAAATCTAAAGTTTGGATAATAAAGCAAATAAAGAAACTTTAAATAGTAAAATTACAATTCAAATAGTAAATTCACTATTCAAAAGGGGTAAAATGAAAAACCTTTTATAAAAAAGGATATTTTGAAAATAAATTTGCAAAATTAGGATAAATTAAAAATTATTTCTAATTTAAATTACTATATATGGATGCATATATTTTTGGTATCACATAACTGTCGTGAGAAGTTCAGAGGAAATATCTTGGGAGAAATTGAGGTATTGTTTGGTTTTATTTTGGGAAAATAATTTTTAATTTTCAAAATAAATATCAAACAATCATTCAAAATTTTAATGACAATATAACAAGTGATAATAAAAAAATTTATTATTAATTATATACATTTAGTGATAATAAAATTATGATGTTATAAAATATAGATTGCACAATGCTGACGATGATAATATAGTGTAAAAAGGTGACATCATTGTACAATATTGATAATTATAAGTGATGCACATATGGTAACAAATTAGTAATAATAGAATCTTGCCACAAAATTATAATAATAATTTTTTTTGTGTCACCAAACTGTCACTATAAGTATATTACTAATTATCAATGATGACAATTAAAATATTAATTCTTGTTACCATTAAGTGATATTATGACTTAATCAGTGAAAAAATAAAAGGTATTGTCATTTGATTCAATTATTGGTAACAACTTTTATATTTTGTCACTAGTATTACTTTTTCTTGTAATGATTCATACACCATTTTTCCAAAATACCATCAAAAATTTATAATCATTTCAAATCATCATAACAGTCAAATATATATATATATATATATATCACTATTTCAATATAGGTTTTTCAATTATTATACTACTATAATTATAACATCTAATGATATAAAACTAGTGTGGCATATTTCGAGCGGCATTTTCGATCGGCCTACGAATGGCACATGTCACCCTTCCCTAGTGTTCAGGCTAGCAAGCCCAGCTTATCAACCGGGTCAAGGTTTATTGATCGGGGAGGCGGCCCTCGAACCGCTCCCGTCGGTTACCCTGGTCGAGCCCTTTGTTGATCGGGACCATACCATGTCCATTCAACCTCTGCTGACATTTAATGATCCGTTAGTTCAAGATGTGGGGCAGCCACCTAACTATATACCTCATTAATTAAGAGTCAACTAATACCCATAAACCTAACCTTTAGACTTATGGGTCACTCCGCCCCATCAAATGATGGCCTACTAAGCCTAAGGGCTCCATAGGGGAAGATCCACATGGACATACTATAAATATCCTTGCATTTATGGTAAGACACAACACATTAATTGCTCTTCACCCACTTACTCTCTCCAATTGCCTCTCAATCCGATCATTGACTTAAGCATCAGAGGGTATTAGTTGAGGCCCACCTCGGCTAGCTCACGTTGCCTGGCCCTTGTTGAAGGTCACATTTTCCCAATCATATACCTTACACCTTGCGTTCAATCGGAGCGCTCGATCAGCACAACCGCTTCCAAATTTGACCGACATCATTTTTGGCACCGTCTGTGGGAAAAACAACACTGCAATCAATGAAGCAAAATGGTAAAAAGTAGGAGAAATCCCTGTTGCTCGAAGCACCCAAGCGGTTGGAGAGGACTAGCATTGAGTCCAGATCTTCCACCACCACCTCCCATCACAAATACTGCACCACCGCAGGTCGATTTGGCGGAGTCATCCCAAGCTAACGCTACTGCCTCGCTCGCGCCTGCCAGTACTGACTTGAGGAGCAAGGCCCGCGGCCTTTCGGGGGGCACAAGTGCGCCCTCCCCAAACACGGAGGAAATGATCACAACTCCCCTTGAGCAATTAAGGGATTTTGTCGGGCAACACAATCTACAAGCCTTCGAAAGGCTTAGAGAAACCTTGGTCCGAGTACCATCAGGCCCCTACCCAGTAATGATCCCAACTGCCCATCATGCCCAATCACATCATAATTCCAGTCGAGCGGAAAGCCATCTATCGTTGCAACTAGAAGAGAGGCTGAGTCAAGCCACCACGGCAAGGTTCCTTCTCACCAATACCCGAATTTGGGGTGCCCACACCGAACCTGCTTTCTGGGAATTCTCGAGGGCTCAGAAGGAGCTCAAATAAATGAAGAACCAGCTCTATCAGCTCACCCAGAAGATTGCCGATCTTGAGCATCCCGAGGGAAGGATCGAGCCATTCGATGGGCAGGGGTCCTCATCCAATCACTACCAAGGTCAGAGACAGAGCGCCTTCGCCCATCACATTCAAGAAGAAAAGATTGGTCTCTATGACCGAGTTTCAGTCAACCTTCCCTACTACGAAGGAAGTACTGACCTGAACGATCACCTGCTCTAGTTCAAAAATGCCATCGACGTCTATAGGCTTTCAAACGGAATGATGGCCAAATTCTTTGCCACCACGCTTTTTGGAGTGGCACGCCAGTGGTACACTCAACTCGAGCCAGAGCTTGCCAATAGATTTCTACACAACTTCGCGGCCAAGAAAGACACCAAGCTACCACATACTCATCTTTATGGGAGTCACCAGCAAGAGGGGGAGTCCCTCTGAGATTTCATAACCCGTTTTGACAACGAGGTCCTCAAAGTTGACGACCCACGGATCGATTTCGTCAACTTTGCCCTATACATCACCATTCGGCACAAGGATTGTGCCAAAGCAATCGTTCTCAAGCGAGGGGATGCATCACATCAAACATGGGGACAAGATGGACCCCAAAGGAAAGAAAGAAAGTAAAAAAGGCCATAAAAAGGATCATAAAGACTAGAAAGAGTCTTCGATCAAATGGTATTCCGACCTTTCCCCCCTAAACGCCTCTCAAAGCCACATCTTTTCGGTTACTGATCGAAATCTGTTCAAAACACCGAACAAAATCACCAAGGGGAAAGGGGCTAAGAAGTCGCGGAAATATTGCACCTTTTACAAGCAACATGAGCATGTCACTGACGACTGTTTCGCCATACAAAATGAAATAGAAAAGCTCATCTGGAAGGGCCTATTGAAGGAGTTTGTGGCCAATCATTTGCACGCCCCAGAGCAAAGAGAAAGGTCTCGATCACTTCGATCCCCCTAAGGGGCCCACAAAGGCTCCCCCTCACAAAGAAGCGGCAAGTGTCCGATTGAGAATAACCTCCTGACGAGGGGGGTCATTCACACCATCGTCGAAGGACTAAACAGGGGAGATTCAAGATCGAGCAGAAAGAGCATCTCAAGAAAGCTGGAGCAAGGAAGGTTGAACCAAGGAAACGAGTATAAAGCCCTCCAGGTTAACAATATCGAATCAAATGCTATTATATTTAGTCATAGGGATATTGATGTAACTCACCCATCGGGAGGGGGTGATTATATCAAACGTGTCAAATTTTCATTGTAACACGCACTTTAGTTGATAATGGAAGCTCAGCTAACGATCTCTTTCACTCCACTCTTTTAAAAATGAACTTAGGCGCTATGGAAATGCAACTCGTGCATACTCCACTGATTGGGTTCGGTGGATTGGAAATCTTCTCGGTCGGTATCGTTTGGATGCCGACCTCTTTGGGAGAAGCCACACAGTGACAGACCCTTCTCATTGACTACCTGGTAGGTCGATGTACTGTTTGTATATAACTTGATTTTGGGAAGACCAACCCTCAATCAATTTCGAGTGGTCGTGTTAATTTTCCATCTAAAATCACTTTCCCCACTCTAGACGGGGTCTGGGAGGTCAAATGCAACGTGCGAGACGCATGAAAGTGTTACACCATTTCTCTAGAGAGGAAAGAAAAGGAAAAATCGCTACACTCCCCCTTGATAGCTCTGTCGGTAGATCTTATCCTCAATACCATCGAAGGATCAAGTTCTCACAAGCGGAAGAATGAGGACTCGTGCCCTTCAGGTCAACAACATCGAATCAAATACTATTATATTTAGTAATAGGGATATTGATGTAACTCGCCCATCAGAAGGGGGTGAATCACCCGACGTCCCGATGGTGATCATAGCAAACGTGTCAAATTTTGTTGTGACACACACTTTAGTTGATAATGGAAGCTCAACTAATGTTCTCTTTTACTCCACCCTTCAAAAAATGAACTTAGGCGCTACGGAAATGCAACCCGTGCATACTCCATTGATCGGGTTCGATGGGTCAAAAATCTTCCCTATCGTTATCGCTCGGATGCCGACCTCTTTGGGAGAAGCCCCCCAGCGACAAACCCTTCTCATTGACTACCTGGTAGTCGACGTGTCGTTTGCATATAATTTGATTTTGGGAAGACTAGCCCTCAATCAATTTCGAGCGGTCATGTCAATTTTCCATCTAAAAATCAAGTTCTTTACTCTGGATGGGGTCGGGGAGGTCAAATGCAATGTGCGAGACGTATGGAAGTGTTACACTGTCTCTCTATAGAGGAAAGAAAAGGAAAAATCGCTACATTCCCCTTCGATGACTCCGTTAGTTGATGTTGTCCTCGATACCACCGAGGGATCAACTTCTCGCAAGCTGAAGATTGAGGGCTCGTGGATCGAGCCACACGGAGAACCCATAACTATTGAGCTCATTACAGAAAATCCAGAGAAAGTGACTCAGATCGGCTCACACCTCAATAAGGAGAGAGAGCTAATATTGATCGAATTTTTGAGAGAAAATGTAGATGTCTTCGCTTGGAGCTTATCGGGTTTTCAGGGGATCAGCCCCGAGGTGATTGTACATAGACAGAATGTCGATCCGACTGCCAAGTTGATCAAACAGAAGAAAAGGACCTTTGGGGAGGAGAGGAACAGAATAATCAAAGAAGAAGTCAGCAAGCTTCTCAAGGCGGGGTACATCATTGAGATTCAATACCCCAATTGGTTGTGCAATGTCATCATGGCCCCGAAGACACTGGGGAAATAGTGTATGTGCAACGACTTCACAGATCTCAATAGTGTATCTGCCCTGGATTGACCTCATGGTCGATTCGACCGTAGGATGTTAAATGCTATGCATGATGGATGCATTCCAAGGATATTATCAAATCTACATGGCCCCTAAACACTGGTCAAAAACTTCGTTTGTGGTCGAAAAGGGGATTTATTGCTTTATGGTCATGCCGTTTAGCCTAAAAATGCATGAGCCACTTATCAAAGGCTCGTTAACAAAATGTTCAAGGTGCTGATCGGTTCCAGCATAGAGGTCTACTGCAGGAACACCTTTGCCATACTCCGGCACTATGGTATGAAATTAAACCCCTCGAAATGCACCTTTTGTGTCCAATGGGTGAAATTTTTGGGATACATGGTCAGCCAACGGGGAATCGAGGCCAACCCAGCCAAGATTAAAGTGATTCAAGAGATTGCCACTTCCCACACTAATCGTGATATTCAGCGACTTTGTGGGCAAGTTATTGCCCTCAACCGCTTTATCTCTCAATCGGCCGACCGGAACTTTCTGTTCTTCAAAACCTTACAATCCATCATTAGCTAACCAGAGGATAAAGACAAGAATCTGGTCAACCCGAATGTGAACGGGAAAAAGAAGAAGAAAATTTTGAAGTGGATAGGCGAGTACGAGAGGGCCCTAGCCGACCTGAAGCTCTACTTGTCCTCCGCTCTGCTCCTAGCAAAATCAATTGGAGGCAAGCCCCTATATCTTTAGCTAGCGTTTCAAAAGAGGCCATCAGCTCGGTGATTGTTACTATTTAAGCATGGGTCCATCGACCAGTTTACTACATCAGCAAGGTCCTCCAGGGGGCTGAAAGAAATCAAAAATTTCGCACTCGCATTGGTGATCGCTGCTCGAAAACTCCGCTACTATTTCCAATTTCACTCTATTGTGGTCCTAACTAACCAACCTTTGATGCAAGTGTTGTCTAAGCTAGATGGCTCTGGAAGGTTAATTAAGTGGGCCATCGAATTGGGAGAGTTTGATATTTTGTTCCAACCATGCACACTATTCAAGCCCAGGCTCTAGCTAACTTCCTACTCGAGAGAATTGGACCTAAGATCGAAACCAGCATGGAGGCCGAGCCATAGGTTATGCACATGGACAGCTCCTCGACCTACCATGGGGGGACCTAGGGTATATTTGAGAAGTCTAGATGGGTTGGAGCTCGAGTTCGTCGTAAAATTGAATTACAATGTCACCAACAATGAGGCGGAGTATAAAGCTCTGATCACGGGAATGAAAATTACAATCTAACAAGGAATCCAGCATATCCAAGCTCTGGTCAATTCCCAGCTTGTGGCGAGTCAGGTTTACGGAGCATACGATGCACGGGAAGCCTCCATGGTCAAATATTTGGAAAGGGTGAGGATGTTAAGAGGTTAATTTGCCTCATTCACCATTGATCAAATACCCAGAAAGGAGAACTATCGGGCATACGCCCTTTCAAAATTTGCAAGCTCACAGGAGGGGACAAGGAACTAGTTTGTTACCTTTTTGGTGGCAAAGAGACCCGAAATTGTGCAACGAATGCTCAAACACGTCCTGCCCATCGAACCACAGGAGCCATCATGGCAAGACACAATCAGAGAGTACTCCAGGAAATGGGTTCTTTTGGCCACCTTGGTCGAAGATGCTAAAAGATTTCCCAGGAAATGCCCGAACTGTCGGTACCACTCCAATCTTAACCACGAACCCTCTATGGAAATGATAAGTGTTGATGTATCATGGCCTTTTGATCAGTGGAGGACCGACATAATGGGACCTTTCCCACCAATGACCGGATAGAGGAAGTACGCCATTGTCGCGATCGAATACCTCACCAAGTGGGTCAAGGCTGAGTTGGTCCTGATCCTCCTGATGAGGTACTTGTGATCCTCCTGGAATTGGCACCCTCTGAACAAGTGTGCCAAATGGGCCTGATTGTGGCCCCTGAAAGTGCTGATTCGAGCGCTCTCGTTGAGGGCCAACGGTCAGTCGGATGGACGGTCGAAGTCAAATGAGTCTAAGTCAAATGAGTCTAACAGCTCCTCTTGACCGAAGGGTTCCTTCCCCTTGCCCGTATGGTCGGGACCCCACTTTCGTTTCCTGGAGGCATCTTGAGCACCTCCTTCCCTAATCATGATCCCAGTCTCACGAGGTCAGGTCATTTGAACTTCCAATTAGGGCACCATCGCCGTCCTCGACCGCTCTCCCGTCAACTCTACCTCCAGGTCGAGGTCCATGTTGACTTGTGTGATCAATGTCGCCCTTGGCAACGTATGGGTGTCTCTCTGGGTTTCGATCGGTCTAGGTTACTCGGATTGAGACCAATCGCTCGTTGTTTTTGATTGGGCCCTTCTTCTCCGCGGCGAGGACCCTCTTTGATTGGCGGCTTTGGCGGCAACTTTCTTGTCTCTCTTCTTTTTGGCCATGGCCAATCGGGCAAGCATGGCCTTATTCGCATCCATCAGTACCTTGTTGTCTGCAAGGGAAATAGATTTGATCGTTAAGTCGATAAAAAGATCGATTCAAAAAATTCCTCCTTCAAGAGGTAACTACTCCACATTAAGCCTCGTTCAAGCTGGCGGTTGCGAAATTAGGGTCCTAGGTCGGGTTTTCCATCCCATCAAACTCAATCTTGTAAACGTTATAGTTCCAGCCATTTCAATCGGGAAAATCGGAAGCACGACGTACAAAAAAGTACTTCGCTTTCCACTTTTCCCCGTAAGATAACTGATGGGTTTGCATGATATGGGACCCCGATTGGGCCACGATATAAAAGAAGCCACTGTGGTCGGCTTACACCTATCGAGTGGAGTTTTGGACTGTAAAAAAGGAGGCAAAGTTTTCCCTAGAAGGAGTTTGGCCTAAGGCTCTCAGCATAACAATAAAACTATAGATCAAGCAATGGGAATTTGGGGATAGTTGAGTGGGAGAAAAGTTCAGGAAATTATAGATGGCCGCCCCCACATCGGCTATAAATGGGAATTGAAACCCATTCCGTAACATCTACAAATAGATGGCGATCGTATTGCGGGGCGGGTTCCCCATTCGAAAGCTGGCAGCCAGAACAAAGGCCTCATACTCTACGAGGATATGGTATTTCGACACAGCATTTGAGACCTCGATTGGAGTCATGGTTGATAGGATCTCATCATATTCTCGATCGGTACGGTGAGCCCGTGCAACTTCGATCTCATCCTCATCGCCATCATCCTCCACCTCATCAATCGTATGCAAGTCGACCTCCTCCCCGGCACTAGGCTCGATCGGTTCGGTCCTGGATGAGGTCAAACTACTACCCGTGCTACTCCCCTCGAAGCTATCCTCCGAGGAGCTATCTATCCCCATCTCTCTAAGTAACCTACGACTAGCCATATTGGATATATTAAAAATAAACAAGGTTTAGAGAATAAGGGTTACCTAAGAGAGAGGCAGGTCGACCTAAGAAGTCTGGGATCTTTGAGCGGCTAGGCTGACAATCGATCGGATGAACATTTTTCACTTTCACGAATGGTTAAGTAAATGCTTGGTCCACCCCCTATTTCAAGAATCACAACCAGTGCATTTATTAGAGCCATGACTCTTTCTAGCGGTAATAACTCCGTATCGATCTCACTCCCTAGTCGATCCTTTCAATCAACCGGAGGCGTGGGGGGGGCTAATGACGTGGCATATTTTTGATCAGCCTATGAACACCACGCGTCACCCTTCCCTAGCATTCAGGCTAACAAGCCTGGTGTATCAATCGGGTCAAGGTTTATCGATTTGGGAGGCAACCTTCAAACCACTCCCGTAGGTTACCTTGGTTGAGCCATTTATCTATCGGGACCATACCGTGTCCATTTAACCTCTGCTTGCATTTAATGTTCCATCAGTTCAAGGTGTGAGGCAGCCACCTAACCCAATACCTCATTAATTAAGAGTTGTCTAATACTCTTAGACTCAACCTTTAGGCTTATGGGTCACTCCACCTCATCAAATGATGGCCTACTAAGCCTAAGAGCCCCATAGGGGAAGATCGACATAGAAATACAATAAATAGCCCAACATTTATGGTAAGACACGACATATTAATTGCTTATCACCTACTTACTCTGTTCAAATTGCCTTTTAATCCGATCACTAACTTAAGCATCAGAGGGTCTTAGCCGAGGCCCATCTCAGCTAGCTCACGTTGTCTTTCCGTTGTTGCATATCATATTTTCCAGATCATATACCTTACACCTTGTGTTCGATTAGAGCGCTTGATCAGCACGACTGCTTCTAAATTCGACCTGCATCAAAACTTTGATTTGACATCACTAACCAGATAAAAACTTATATGGAAAGGCATTTACAGTAAAATTCATATGTTCCAAAGTAAAACCAACATACTTTCTGATAGACTAAGAGAGGGTGAATTAGTTTTTCTAATCAAATATTTTTCAATTTAACTAATAACAGGGCTGGAACTACCAGTGATTTATAAATAACAAAAATTTAAAACAAAGTGAATAATTGATTTATAGCGGTTGGGCCGAAATTTTATCCACTACCTAAGTATTTTTGAACTTAAAATTTTGAACTTGCAAAAGATTTTATTAATGTTAGAACTAGGACAATAAGGCCAAGGCCGATGGTAATGGAACGATACAGTCTTGTGGAACAAGAACTTCCAAACCAGAACAATAAAAAGTTAAAAGTGAGAAGAGCTATCTTGGCATTGGAACAGTGGTACTACCAAACACTTTGGTAAGCAACATACTGTTGGACCATTGGTACTACCAATACTAGATAAACAACGTACACCCTAGATTAGAAATTGACTCAAGTCACACAAAACAATGCTTTGAACATGAGCTCTCAGTGAATGTGCTTTCCTCTCTCACACGTTGCCTGCTTCTTCATCTTTCATTATATTTAAAGCATAAGGATGGTCTTTCAGTAAGGCAAGAACTCAATCCTCTATTTAGGGTAAGTAGCCGTTGGAGGAGAATAAGGCAAGTGTTTGACTTTCAGCTCAATTTGAAATCCCTTTGTCATGGTAAGTGGTCGTTGGAGATCTTGATGGAAACTAACTGTTAGAATCTATTCTGTCAGGTGATAATTAAACAATAAAATGTAAAATATATTTTCTATGTCATCAAAATTACAGGCAACACTTTTATTCTCTGCACATTCTCCTACCCTACTATCAAAATATATTCTGCCAAAATACTTCCCTTAAATTTACATACATCTACACTACATAATTTAGCAAGGGTCTATGGACCATAATTCGCTCAATTTTGACTGAATTCTTGTTAGAAAAAGCAACGAACTAGAATATCACAAATAGGATATTCATATGGGTGGATTTATTAAAAAATATAAATATAATGCAATAATAGTTTTAAACAAAACATGATAGCCAAATGCAATTAAACAATGCCGAAAACAAATAAATAAACAAGAAAGTTTAGTAAATTTATCAATATTTATTTAGTATTTCAATGACTTAATCATTGGGTTGAGCTGGCTAGCCTTAAAGAAATATTCTCCCACTAACCGATGCAATAGGCCCGCAATACCCCTTTCAGGATAAAACAGTCCAAAGATTCATTCCAAGCCGCACTGCTACTTTGAACCCCACTTCAAAAGCTAATCAACTCAAGATTATTCGTATGCACGCAGACGCACACTCAAAATAGAAATACTCAAATGATAACTTTTTTTCTCACAAGACCAGTGGTGCATTGCACTGATCCACTTACAGAGAGAAATTCTTATCAACTTGTAATTCTGGTTTATGTTGCGTGTTATCTTTTCTGCCGGATAGAATCGTGCTTTTTATAGAGGAAAGAAAATACATGATATTAATGCTGACAATTAAATCTGAAACTATAATCGATGTAACTGCTTTGTGACTTTTCAAACTATTAAATTTGAATTTGCAATAGCAAGTAATAGCCATCAGTTACTCAGCAATCAATATCGCATATTAATGCTCTGTAACCATTAATCATTTCAGACAATTAATGATGTGCATTAATGTTCTATACCGGTTGAAATTAAGTTTGATTTTAAAATTCAAACGTTATTCCAAGGCTAGTTTAGTTGAAATAATGCATTTACCTTAGCTCCACCGAAAAATGTAATGTGTAAAAAAATACAAAGTTCAGATGGCAAACGACAAAAAAAAAAAGTTCATATGGTAAAGTCCAAAAACGCGAAACGTTTGGAGTGTAAAAAATATTTATATCAAACGTATAAGTAGAAGGATTATATATAATATTGGCATATAAAATAACAATATATTTATCATATTTATGGGTATACTATCAATATAAAAGTGATATAATCAAGACAATAAAGAAAAAAATGATACTAAAAAGAAAAATAAGCTATTCTTTGTTTTAGAAAAAAACAAATATAGTGGATAATGAGTTGCTTTTAAAAAATAATTAACAAAGTAACTTTTTAACAATACTCAGCAAAAATGACATAGGCCAACATAAAAATATATAACCAAAACTAAAAAAACATTAAAATAAGACTCGGTGTGTATGTGTATGTGTTCTCAATATCAAAAAATATAATCAAAGCTTAAAAACCATCTTCTCTTATCTCTTTCTTCTCAACAATCACATTCCCCAAATCACTCTTAATTAAATATCAAGTTTCAAATTAGAAAGATTCATTTAGGTTCAATATCCCCAACAAATATTTATCAAAATTCATTAAGCTTAATATTGAAAGTTTTAAATTAGAAAGTCTAATGCTCCTATTGTATGGGAGTCTCTTTCTCTCATATGGGAGTGTCATGAGTGTATAGGTCGTTAGGCTATGTTGAAGTCTAATTGAATAAGGATTCACATTTGCTTTGTTCTATTCTCATTAGATTTCTTTTCGCTTCGTTGGGACCACTCTCTAATCTAATCCAGTCCTTTGATTTGTTTTCTCTTTTCACTTTATCTTTCCCATCTGTAATCTAGTGTTTGTTTCCCATTTACTTTTTTTAGCTCTAGTGTTACATGCTGATCCTCTCTGGTGGGTGCGGTTCGTTCGATCGGGTACCTAGGAGGTGACGGTTCGTCATGCGTCTCTCTGCCGATCTAATGGGTATAGACTGTGATTTAAGGGGATAACTATGGCCCTTTCCTTGGGAGATGTGCAAGGCCTCTGATACAACCCTTACTAATGCTTGGCAGAGGAATAGAGAGGCTGCGAAATTGTTACTCAAAAACTATAGCATTCGATTACTTCAAAACTACCATGGAATGAGTAGTTAACCCACTGCCAGGGATGGATGTTCAAAAATTGACTCAAGGACAATTTCTATTCATATTTAATCATAAATTTGATCATAATCAATTTCTAGAATGTGCGCCTTGAGCATTTGAGTTTCACGTAACTATTGCGGCGTTTGTCCAAGAGAATGAAGAGACTATGAGCGTGCCTCTGGATTGGTGTCTTTTCCATGTCCATATTCACAACTTGCCACTTAGTAAGATGGACGCAGTGAGGGACGTGTACATAGGGAACAAGATTTGCATTTTTGTGGAAGCAGATATGAACTACAATATGGGGCGAGAATCTGCATATTTGGGTCGCATTGGATGTGAAACAACCATTGAAGCGGGCACTCAAGATAAGAGGTGGTGATTGTAATAACCTGATTGTTATTTCTGCGGCATCTTGATCATATTGCTAGATTTTGTGAACTCCAGTCAGAGGACGGGTTCACTGATCCCGGTGAGGAGGCTCCATTTGGCCCATGGCTGCGAAAGGCGGCACTAGGGAGGAACCAGAGGCTCCCATTGATTCTGTCAAGTGATGACGTGACAGAATTAGCATAGGTTTGGAGGGGCAAATCACAAGAAACAGGTTGGGAATTGGTCAAGGACTTTCTATTCCAGGTGCCAGGGATCATGATCATTCAATCCCCGTTTATTTAGTGCTACAGATATGGATACCGATCACGATTTTGGTAGACAAGGAATCTTTCCATTTAGGACCAAGTGCCAGTAAGCCCTCTAGTTCTTAAGCACCTATCCAGCCCAATGTCAGCCATGGGCCTGTTTCTCTCACCAAACACCATGCTCCTAAGCCAATCACTCATCCCCCAACATTACAACTAGTGTAGGCCCAACCCTTCATCACCAAACCTAAGCCCAAACTACTTGTAGCCTACATTGATTATAATGTGGAGGGATTAGTGATTGGATAGGGGAGTTATTTCAGATAGCCCAAGCCCAAACCAACACCAAACCACTCGTAGCCCACTAACCAGCTTGACTAAAGATAGCAGGTTCAAATAGGCTTGAGATTATTGCCCTCCCTCAACCCACAAACCTAACCCAAAATTTTGAAAACCTAAATCCTCAATCCTTAATTCTTTACTCCACGGCCTAGAATCATAAAATCATGCCATCTTGTGCTCCAGATATCTAACATATGCCTGATAAAGAAAACCACTACTCAAATAAAAAAATAAAAAAAAAATCTTTTTCAATGTCTCCTTCTAGTCACACTACTTTGTCCTCTTCACACCGTTCAATCTAAAAAAATTCTCACCACAGAAAACACGTACAAACCACGGAAAGTTTCGATTTTTAACCGTTTGGTTTCAATTGTTTTTCCATTTTAACCAAAAAAATAAAAACAAAAGCCAATGCAAGTTAAAAAAAATGGAAAAAACTAAGAAAATTGAAAAAATCAAAAAAATCGAGAACCAAAACCCATGAAAACCAAAAAACCAAAAAAAATCGAAAAAGAATAAAAATATTACTTCAAATCACATCAAGTTTTACATCAAATCATCTCAAATAACACTCCAAATTACATCAATCTTGCAAACCAAATGTCAAACTCCAAAATAACAGCAAAACTTGCAAGTTTTACATCAAATTACATCAAAATAACACTCCACAAAAACACTCCAAATTATGTCAAAATTACATAACGTAAATGTCAAACTTGCAATCAAAGTACATAATAATATCAAATACATCAAAGTCACAAACCTTGGCCAACCAATTATTCGCATTAAATAATTATTTTTTATATTATTAAATAAAGAGAATTGGTTTTCTCAGTTAACCGAAAAAATCAAAAACCGAAAACCGAATATTTTTGGTTTTTGATTTTTTCGGTTTAACCGCGGTTAAAACTAAAATTTAAAAAAAATTAAAACCGAAAATCGAACCAAACTGAACTTACTTTGGTTCAGTTCTACTGACTCAGTTTTTGGTCGGGTCGGTTCGGTTTGATTTCAATTTTTCTGTTTACTTTGATTTCGGTTCTATTTTTTATTTTTTTGCAGGGTGGGGGGGTGTTTGGGAGAGGGGGGTTCAGTTAGCCGGAATTTTTGACTTGGCTTTGGCCGAGTCAGTTTCCTACTTTAAATAATCCGCTTTACTTTTAAGGAAAAAGAAAATACAACGAGATCAATAGACCATAAATCATTAATAGTTACAAAGAGGTAATATCTTCATTACACAATATATCCCACTAAATATCTCACTCTAAACCATGTTATATATTTTGTACATCATGGTAAGTACATTTTCATTTTTCTTAGTCTTTCCATTTCCTAAAATTCAAGATTCCAACAAGTCTTTTGGCATTTGTCATAGTCACACCAAGTCCCATATTTACAATATAATTTCCTAGGAATTTTAAGCAACAACAGTTTTAGTATTGAGATCTATTTCATGATTTACTTCCTCACAATGTTGAGATTCCTCTTCAATAACATGCAAATCTGAAGGAGCACCACCATTATCATGCACAAGCTCGTGATTGTCCTCCCTTGAATTTCCATGAATTCTAACATCCTTAACAGAAATAGCTCTTGAAATCCTGAAATAGAAGTAGTTGTCGATTAAATGTCCCATCTTACTAGTCAATTTCTGTCCAATTGTTGTCTCTGAGCAAAACAGGGAAAATATGGTTATAGATCCTATAATGAGGAAGAGGCCTGCAAAATCAAAAAAGGTCAAACTTGATGTCTGTTGAGAGATTTTGGAGGAAAGTGGATCTTGGGATGAGTATCCGGGTCCAAAATTTTTCTGCTCAATAGCTGCCATTTTTGGCCCTTGAGTAACATCCAGGATCGCCCTTGAAAAATGAGCAGCTAAAGGAGAGCCGACAGGAAATGCCTGAATAGATCCAAGCACATATCTCAAATCAAAACTATATCTTATACAATCATTTTCTCAATTTTTAGTTAATAAGCTTATGATTGTTATATTTTGAAATGTTTTGTACAAGTGTCTACTTTGAGATTTTGATGAACGCATGTGTAAAACAAAAGAAAAAAAATATTATCTTCAGTGTAACTTAGTATCGTGAGGTTATATTGTAAAATTTAATAAGAAAGGAAAAAACTTACAAAGCCAAAACCACCAGTCTTATATGTTGGTCCGACCATTTTGTATTGAGGATCATATTTGTTGAGAAAAATCTTCATATAAGGAATCTCATCGAATATAGCATCTATGCCTCCATTTTTGCTTCCCAAGGACATGGCACTGTGGTATTCTTCTGCAGATGAGTAGTTCCTCAGCCTTGATGCACTAATATGCAGTTGCTTTGTCAAAAATTCTTTCATAAAGGAATTCTCTGGGACACCAATATTGTAATTATCTGAAAATGCGAACTTCAATTGATCAACTGTCAGAATTGCTGCTAAGCTCGCAGTGTAGCTTTGCATTAGTATGAAGGCCATGAACAACCAAAATACCAACAGGAGAAAAGACCATTTATTTGAGACCATATTCCCTGTCACCAGTACAATAAAGAATTGTTAAAGTTAGTTAACATTTTGAGCGATGTGCTGAAATTTTAGAGTATATTATTTTTAAAGGACAAAAGCTTATTGAATTCAATTTAAGTAAGAAGATTACTTTCAGGGAAAGCTAGAACAACTATTGGAGACCAATAAACCATTTTGGATTGCTCCTTGTTTGTTTCCAAACCTGCACCGTCGCTAGCCACTCGATGTTCCAATATGCGGACAACTATTCCCATCAAAATACAGGCCACAATTATCGCCAACCAAAGATCCCACCTCAAGGGCTTAATAAAGATCCACATGTCAAATGGCTTCTCATTTTTAACAACTAGAATGACTCCGGATTCATAATAGGGTAGAGAAAATTCAACATATGCTGCTCGTGGAGCCCAAATTGTTGTATCCCCTACCACCATATTGAAATTCTAGTTGGAAATGAAAACAACAAGGTGTGTGAAACGATTTATCATCCTTTAGATATGCACCTTTATCCAAGTTAATCTAGGTTAAGAAACAAAAATAATAATAACAAATAAAAATGAAAATGACATAATTCAAAGATCAAAGTACCTGAGGTATTTCGTGCAGCATGTCACCATAGCTCCAATCAATATTTTTGGTACCATTATAAGGATAAAACTTATAATTGACTGGGAAAGGTAGCAACTCCAATGTAGCCAAGAAGATATCTATTGAAAATCCAGTTGCATTTGCATGCTTTGTTTTAGGATCACTAATCACGTCAACAAATTCTGTGAATCCATGCTTCCAAGGAACTCCAACTTTAAGGTTCCTAGTTGCAGGGATACCCAAACCCTTTGGCTGTGTAACTGAATCTCCCGGCCACAAGACACTTTTGAGTTCTTTAGTTGATGTCGAGTAATTATTTGTTTCACCAACTGAACTCATATCTCTTACTATTCCCCTATCAGGCATCCAAAACCCTATAGTTTTCTCTCCAGTTCCAATCATATTAAATATCTTGATTGCTGATAGCTTCAATTTCCTCTCCACCAATTCAAAGTCTCCACTCAAGCCTCCAAATTTTGTGCTTGACAATTCATTGAGAAGTCTTGGGCCAAACGCTGAGATTATCAAATTTGACTTATCCGTTGCATTGATTTTAGGCGTGTTGGCTTCAAACAATGTAGAATTTATTTGTGCAATCTTCTCCATTGCAGTTGCCAATGCAGTAATCATATCATATGCCCACAAACCATAAACATTTAATTCTATAATTGGGCTTATAGTGTTCTTCAAAGTTGCATTTCTTTTCCACCTTTCATGGAAACTTTTGAGGTCCTTCGAAAAGGGTACATAAGGCCTTATCCCAAGAACTCCTTCCATCGAATCACGGGTGACTGAATCCACGGAATTCATGAAGATAGACAAACTATCAGTAATGAGCCATGTATACCCCTCACTCATAACTCCTATTTTTTTAGCAAGATTGAACAAACGAAAACCAAGTGAAGGGCTCATATGCACCAAGAATACCCTCGTCTGCCTTAATGTTAGCTTGTTGAGTTCTTTCAAGATATGACTATTATTAGCTGAACTGGCAACGGCGATCATATATGCTAGTCAAATTTCAACCTCTTGGAATGCCTTATTCAAATAACAAATGAATCGATTGCCATGGTCCGTGTCTTCATACAAAATAGCAACCTCAGGCCATTCAAATCCCCGACAAATGGCTGCAAGAGCCTGTGTTTGGACATTATCATCCGGTGTTGTTCTGACAAAGTAGTGGTTTTTTGCATATGAAAGAGACGAACTAATTGTTGAAGTGAATGAGACAATCGGCACCTGGACTTGTTGTCCGAGTTCTGCAATGAATGTTTCTTCTGTTGGTTCCTGTGGCCCTATGATCGCATGCACTTTTTCATGCTCCAGTAATGCAAGAGCTGCATAATAATTCGAATATAACTTTACAATTGTTGCAGTCGGGTAACTTATTGCCTTAACAACATAAAATTAGGGGAGTTTTTACAAAAGTTGTCCCCTAACATTAAGGTGTTTTAATTTTTGTCCTATATCTTTGTGTTTTTCAATCTTAGTCCTTTATCTTCCAAATTTTTTTAATTTTAGTCTTATTTTGGACTATTCCAACCACTAAAACTAATGTGGCATTAAAACCAGCTAACTTTTGTCACTTGCATTGACGTGTCAAATTATTTGGGGGGGGGGGGGGGTTGCTAATTTTTCTTTCAAAAATCACTACAAAAAGATATTCATTTTGGTGACATTAAATTCTGTTTTTAAAAAAAAAAAATAGTTTCTTCACAATAACTATTGACTAATGTAAGGAAATATAATTTTTGTCACAAAAAAGAATCTTTTTTCCTCACAATAAGTTAACAAAATGATATTATAAAAAAAATCCTCACAAAATATCAAATGAATATTTTTACTGATATTCTAAAAAATTCTAATGGATCAAAAGAAACTCCAAATAGTGACGTTACAATTTTTTTGTTATGTTGACTTTTAGCCATATACTTTTTGTGGCTAAAAAAATACAAAAATTAATAAACTATGAAAATTGGTAAAGTTAATAGAATTTATTTACAAAATTTAATATATAAATTAATTATGATATATTATACCTATAAATATTTTTATATATTACAAAATTAAAATAAATATAATAAATTTTCATAAAATGAAGTATTATTTATTAAGTATTATACAGAATATGTATAATATATGTATTAAATGTGTCATATTAAAAGTACGGGTATTGTTTGTTAAGTTTAGAATATGTAAGAAAATAAGAAGTATTTTTTAATTATTCGTTAAACTCACATAGGATTACCTTTTATAAAAACATCATGATGGATATATCGCAACCAAATTATTTGTCCCAAAAATACATTTTTGTGAGGAAAAGTAAATCGTGACATATGTTTTTGTGATGGAATAAAAAATTCCTCATAGTAACCTTACGCAAGGGTGATATTGTTAGCAATTATGACAATTATTTTTTATCATAAAAATTTTTTGTGATGAAATTTTGATTTTTTACCACAAATATTTTCATCACAATAAATCTTTTCTTTTTTTTTTTTTTTGTAGTGAATGTCCACATGGATGACACATGTTGTACTCAGGTAACAAAAAGGCAGAAAAGTCACATATGCACACACATAGATATGCATATATATATATATATATATAAACACACATACAAAAACACACAAACACATACACATATAGGGTGGGGCCAGTGGTAGAGTTAGAAAAAATGTTCAGTGGGGTCCCTATTTAATAAAAAGTATGTATTAAATCTATAAAATGCAATTAAAATACAATTATAAGTTTATTAAATGAAATTTAAAAAACAAAAACTTATAAATTAAAAAATCTATTAGCCACGGTCTGGCCGTGGCTAAGGGCCACGGTGCTTAGCCACGGTCTAGCCGTGGCTGGCTTAGCCACGGTCAGGCCGTGGCTAATCCGTGGCCCTTGGCCACGGCCAGACCGTTGCTAAATTAGCCACGGTCTGGCCGTGGCTAAGGGCCACGATTTAGCCACGGTCTAGCCGTGGCTGGATTAGCCACGGTCAGGCCGTGGCTAATCCGTGGCCCTTAGCCACGGCCTAGCCGTGGCTAATCCAGCCACGGCTAGGCCGTGGCTAGACCGTGGCTAAGGGCCACGGCTTAGCCACGGTCTGGCCGTGGCCAAATTAGCCACGGCTAGGCCGTGGCCAAGCCGTGGCTAACCATTGGCGGCAAAACTGGCGCCAAATTTAGCCACGACATTTAGCCACGGCTTGGCCGTGGCTAAATTAGCCACGGGTAATCCGTGGCCAATCCGTGGCTAAAGCTCAAAAAAAATTTTCACCGAAAACCGTTGCTAATCCGTGGCTAATCCGTGGCTAATAGCCACGGATTAGCCACGGATTTTTCCCGTGGCTAAAATCCGTGGCTATTTGCTCTTTTTCTAGTAGTGAATGTTAAACATAATATTACACTAACAAGTATTAAATTAATACTTTTCTTAAATTTTCCACAAAAAATTATGCAAGAATCCAAAATTTTTATGAGAGTTTGTGATTCTTTTTTATTTTCTTCTTCTTGTTCTTGCTCTTATTCTTTTCATGATTCTAGATTGTATGTATAATTCGTATGAAATAAATAGATGGAGAAAAATAAGAAGGAATGGAGTGGACCTCCTTTATTCTTTTATATTAACCTAATCATAAATCTATTTCTAATGGTTTGAAAGGATCGAGGTTGACATCTTTTGTACTGGACCTCTTCAATGTCAAAATATATACAAACACTTAATACATACAATCAACTTGATATTTGGACCCCAACTACATAAGAATTTTCAATTATTTTGACTGGTTCCAAAAAGGAAAAAAAAAATTAAATGTAAGTTTTTTCTTCCATGTTCAATACATAATTAAAGGGATTTCTCAATTTTTAGTTTAGCACAGATTAATGTGGCTTCCCATGCGAGGGCACCGAGGAAGAAATGAGGCGTGGTTGGGGTAGGGTGGGGTGAAGAACATGAAGACATTTTTATTTTTTTTGTTTTTGTTTTCTTTTAATTATAAAAATATGATCTGGTTTAAAGAAAATGCCACCACACCTCTATGACATAAAAAAAGGCGAATTACACTGGCCACCCTAGGGATTAGGTTAATTTACGAAAAATCCCTTATTGTTTCAAAAATTATCATAAACTCCCTGAGGTTATACCCATATTACAACTAGCACCTAGCCTTAGGTTGACTTATTTTCCTTTTCGAAAATATTACATGAACCACCCTTGAGGTTAGCCTAATTTATGAGAAACCCCCTATAGTTTCAAAAATTACCAAAACCCCCTGAGGTTATACCCATATTACAACTAGCATCTATTCTTAGGTTGACTTATTTCAAGGCGGGAATGTAAAGTTGATAGATATGCCCTTGAGATGAATTTTGTTATATATTGTCAAAATAAGAACTACTTCATAGTAATTCAATAAATCAACAAGGAGTTTATTATAAGAGTTCAATTTATATTTTCATACTTAACCGTTCAAAGTCGCTTCTGACACTTGTCGAACACCGTTCTTCCATCGTCTTCACTATCGCCGGCGTATTAAATGATCACTTCATCATATTTATTTCGGGCGGTGAAATCAATGTGTGATCACCGGCGTGTGGAGCTGATTTCACCTCCCAAAATAAATATGACGAAATGGTCATTCAATATGCTTGATGGAAGGCGATGGAAGAATGGTGTTCGATAATCGACAAAAGCGACTTTGAAGGGTTAAGTATGAAAATAAAATTTGAACTCTTACAATAAACCCCATAGTGATTTATTAAAGAGTAAATTACGTTAACCACCCCAACCTTTGGGGTGTTTTGCATTTTGGTACCCGACCTTTGTAAATGCGCACTTTGGTACCTAACCTTTATCATTTGTGCGTCGATGGTATTTTTTTCACTATTTTGATGGAATCTTTGTGGAATATTCGGGCATATAATGGGGAATATTGAGGGATATTCCACCAGAATAGTGTTAAAATACCATTAGTGCACAAATGATAAAGGTTAGGTATCAAAACGCACATTTACAAAGATTGGATATCAAAGTGCAAAACACTCCAAAGATTGGGGTGCTTAATGTAATTTACTCTTTATTAAATTACAATAAACTAGTTCTTATATTGAGAATATATAACAAAATCCACCTCAAGGGCATACCTATCAACTTTACATTCCCGCCTTGAAATAATTCAACCAAAGAGTAGGTACTAATTGTAACATGGGTGTAACTTCAGGGGATTTTTGGTAATTTTTGAAACTACAGGGGGTTTTCGTAAATTAGCCTAACCTTAGGGGTGGTTGGTGTAATATTTTCAAAAAGGAAAATAAGTCAACCTAATGCTAGGTGCTAGTTGTAATATGGGTATAACCTCAGGGGATTTTTGGTAATTTTTTAAACAATAAGGGATTTTCATAAATTAGCATAATCTTAGGGACGGTCAGTGTAATTTACCCTAAGAGAAAATACCAACATATCGTTACATCGTCAAGAATACCCAAATTAATCACCACACTAACAAAACCAGCTGGAGAGGTTCATAACCGAAATAAATTGCCTCAACACATACAATGTATTTCAATTTACTCTGATTTTTCAAAAAATAAACAAAAAAGAAAGAAATTCACACATAATTGATCAGGAGTTGGGTTGTCTTCTAGTTTATGTTGTATTAGTATAGCTATAGAAAGACCATCTTTTAGAGAACGTTGGAGTAATAAAAGTAGGTAATATTTAAAAAAAAAGTGAAAATTGGTCGTTGAATTTTAAAAAATAACTAAAAATTTAAAAAGGTATTATAAAAGATGTTTTCGACTTTTAATTTATTTTAATTTTTTCTCAACAAAATTAAGAAAACAAGACATTGCATTATTACTTTTGAAAAACTAAAAGCAGAAAACCACTTTCTTTTATTTATTCAAACACCCCGCAATCACTATTAGATTTAATATCTAAATTAACGGTAATGCTAGTCGTGTCCACAAATCCCATTTTGAGAACTCTTATTTCATTACGATTATCCTACATGGACGAAAAACGAATAACTGATTAATTATAGAGATCAAAAATATATTCTTCATATATAGTGGAATTTTCACTACCGTGAGCATTGTCCAATTTGAGTGGATCACATAAAAATCATTGTGTTATATTTATTCTTTTTCCTTTAATGTAATTCTCTTACATCTTTACCAGTCATCTATGCTTATATATTTACCAGTCATCTATGCTTACATCTTTACCAGTCATCTTTTGGAAACTCTTGTATTTACAAATTCGTGCAGTAAAATGCAATTTATACCCATATGTTATGTTTAATTAAAAAAAATTAACATAAAAACCCTCATATTTTTTAAAGGTAGCATAAAAAACCCTTGTATACGCGCGTTGACTATAAAAATTATTTTATTTTAGCTACTACAATGACCTTTTTACGCTTGTATTTTAATGTTAATTAATTTTTATTTTTGTATTAAAAAATTTAAAAATATCCAACCCCACCCCCTAATTCATCTTCTTCTTTTCAACCCTAAACCCTAATCCCACCCCCCCACCCCTTGCCCCCCCCCCCCCACACCCCATCCCATGCCACCCTCCACCACCGCATAACCCCCATTCGCCAATCGAGAGAGAGAGAGAGAGAAACATAAAGAGAGAAGGAGGAGGAGGAGGAAAGGGAGAGGGGGAGGCATGCCGCTGCGGTGGTGGAGAAGATGAACCAAGGGGAGGGAGGCGGGGGGGGGGGGGGGGGGGGGGCTGGGGATGAAGGAGGGGGGACTCTCGATATCTCTCTCTCTGCGGTGGGCACCGGCAACAGACGGTGGGAGGAAGATAGCGGCCAACGGCATCATATTTATACACACATAAGGTTTGTGAATATATATTATGTGTATATGTTATGTAATATTTTGTGTGTGTGTATGTGTGTGTGTATATGTATGTGTATGTATATTTATAAATTTAAGTTAATATATTTAAATATAAAAGAGGGGTAAAATCATCTTTTTATCCTTGTTTCACTAAAAGTCATTCCTAAGAGACAGTAAGTTACTACTTTTGAAAAATATGAGTTTTTTGTGCTAATTATTTCCACAAATTTTTATTTTTTTTTTCACTAGTTAAACATAACAGAGAAGTATTGGATGCATTTTGTCCCGAATTCATCACACTGCTAATGTACGATTTGACTTTGACAACAGAAACTCTTTCACAAAATCTCTAACCATTTCACTTCACATCTAATGTTTAACGAAAATAACTTAAAAAGGAAAAGGACAACATTTCATTGCATCCTAAAATCCAAGCCAATAGATAGTACTGGTAGAGCAAGGACCTTAAGGTAAAGGATACACCTTCAAACTATGAATTACATATAATACAAATAATTAAATTGAAAAACAAATTCAGGAGTGCGCCTATTTAATATAGGGTGATTACTCAAGTTTAACTGCAAATATATATGTGATAATTTTAAAGTTTGTGGGCGTACATGTACTTTTGAGTTATGTGGCTCCGACAAAACCAACGCAAACATTAACTCAGCAAAAGATAAATGTGAAAATTTATAAATATCTCAATCGTTTAGCTTATCTTACCAGCAAAATTAGCGTCGAGCACACTTTGGGCATTCTGGGTTTGCAGCTGCAACCTCGTAGTATAGTTTGAATGTGCTGCATAAAAATCTTCAACTGCCATATTCATGCATAAATCGGCCATCAATCCCAACGGCGAGTTCAGATCAAGAACTACACCGATGGGGACGACTAAAGATCCCAGCGAGCTATACGAAGACTGTAGGATGAAGAAGAGAACAAGAATATGGATTACAAAGAAACGGGAGGGCTCCATATTGTTCAGAATAGTTGTAGCTAATTAATTTGCCATAATATTCAACCTTGTGCTGTCCATATTATAACTTGCGGGTTTTATAGGAACAAACGTTGAACTCTACGTTCTATTAATTTGATAGTAACATGTTGGTTAAAGAATAGTATTCAAACTTGGTTATGGGTTACAAATGACAGTTGACAATGATTTATGAAGTTTCTTGGTAAAAGCTAAGAGAGTTTGGGAATGTAAGCATATGTTACTCTCTGAACTCGAGAGCCCATCTAACGTTAGAGTTTTCTCCAAATTTATTGAGTATATTGTAAAATTGGGTTGCGAATGATCTATCCAAAAAGGATATTCCATTATTGCAATTGAATTTTTTAACACTAACTTTTAAATGGCTGTTTTTTTTGTCCTTTTTTTTTATAAAAAAATTAATACATATTGTTACTGATAAATTTTGCATCGTTACTTAAGGTAGTGTTTGATTACATTTCCGGGGAATGATTTTTAACTCCCACAACAAATACCACTCTTTCATTCAAAATTCATTCTCATTTTCCCAAAATATGATTAAAAAGTTATATTCATTTCAAATCATTATATCAATCAACATATATATATATATATACATCTTTCAATCATTATTTTAATATAAATATATATATATTGATTATTATATCATTATAATTATAATATATGATATTACAAAATTTTGTTGCCGCATCACTAACCAAAAAAAAACTAAAAATATTACTTTAACTAAAAATAATTCCCTAACTTTTACTCTTTCGAAAATATTTCCCATATTATTCATTTTGCCACATATATTGCCATCTAAGCAAATATTTGTTTGTTGGATTTTTTTTTCTTTTCCCCTATTTTACAGGTCATAAATATTTAATAGTTGTAATTTTCTATTTCTTTCTTCGTACCATTTATTCTCATTTAATAAAATTTTGTTTCTTTTTGTTACTCACTACTTTCTCCAATAATGTAGCATATTATTCTCAAATTTTACTCTTTTTTTTCACCATTAGTCTACACTTTGAATAGTAATAAACTAAAAATCAATAAATATTTTTTCTTTCTTATTTATATAATGAATTTGGTATGAGATTATAATTTATTTTGAGAAAATTCTAAAATTCTAATTTAGCTACATGAATCTAGTTATTATTATTTATTGGGCAAGTAAATTTTATTTCTTAGTCAATTTGATTTTGAAAAGAGAATCGGTGTTCTAATATTCATGTTAGTCATTTTTATATTTTAATAATGATACAACTGATATAGATTTTCCTTTTTCTTTATTCATAAATCATTAAATTCATCATTTGTTTTTTCCTTTTTTCAATTTATGCTATTAAAAAAAGTCAAAACCAACAATTTTTGTACAAAAATTTTGTACAATGATATTACTTTCAACCAACAAGAAGTTAAATTTAAAGTTAAAATCCATAATAGTAACTACCACTGCTAGAAAAATTGCATTTAGCCACGAATTTAAAAAAAGTCACGGAAAAAAATTAGCCACGGATTTTCCGTGACTAAATTTAGACACGGAAAATCTATGACTATTTTTGGTGGCTAAAATTGGCACAAAATTTGGCGCCAATTTAGCCAGGGATTTAGGTTCCGTGGCTATTTTAATAAAAGTTTTTTTTCTTGAATTTGATATGATTTGAACTATTGACCTCTTGATTAAAGTTAGAGTATCAAAACACTACAACATTGTAATTTTTTTGTTTAAAAATTAGTTCTTGTTGTACTTAACTAATATAAATTATGCGAAATTCTAAATATAAATTATCTAAATAAATTTTTGTTATAATTTTTGTTTTTTGCTATTAATTTATTAAATATTTGTTATAATTAACAAATTTCTTGTTCGATCACTAAATACTTTTCAATATAAAAAAAAATGATTAGAAAAAAAAATGATTAGGAAAAAAATAAAAGACTGGACCATGACATATAATATGATATATATTGAATTTTTAAAATATTTGACGGCTACAACCCGAATAAGATCTTCTATTTTAGATGGTATTTTGTCTTTTATTTCATAATACACATTTATGCTATACAACTATTTGTTTAAAATTACTTTCTTAATTATACCCATGATTTAAAATCTTTACAGTTGATGTATATTCATGCAATGAAAAAAAAAATGAAACGTTTAATTGGAATATAAGATTAAATGTGGCTACAACCCCTCCGGTGGTACTGATACTACTTGTCAAAATAAATGATTTTATTAAATTATGAAAGTTATCCCACAATATAAAGTTAGAATTATACTTGATTGGGGTTATGAACCAAAAGAATAAAGCGAGTTTGATTTAACTAATCAAAAATCATTTGACATAACTTGTCAAAAATTAATTCAAATAACTAATTCAATAAAATAAATTCAAATATTTGATTTATGTATTTAAATTGATTTAGGGTTATTTTTGGTTTTACTCAATAGGAAAATAAAATTAATATTTGAATTTGTTGAAATAAATATTTTTAAAGTATTAAATGTTTTTAATTTAAAAAATAATTAGTTAATAAATTACAAAAATTAGTAAAACTAATAAATTATAAAAATAGATAAAATTAATGAAATTTTTTTAGATAATTTAAATTTAAAATATCACATAAACATTTATTAAGTATAACAAAAACTATTTTATGCACAAAGAAATCAAGTGGTGCAATAGTAAGATACATCAAAAATAACCCTGAGGTCCCGAATTTTCCGTGACTAATAGCCATAAAAAAAAATTTTAAAGTTTTTTATTCTTTTTTTTTTGCCATGGTCAAAATTTAATTCCTCCGAATACTTATTCCTAAACACCCAAAACGAAAACCAAACTCAAATTGTCGTGTTCAATAGACTGGACAAATAGAGTCCTTTGGGGGGGGGGGAATTTGATTGCAAATTACGTATGACAGCTATTAAAAAGACTTGCGAAGTTTCACAGAAAATGGTGAGTGATAGAATCTCAACGAACTAACTATAGAAAATATGCGGGGAGGAAATTTCGAGTCAGGTCCTTTTCCGGGAATAGAAGTTGGGAATTGTTCATACTACTTAGTTGGACAATGGTCAATTAATATTTTTATCTGTTAAATTTGAATGTTATGATATTCAAAAATATAAAAAAAAATAAAATTATTACATTACCATATCCAATTTAATAATTAAAAATATTATTTGGGTACTACCCAACTAAATTGTATCTAATAAGCTCAGAAGTTGATACGTTAGTAAAGAACAAGATACAAACCGCAATAAATCTAATCAAAAAAAAAATCTTTAATAAAAGAATTTATATGCATTCATTGGAACTATAAGAAAACATAATATTAGTAACAAAGTATAAAAAAATGATATAAAAATTATCACTAATAACTATTTTAAATTATTATTATTTTTTATTTTGTGGGTAATTAAATTTATTTAATTGGGACAAATTTTTATTTTGTAACAATATCATTGATAATTATATCCACTTGACCCACGGATGTCAGCAGAAGATAGCACTCACCCAAGTCAAATCACATTAATTAATTGTGTGATTTCGCAAAAGCCAAGAATAGAATATTTCGTACCATGACTTTGAAAATGCCAAGCAAAGTGACTACAATTCACAATTTTGAAACACGTCAATTTGAAAAACGCACAATTTTAGTGAAACACGTCAAACACAAATATAAATATATATAAAAAAAATGCAAGTTTTCTTCTCTTGTCCTACAAGTATTATGATAAGATATGCCGCTGTCATTTTACTACGAGTCAGTTAAATTACTATATATATGGCTGCATATGATTTTGGTAGTCGCATAACTGTCGTGAGAAGTTCAGAGGAAATTTCTCCGGAGAAAGTCAGGTATTGTTTGATTTTATTTTGGGAGTGATTTTCAATTTTTAAAATAAATATCAAACAGTCAATGAAAATTTTGATGATAATATTACAAGTGATAATAATAAAATTATTATTAATTATATACATTTAATAACAACAACCAACATGGTTGGCGTAGTTGTTCAGCACCTCGTCCCTTAAGCATGAGGTCAGGGGTTCGATCCTTACCCATGTGAATGGAGCAAACCATTTGGCCAGTCCCCTACCGCTTAGTGCGCTGACAGTAGGGACGGGGGATTAGTCCTCTGGTTGTCGGCCGGAGGGATACTCTGGGAAACCAAAAAAAAAAAAAAAATGACAACAAAATTATAATGTTACAAAACATAGATTGCACAACGTTAATGATCACAACATAGTGTAAAAAGATTACAATATCGTGCAACATTGATAATTATAAGTGATGCACGTATGGTAATACCTTAATAACAATGGGATCTTATCATAAAATCCTACTGACAATTTTTTTACTACCAAGCTGTCACTATAAGTGTATCAGTAATTATTAATGGCGACAGTTAAAATATTAATTCTTGTTATCATTAAAAAATATTGTGACAACATAAAAAATTTTGTCAACCAAAATAACTTAATTAGTAACAAAATAAAAGATATTGTCATTTAATACCATTAGTGATGACAACTTTTATATCTACTACCTAATATTACTTTTTCTTGTATTGATTCATACACAACTTTTCCAAAACACTATCAAAAATTTATAATCATTTCAAATCATCGTAACAATCGAATATATATTAATCATTATAGGATAATGGAGGAAGGGGAAGATATCTGATAAATCAGATGGGTGATCAAATTTATAGATCTTCAGAACCTTATACTATGGCTGAAGTTCAAAAAATGTTAAAACAAAGACAGCAGGTAGAAACATCTACAACTATACAAGATATAGTTAAAGAAGTTGATAATTTAAAAAATGAAATTATTTGTTTAAAAATAGAAAATTATTCTTTTTTAAAAAGAATCTCTCAGCTGGAAACATTTTCTAAAGGAAAAGAAATTATGAATAATTCTCACTTTGAAAATATTCAATTTTCTGAACAAGAAAATTTCTTGTCTACACATGAAATGGTTACGTCTCAAAAGTTGTATATAAAAATTACTCTTTTAATTGATAACAATTTTGTAAAAGATTTGACTGCTCTTGTTGATAGTGGTGCAAATTTAAATTGTATACAGGATGTAATAATTCCTACCAAGTATTTTTCAGAAAACTACTCATATTTCGAGTTCTGCTAATGGTCAAAAGATGCAGGTTAACTATAAAATTCCTAAGGCTTTTATATGTAAAGATAAAACTTGTATACCAACTAGTTTTTTATTGGTTAAAAACATAACAAATTAACCAAGTAATGCTTGGTACTCCTTTCTTAAAGAAAATAGTTCCTTTAAAACATGTTGATGAAAAAGGTTTTATTGGAACTTTTCAAAATAAAGAAATAACTTTTCAGTTCATAATTGAACTTTTTACTAGAATTTTGAATGAAGTAAAAGATTTAATTCTTTCTAAGGATAAACATTTAAATTTCCTTAAAACATAAATAAATATATTAAATATTGATGAAAAACTTGAAAATCCAAAATTACAAGAAATGATTAAATCATTAATCAATGAATTTTCATTACAAATTTGTAATGATCACCCTAATGCTTTCTGGAATAGAAAAAAGCATGTTGTTTCTCTTCCATATGAAGAAAATTTTGATGAAAAAGATAGGTATAAAACACCTTTTAATGTTCCTATTGGTCAATTTGAATGAAACGTAATGCCTTTTGGATTAAAAAATGCACCTTCGGAATCTCAAAATATTATGAATGATATATTTATTCCATACAGTGATTTTATAATAGTTTATGTTGATGATATATTAATATTCTCAAAAACTATTGAACTCCATTTTAAACACTTGGATATTTTTAGGAAAATAATAATTCAAAGTGGTTCAGTTATATCTAGGCGAAAAATGTCATTATTTCAAACAAAAGTAAGATTTTTAGGTCTTAATATTGAAAAAGGAAAAATAATTCCTATAAATAGAAGTATTGAATTTGCTTCTAAATTTCCTGATGTCATAATTGACAAAACGCAATTACAAAGATTTCTTGGAAGCTTGAATTATATTTCTCCTTAATATAAATATCTTGCTCAGGCCATTGCTATCCTTTATGATAGATTAAAAAAGATTCCTAAGCCATGGACTAAAAGTCATACTCAGACTGCTAAGAAAATAAAAGATAAGGTTAGTAATTTACCTTGCCTTATGATAGCTAATCCAGAATGGTATAAAATAATAGAAACAGATGCTTCGGACATAGGTTGTGGAGGAATATTAAAACAAATTCTCCTAGTGATAAAAAAGAATATCTTGTTCGATATTACTTAGGTAAATGGAATGACAGTCAAAAGAATTATGCGACTGTAGCTAAAGAAATTTTAGCTATAGTAAAATATGTTTTAAAATTCCAAGATTATTTATATAATCAAAAATTTTCTATTTTTGCAGGACTATCAATCAGCTAAGTTTATGTTTAATAAAGATTTTAAACATAACGTCTCTAAGCAGATATTTGCTAAGTGGCAAACACATCTTGCCCCATTTGATTTTGAGATTTTTTATAAAAAATAAAGGATAGATAATAGTCTCCCCAATTTTTTGACTCGTGAATTTTTACAGGATCATGACTCCTCCAAACAGAAATAGAGAATTGGAAATGAGTCATTTTGATAGAAGACTTTATAATAGAATTTATTATTGGCCAGTTATTTACACGCCCTACCATGGAATTGGTCTTAAAAGATTGCCTCAAAAATCAAAACAATTGAAGAAACAAATTGAGAGAACCCAATTTGTGTTAAACACTGGTACACTTTGGGATGATAATACTAAGCCTCTTTCTGATTAAGATAGAGAGTTTCTAGAAGGAAATCTTCCTTTTATGATAGATTTGTCAAATTATATTAAGGCAGTTATAAAAAGAACTATTATTTGAATAAAATGTCTTTTGATGCAGATTATGAATCGCATGGATCAAGTTGCTTATAATTATAGACGTCCTATTTTTAAATCATATATTGGGATACCTAATATATAGAATTGATAAAGAAATTGAGTCTTTGCGATATTTTAAATCATTGCAACATGGTGAAGCTACTGTGGCAGAAATTGAAAAGTTGCTTAAATATTATATAGAATTGAATAAAAGAGTCAAAGATGACACTAATAAAGTCATTGCTTAAATTAAACAGAAAATGATTCTACGAGGACGAGGTGGAAGAGGTCATTATCCTCATAATAGATGAAGGGGAAGATATCTAATAAACCAGATGGGTAATCAAAAATTGTACCAGGAGAATATTGTCTCCAATTCTGCTTCAATGTCCCAGGATGAAGCCTAGGACATGCAAAAGGAATTCATGGAATTCCTGGCTTAGAAAAAATTAAATGAAAAAGGTGAAGGGAGTTAAACTCCATCCTATGCAGAAATAGCTACTGAAGATGAGCAAGAAGAATCTCTGTCGTTTGAGCAAAGTTATCATAAAGAAATAATGATAATTCTTGATAATAAAGATTTGAAAATTTTTGAAGACCCATAGGATTTGCGTGAAAGGTATCTCGAAACAACATCATATGCAGGAGGTACGTACAAGTCCAAATTAAACTATGAGTACATCTTGGAGAATACCAAGACGTGTGAGTTTAAACACTTGTACCCCATTGGTACAAAGAGTTATTATAATTTTACCAAGGTGATTATTAAAAGAGTCATCACCGCTGAAGAATGGGGTTTCAGTACTTTTAAAGAAAGAGAATATTATTGTCCTGCGGTAAAAGTGTCCATTAAATACAATTATTGGGACTACATTGATGCTTCCAATAAAACATTTCTTTAGGATAACCATAAGAAAAAGCACACGTGGCGGTTTAAAGTTTGCCTTGACGTGTATAAACACATTGTTCCCAATTGGTTTATCCATTGGTGGGTTACTTTCCGATCTTCAACCAAAATCCTCCCAGAACCGTTCAAAGGATTATATTCTGAGTGGGTCAATATTTCACCAAATTTGATCCAGGCCCTTAACGATAACTGTTAGGTTGAAGGGATTGCTTCCCTCCATTTCTTCATAGAATTTTTCATACCCTGGATTTGGAGGTGGGAACCAGAAATAAGATATACCCTCTGATAATATGTTATTTTTACCTAATTTCAGGCCTCAATTATGCTTATTTTGATTAACTTTGGATCTTAAATTGGTTAAAATTTCACAAAAGTTAATTCTTACTTGCTATAGGTGAAACTTGATGAAAAGGGCTAAAAACGGGCCAAAAGATGGTAAAAAGTGCAGAGGAATGTCATACAAGGAAACTGGAAGGTTAAATTTGGAAATAATCATGTTTATCGCGCAAGGCGTGATCACGCCTTAGGAGCTGAAAATCCTATGCGCGATTGGAAAAGGAAGAGGTTGATATGGCAAGAGGTCGACTTGGAAGCAAATTCTCTATTTGCCTACAACTATTAGGGTTTGCCAAATAATTATCCTAGCTCTATTAGGATTTGGATTTACGGTTTGAACCCTATATATACCCGTTGTTATTTTATTGTTGAGATATCTTGGATTTTACTCTTTGTTCTAGTTCTTAGTTTTTCTCTTGAGAATTTTCAGCTTTTATATTTTTATCTTAGTTGTTATTATGGCCATGCGTGGCTAAAATACTTATTCAGTCAAGGAGTAATTTGAGCCAACGTTTTCTTCGAGGATTGTGAGATCTAATCGGTTTGCTTGTCTTTTAATTTTATGCAGTATTTGTGTATTTTTCTGTGCTTTTTGGGAAAACTCCATCTCTTATTGATGTTTTGTTAGTTGTGCAATTAGGGCCCATTGTTCAATTAATTTAACTTCAAAGTTCCAGTTGGTAAGATCAAATCCGTAATTGTTTGATTGAATCAACACAAGTGGAAAGTAGTATAATTCGTTATACTACGAAAAATACGCAATCTAGCTTCGAGCAACCACGTTTGTAGGTTTGTTGGCTAGGATTTGGGTCTTTCTAGTTTTTAATGTTGTTAACGGGTTAAATCCTATCGTTCGACTAGGGTTATTCGTTAATTAGGGATTATTCATAGCGTTCGCATGTCTAATCTATTATTAAGGAAAGATTAGGTTGGACGAGTTCTCTGAAGGCTATAACCAATCTATTGCATGAATTGAAAGCTATTTTTGAATCATTAATCAATCCATGAAAACCTTGTGCGAAGAATTACCCTTGACTGAGTCTTCATTCTTATAGATTTACTTGTGTTTTCTTTCTTACGTTTATTAACTTATCACTCAAAACCCCCCTCCTTTTATTTTATTTTGCACTATTGGTTATCTTGGAAAGTAATCAATAAGTTATTCCCTGTGGGATCGACCCTTCTCACCCTATCTACAAATTAATTTTGTAGTTAGAGGAGTAGGATTTATTTTTGGTGGGTTCGACACCCATCAAATTTTGGCGCCGTTGCCGGGGAATTACTAATTTGATTTATTTTCTTGGATGACCAGGAATACTAATACGGGCGAACTTCAATACGATTCAGAAATTGAAAAGACAGCTCGTAGATTGAGGAAGGAAACCAAGTTGAAAAAACTAATCCAAGGCGAATCTTCCTCTACCACTCCCCCCGTCTCAAATTCTTCTTCCGAGTTTGACTTGGAAATCGAAGAGATGGCACAACCACGACAAACCTTGCGCCAATTAGCCGCACCACCCATAGATCATCAACCTCTTTGTATAACCTACCCTAACTTGGAGGCATCACTTGAATTGAAGTCGGGATTGATTCATCTTTTACCCAAGTTTAGAGGTATGGAAAACAAAGATCCCCACAAGCATCTCAAGGAGTTCCATGTGGTTTGCTCTTCCATGAAACCACAAGATGTAGACGAGGACCACATTAAGTTGAGGGCATTCCCCTTCTCCTTAATCGACTATGCAAAAGATTGGTTGTTTTACCTTCCATCGGGATCTATCGATTCATGGGGTGACATGCAACAAGCATTCTTGAATAAATTTTTTCCCGCATCTCGTGTGGCTGCCATTCGAAGGGATATTAGTGGAATTTGTCAAAGAAATGCCGAGACACTTCATAAATATTGGGAGCGTTTCAAGAGGTTATGCTCTAATTGCCCACAACATGGGATATCGGAACAAGCACTCATTCAATACTTTTATGAAGGTTTGATACCCATGGAGCGACGTATGATTGACGCAGCCAGTGGTGGAGCACTAGTGAACAAAACCCCCGAGGAGGCTAGAGATATAATTTCTACTATGGCGGATAACTCTCAACAATTCGGAATGCGGCAAGAGCCGTCACGACGAGTCAATGAGGTAAGTTCTTCTTCTCTTGAGGATAAAATAAATCATTTGACGTTGTTAGTTCAAAATTTTGTAGGAAGCGCTTCTCAAGCAAAAACAGGTGGAATTTGCGCCGCCATTGGACACCATACTGACATGTGCCCAACACTTCAAGAGGACAATCAAAAACAAGTCAATGCTATGAGAGGATTCCCAGGAGCTCCTCAAAGGAAATACGATCCATACTCTAATACCTACAATCCCGGATGGAGGGATCACCCCAATTTGAGTTTTGGAGCCCGTCCCCAAAATTTTCAACAATTCCAATCAAGGCCACCAGTTCCACCGCCACAACAACCCACTAATTCAGGTATGTCTCTCGAGGATATTGTTAAATCCCTAGCCACTAACCAAGAACAATTTCAACAGGAAACAAGGGCCAACATGCAAAAATTAGAGGATCAAATAAGCCAACTAGCCTCATCGATGAGTAAGGGGGAATCTCAAGGTAAATTGCCATCGCAAACTGTGGTCAATCCAAAACATAATGTGAGTGCAATTACCTTGAAAAATATGGAGGAGTTGGAAACACATGGATTGATGAGCCATGGATCAAGAGCTGTAAAAAAGAGGGAATTTCATCATAAAGCACAATCTAAAGAAGATGAGCCACCCACAACTTGGGAGATACCACCCCCTTTTCCAGAAAGATTCATGATATGTAGAAAGGAAGCGAAGGAAAAGGAGATCCCCGAGACTTTTCGCAATGTTGAGGTAAATGATCATTTAATTGATAAAATCGACAAGTTACCGCAAAATGCTAAAGGGCTTGAGGAGTTATGCACAAATAAGCAAAAGTTGGAGGGCTCACAAAAGGTAAGTTTGGGGGAGAATATGTCATTTTTAATACAAAAGCAACTCCCACAAAAATGCAAGGATCCAGGTATGTTTTCTATCCCATGTACTATAGGTAATGTCGGCATAAATCGAGCCATGTGTGATTTAGGTTCTTCAGTCAATGTCATGCCCATGTCCATTTTCTCACTTTTGAATGTTAAATCACTGAAAGAAACAACTATAACTCTTCAACTTGCCGATGGATCATCAGTCCACCCCAAAGGGGTATTAGAAGATGTCTTAGTGCAAGTTAATGGTTTGGTTTTTCCCATTGATTTCTTTGTTCTAGACGTAGAGAATAATTCAATGCCCTGTGATATTTTGCTAGGAAGACCTTTTCTTAGCACTTCTAGAACTAAGATTGATGCATATACTGGCATGCTTACCATGGAACTTGATAGAAAAGTGGTTGAATTTAAAGTTTATGATAGCTTGAATTGCTTTAATGAAGTGTGCTCTGTGTTCAGTCTAAAAGCTTTCACTCCATTAGCGAAAGAGCAGGAATCGCACGATACTAGGCATTTGCTAATGATGGGAACGATAATGAATGAGGTTTCAAAAGATATGGATGTGCCGATCTCCAACTTTGAGGGGGGAAGAATGAGAAAAAAGAAATTAGGTGCCAAAAGAGACAAGAACCCCAATAGAGAGTTCATAAGGAGAGCCGACAATGATCCTTTCTCACCCCCGATTACTTAAACCTACCCTCTAACGTCTAGCCTAGGACGATAAACAAGGGCGCTTTTGGGAGGCAACCCAATTTTTCATTTTCTTGTAAAAAATAAAATAAATAAAATAAAATAAAATAAAAAATAAAAAAAATGTTGTTTAGTGTTTTAATGCTTCTAATTACTCTTTAGTATTGCATTTTAATTAATGTTTTATTGTTTTTAGGTGCTTAAACATGGTGGAAATTAGAGCTAAAAAATTGATCAATGGTGCACAAGTAATAAAGCATGATCACGCCTTATCAAAGGGAGATAACCTTAGAATATCTAAACAGATTTGCCCTTCTAATAAGGCGTGATCACGGCTTAAATCCGACCAAAACATGATTTTTCAGAAATTAGGGCGTGATCACGCTTAACAAAACAAGCACTTCTGTTCATTTTCCCCCATGTTCTTTTTTCTTTTATTAAAAAAAAAAGACAAAATTAATTTTTGGTCAAAATTCCCCTCCCTATCTTCTTCTCCTCTCTCTCTCTCCGATTCGTTCCCGTCACCTTCACCGCCGGCGTCACCTCTTCCGCCTCCCTGTTGCAGCCACCGTCGCGCGTCGTCGTTCAGCCACCACAAGCCACCACCACATCTCTCTTTCTCTTCTTCTCCCCATCACCACCACTGCTCCATCTCCGACCAAGTCCCTTCTCCCCAGCCCAAAGCTCCATCTCCAACCAAGCCACGCACCAAACACGTCCGGCCTCCATCTCTGTCCCATCTCACACCAATCCCCATCGCCTCTCCCTCACAGATCCTTCTTCTCCGTCGCGCCACCGCCCCTGCTCTCTCACCACGCTCAGCCTCTCCTCTATTCTTCCCTGCTCCAGACCGCCGCCGCTGCTCAGTTTCTTCCACCAGCCGCGCGAGCTTCCTCCGCCACCACTGCTTCCTCTCCGGTCAAAATCTCCAGCCACCCAGCAGCTCCAAATCCGTCACCGTTCCTCTCTTTCTCCCCGTCGTCTTCCACCAGTCGGCCACCCACCTCCAGCCATCATCACCGCTCACAGCCGCTACCCAGTTTCTCTCTCTTTCCGCTACCCCACCCCGTCTCTTTTCCTTCACCACCGCCCAGCTGCCGGCCACCTTTCCCCCCCTTCTCCCCCCTCTCCGTCACTCTCTTCTTTCCATCAAATTTTATTATTATTATTCGTAATATATATCTATATTTATTGGTATTATTATCCTTATTATTAGTATTATATATTATTATTATTATAATTATTATTATTCTATTTCTCTATTATTTGTATTTCCATTTTCTATTTGTGCATTCCCTATCGGTTTCTTTAACCCTATTTTTGTTATTTTGTCAGTGAAAATGCCAAGTGCCAAACAAATCGCGCATCATTCCACCTCATCCCACCTCCGGAGCCATTTGTGAAGGGAGTACTCGTGTTCTCTTTATTTACTTTTCTTATATCATACATTGAGGACAATGCATAGTTTAAGTGTGGGGGAGGAATATTTGAATTGTGATTGATAAATTTATGGGAGGAATGTGCCTTAATTTGTTTTGTTGTGAATATTTGGCGAACTTGAGTTTAGAAGGCAAATCATGTTAGTTTTTCAGTCTATTTTTTGTCTCTTGGCATTTTTAATTGATCTCTAGTGTTACCCCGACTTAGACATGCTCTACTTAATCAAGCTTGAATCATGAGTTGTCAACTTTTCTTGAACGTTATTTGGTTTTGTTTTGAAATAATGTCGAATAGGAAGTCAATGAGCCTATGGGGGTTACACTTGGGAAGTGACGATTTATAGGAAAAGTTCATGAATTCTTTCACCTTAACGCATTGGTTTAAAACATGGGGCTTGGGTGTGAAATATGAGGGAAAGATGCTTGATACAACGTGAATTGGTGAATAGGTTTGGCTAGCGGTCACTTTTTGTAGGAATTTACTGTAATTATGCTTGATGTTATGTTGAACTCAAAAGAGGAGGAATAATTGTGGGGAGATTATATTATTAAAAAAAAAGAGCATTTATAGAAAAAAAGAAGTCAAAAAAAAAAAGAAAAAAAAAGTGGCCAATTTACTCCGCTAATCACACAAAAAAAGTGATTATGAGTAGAGCTAATGTTCATCTAAAGGTTGTTACCAACTGAGTAACCGGGCACATTCATCACCAATGTTTTTGTTCGCGTAAAAAGGTTGGTTAACACTCTAGACAAGTTAATCACACCAATTGAGTAACCGGGCACATTCATCAGCAATGTTTTTGTTCGCGTAAAAAGGTTGGTTGTGGTTGCGATTGGCAGAAAAAAAAAAGAAAAAAAATTCCAATAAAACTCCCCACTTTGTTACTCTTCTAATGAAGGATATGTGAAGTCTTGTATGATTATGGTGATTTCCTCCTTGGAGTTGATTTGCGAAATCGAACTTATTTGTTAAGAATCGGGGTAAAGAGTGTTAATTCATCATATTAAATGCCTAAAGACCTTTGTTTGAACCAATGTTTAAGCGGAGGGGGGGGGGGGGGGTTTGTGGATGTATCTTGTCTGTTGTCCTCTTTTTAAGTGTGCCTACATTTGCTCTTTGACTTCATCAATTTGACATTGTCTTAAGGGTTTGCTTTTCTTGAGAAAAATTGATGACTTAGATTTATTGCATGCTTGAGGACAAGCATGGACTAAGTGTGGGGGAATTTGATAATATGTTATTTTTACCTAATTTCAGGCCTCAATTATGCTTATTTTGATTAACTTTGGATCTTAAATTGGTTAAAATTTCACAAAAGTTAATTCTTACTTGCTATAGGTAAAACTTGATGAAAAGGGGCTAAAAACGGGCCAAAAGATGGTAAAAAGTGCAGATCTAATCGTTTTTGAGCCAACGTTTTCTTCGAGGATTGTGAGATCTAATCGGTTTGCTTGTCTTTTAATTTTATGCAGTATTTGTATATTTTTCTGTGCTTTTTGGGAAAACTCCATCTCTTATTGATGTTTTGTTAGTTGTGCAATTAGGGCCCATTGTTCAATTAATTTAACTTCAAAGTTCCAGTTGGTAAGATCAAATCCGTAATTGTTTGATTGAATCAATACAAGTGGAAAGTAGTATAATTCGTTATACTACGAAAAATACGCAATCTAGCTTCGAGGAACCACGTTTGTAGGTTTGTTGGCTAGGATTTGGGTCTTTCTAGTTTTTAATGCTGTTAACGGGTTAAATCCTATCGTTCGACTAGGGTTATTTGTTAATTAGGGATTATTCATAGCGTTCGCATGTCTAATCTATTATTAAGGAAAGATTAGGTTGGACGAGTTCTCTGAAGGCTATAACCAATCTATTGCATGAATTGAAAGCTATTTTTGAATCAATGATCAATCCATGAAAACCTTGTGCGAAGAATTACCCTTGACTGAGTCTTCATTCTTATAGATTTACTTGTGTTTTCTTTCTTACGTTTATTAACTTATCACTCAAAACCCCCTCCTTTTATTTTATTTTGCACTATTGGTTATCTTGAAAAGTAATCAATAAATTATTCCCTGTAGGATCGACCCTTCTCACCCTATCTACAAATTAATTTTATAGTTAGAGGAGTAGGATTTATTTTTGGTGGATTCGACACCCATCACCCTCCAAAATGTTCCTTGTTGAAAGAGAATTTTCTTCACATCATTTTGGAAGAAAATGATTTTGAAAAAATCTAATAGGAAGTATGAAAGCCAGGAGACCATTAATACAATTGAAAAGAGAATTGAGGTAAATAAAAAAGAAATGGATGAAAAAGTTCCATATGGTGATCATAGTGCATTTCGCCATATTTCTAGAAAGCTTCATATGAAAAAGGGTACCATTTCTAAGGAAGATATTATAAATTCTTATATTGAAGAGATGAGAAATGACATGAAAAAGAATTTTGGAGTTGATTTGGATACTAACATCTCCATGACTTCCTCATCAAAAGAAGGAGAAATTCTTGTTGGGGAATCCCAAGATACATGTGCTGATGAAGCAGAAATATCAATAAAAGAAATGGTCGACAAGATAAAAAAAGTTGTCACTAAAAGTGAAATGGACAAACCTGAAGGGAAAAAGCCCATGAAATAATTGAAGAACTAGTGTTATCTGAAATTATTGAAGGCCGACGCAAGCGATGATGTAACATGGGCAATGGCGTAGGCGCTGACATCATTAACTTCATAATTGAAGTCACTGTGTATAATGTGGTTACTATACAACTCATAATGGAGGACACTGTGCACTTATTGTTGGAAAGCGATAGCCGGCGGATTTGAAAGACCTGTATAAATTGTCTTTAATTCCGTACATTTTCATCCTCTATTTAAGGAGGATTTCAGTTTTAGTTTTAGGCATCCACTTCTATTGCCTTCTTCTTTTATTTTCCTTTGTTAGCATTCCTCTCATTGTAATCATTCCTCTCAGTGTATATTAAAGTCGTGCAATAATAATCCTTTTACAAAACTTTGTGTACGTTTTATTTATTTACTGCTTTATTTATTTTATACTTTGATTAGCCTGTAATGCCAGGCTAAGGTGTTTGTGTGTTGAACAATGTTGAAGCTAAATTTAGAAGACAATATGGTAATATAATCTTCTTGCATCCTTAAAGAATGATTTAGTCAGGGTTAAAATGTTAGACCAGTCTTGCATCTAGGTATTAAATGACCTCGTTTTGGCCCACTTGTTGCCATGGTAAGGTGTTTCAAGGCTTGCTTGGGTTGTTTGTGACTAGATACCAACGACAGGTCTAATTCTTTTGTAAAATCTGCCTTGGGACTAGATTGTTCTTTAAGTGGTTGGGGCCGCATATCGTATCAGAGCCATGTTATTGAAAAAAATTTAGTTAGACATTGTTTAACACACACCTTTTATGCTAAGCATGAATATGTTTAGAAATAGAGATATTGTAAAAAACAGTATTAAAGAAGAAGTAGATATACCTCAAGATTTAGATCTGTTAAACAAATGGACCATTCCTAAAATTGAACCTAAGGTTATTTACCAATTAGGAACCTTTGAAAAAATAGGTTGGAAACAAGTAGTTAAAACTACTGAAGAAACAATTTCATTTAAAAATAATGAAATGATAATCAAACTTCTTAGTGAAAAGGATGTGGAATCACATAAGTACACTCATAAGTTTTTACATAGAGGCTTAGTTCAAGTAGCCTTAAACCATCAACTTTGGAAGGTTTACCCGAGAGCTTTATAGCAGCTCTAAGAGATGGTAGAAATTTAAATTGGAAATAATCATTGATGAGTATAATACAAAGTAGTTTGGCCCATAGCCCTGTTTATTTTAATGTTTACCCAAATTTGCAGTTATCATTAACTGATACTAATATTTGTGATGCTTTAACATTAAATGTTAAAATGCATGGATATAACTATGCACCTAGATCTAAAGTAATATGTGTTTGTCATAGAATTTATTATAAACCTTTACATACATTAAATCCTCAATGTAAGATAGCGAATAAACTTGCTAATGAAACAATTCTTATATAAAGTAATTTAAGTAAATCAAACATTACAACTAGAAGAGCCATTAAATGGGAAGAAATAAATTTCCTGATAATTGGACAATGGAGAGAGCCGCTCTAGTACAACTTAATATTCAAACAAGAACTACTAAAATTGAGCAAACTCCAGAAGGTGAGGTAATAATACAATTTGATAATAGATCAAATTTATTAACTAGATTAGGTTCGGAATCTAGGCCAGGATCTAGTAAATCTAGATAGTCTTTTATATCTCCTGTTGATTATATTGCTAAAACTCCATCTAGAGCATCTACCTCTAGGATACGAGAAGTAGAAGATGAAGAAAATGAATTAACAAAAGATCTTCTAGATCTTCAACTTCTCATTTGAAAAATAATACAAATGAACATTTTGAAAATATAAGAGTCCATAAAGATAATTTTGTTGGGGCTTATAATGATACAAATTTGGATGATATAGATCCAACTCCATCTGACATGGATTTTACTATTTAAAAGTTTTTTTATGGATATAAGCCAAAAAATTGATTTTAGTATGGGATCTCCGGCAAGACATATTGTTAAAATAGAATTCAATCTACCCAGATGGGAATCATTTGAAAAATGGTTTTTTGAAACTTTTAAATTTGAAGAAATAAAAATATTTCAAGAAGAATTTTATAAATTCTTATCAGAGAAAAATGAAATAAATCATTTTGTTTCATGGTTTATTACAAACTTTGTAGAACAACATATTTCAGTTATAGAAAGAGATTATACACTTTCAAATGGAAAGGTGTTAAAAATAATTTTCCCTCCTCAATCATCTTTCGATATTATGAAAGATAACAATAAAAAATCATATGTTGCTTTTAAAAAATTAATTGAATCAAATATAATGGTCATAACTGCACAACATATAAATGAATTGATAAAACAACATAATTATACTAATCTTTATCTTGTTATATAGGAGAACAACTTACACTATCTAATAATAGAATCGCTAGTATAATATCAAAAGTTGAACAACTTAAAAGAGATAAGGAAGTTGGGGAAATCATTAAAGAATCTATTGCTAACCCAAGTGTTCAACCTCCACTTGAAATTAAAGATTTTAAATTAAAATCTATGACTGGTCTTGAAAAGATTTTGGATGAAAAATTTAGTAATCTAAATTAAAATACCATTGAATTTGAAAATCACATACAAGAAGAACTAAATTATAAACAAGCGGTTCAAGATGAAATAAATAAATTAGGAAAATATTCTAGCAAATATGCTAATAAACCTAATCAAGGATTTTTCTATTACCCAAGGCCTACACCTCAAGATGTGTTATATGAGGAACAAAAATTTGTTTCCACAACTAGTTATAGTGGCAAAAACATTTATGAATAGAATATTGATGGATTTTCCGAAAGGCAAATTTATAGTACCATTTGTAAAATCATTGGAAATAGTGATAAGGCAATTGCTAAAGTGATTATAGCAGGATTTACAGGACAATTAAAAGGTTGATGGGATAATTACTTTGATCAAGATTTTAGAAATAAAATTCTTGATACTATTAAAATTGAAAATGAACAACAAATTGAAAATGTAGTTTATACACTGGTTATTAACATAATAGAACATTTTACAGGCAGATGGTCTGATAATAGTGATAATATTAGGACTTTATTACAAAATCTTAGATGTCCTACCCTTACATCTTTAGATGGTACAAAGATGTGTTCCTAAGTAGAGTCATGGAATAACCTGAGAGTAATAGCTCACATTGGAAGTCAAAATTCATAGATGGCTTACGACACTTATTTGCTGAAAGAGTTAGAAATAGTCTTCGAAAAGGAGAATTAAATATAAATTATTAAAATTACACATTTGGAAAATTAATAGGAACTTGCATTCAAGAAGGGTTGTCTTTGTGTAATGAAATTAAGTTAAATCAACAAATTAAAAAGCATCTCCTTAATGAAAAAAGACAATTAGGAGAATTTTGTGGGCAATTAGGAATGAACTTACCTACTCCTAAACTTTTAAAACAACATAAACATAAAAAAAAAAAAAGGAAATCTTATACCTTTTAAAAGAAAATCATTTTCTCCAAATCAAACGAAGAAACGTTTTGAAAAGAAAGAAAAAAGAAAGTCTGAATGGAAAGATAATAAGAAGAAGTTTAAACCTTCAAATGATTGTTTTAAATGTGGCAAAGTAGGTCATTATTATAAAAATTGTAAAACTAAACAAAAGACTAATAATCTTAATATTGATAATGAATTAAAAGAAACTTTATCAAAAATTTTATTAAATTCAGATGTAGAACAATATGAGTCGGGAAGTGAGAGTGATACCTCCTCTTCTGAACAATCTGATAATATGAAAGTCATTAATAATGAAGATTATTATTAAAATTCTGATTCTGAAAATGAAAAACAGATTTGCTGTAGTAATTGTCAAAATGGGAAGCCTTGTCAAATTATTTCTCAATTTAAAGATTTTGAGATTAATATGTTAAGTCAAAATCATTTGTTAGAATTATTAAAACATGCTAAAGATCCAGAATTAAAAACTACGATTATGGAACAAATAATAGGTGAGTCTAATAATTCATTAATCATTATTTCAATATATATTTTTCAATTATTATTATAACATCTAATGATATAAAATTTTAATGTCACACCACTAACCAAATAAAATCTTACATGAATAGGCATTTACAGACTACAACCAAATTTGTCTCTTTCAAAATAAAATCAAACATACTTTCATTCTCTACACATTTGGGAGCGGTCGAAAAGGAAAAAAGCTCCAGTCAAATGAGGTCTGAACAGGGTTGATCGAGAAAAGACTGGGACTTGTAACAAGGGAAAGGCAACGCTAGGCTAAAACCCTCCGACGCTTAAGTAATCAAGTGTGATTAAATATTTGAGCAGAGTAAGTAAATGAATGCAATTAATGTATATCTCTTACTATAAATGCGGGAGTATTTTTAGTATGGCCATGTAGATATTCCCCCTTGGGGCCCCTAGACTTAGTAGACCATCATGTAATAACATGGAGTGATCCATAAGCCTAAAGGCTTAATCTAGTGGCATTAGGTGGGTTAATTAATGAGGTGTGGAGTTAGATAGTTGGCCCACGACTTGAGCTAGCAAGGCATTTAATGCCAGCATAGGGTGATAAGACGTAGTGTGGACCTGGTCGGATATTGGCTCGACCGCGGGACCCATTTTCAAACAGCTTGATCTGTCCAAGCAAGACTAGCCAAAGAGCCTGTCGTTTGACTAGTCGTTAAGGAGGCGCTCTAGGTGAACAGGCCATGCAAGTAAGACCTAAAAAGGATCGATCGAAAATGTGCCACGTCATTTGCCCCCCCCCACCCCCCAACTCCGCTGGTCGATTTGTGAAACGGCCAGGGAGTAAAGTTTCATGTGAAATTATTGCCACCAGGAATTTGAAAAGTAATGACATTAATAAGTGTGTCATTTGAGATTCTCGAAGGCAGTGTTTTACCCCCCTGAAATAGGGGGTGGCTCAGGCATTGACTTCACCATTTGCAAAGAGTAAAACAGCCTTCTGGTCGATCATCTGCTTGTCGTTCGAATCTCCCAACCTATGTAGCTCAACTCGCCTCTTTTTTAGGTAACCCTTCCTTTCCTGAATCTTGATATTTGGCATTTTTAACATGGCTAACTGTAGATTACTTAGAGAGGTGGGTTTAGATAACTCTTCGGAGGATAGCTCCGAATAGAGTAGCGCGGCTAGTAGTTCGACTCCCTTTGAGAGTGAGCAGTCGGTCCTGTTCCTCGTTCAGATAGAGGGGCCAACCGGAGCAATGAACTCTCAGTCGAAAAGGTAGTCGAGCAATGACATGGAGAAGGATGGTGAGGATGATGAGGACGATGTTCCTCATGCTCATCACACTGATTGGGAACATGATGAGATTCCCTCGACCATCACCCCGAATGAGGTCTCGAATGCCATGGACAAATTCACATACCTCGTGATTATGAAGCCTTGGTTCCTGCCGCCGGCTTTTGAATAGGTAACCCACCCACCAATACAATCGCCATTCACTTGGAGTCATTATTGAACGGATTTTGGTTCCCAATTTCGGCCAACGTGGAAACTATTTACAATTTTCTTGACCTCCCACCGGCTCAACTTGTCCCCAACTCTAATTGACATATTTATAGCTTTATTATTATGATGTGAGTCTTAGGTCAACCCCCATCTAGGGAACATTTTGCCCCACTTTTCAAGATCCAAAAGTCTGCTCGATCTGGGCCAATCTTTATAGCCCGGTCAGGGGTTTATATTTATTCAAACTCACCAATCTTCTTACAAGGAAAAATGGAAGGTAAAGTACTTTTACGTACGACGTGCTTCTGGCTTTCCCGTCAGAACCGACTGAAATTATGATATTGACAAGATCGAGTTTAAGGCGATAGAAAACCCGACTTAGGGCCCATATTTTCGTAATCGTCAGATTGAGCGGGGCCTAATATGGAGAAGCTATCTCTTGCAAAAGGGATTTCTATCTCGAGCAAGAATCTCCCTGATCGAGGCCCCTAATAGAGTCGTTTAGGGTACAAGGAACCTTGTCATTTTTTTTTTTTGGATTGAATGGTGATTTAATTGGGATATCTGACTTGCTTCTTCTTCCCGTTATAAGTAAATAGGTACTGATGGATGCACACCAAGCCAAGGTCGCTCGGCTCGTTGTAGCCAAAAAGAATAAGGAAGAAAAAGCCGCTGCCAAGGCAACTAGCCAGGGGAAAAGGGGGTCTTTCTCCAACGCCGGAAGGGCCCCATCAGAGCACAAGGTGGACACTCCCAATCTGAGCAACCCTGATTGACTCATCTAAGGGCATGTTCAGTTACCTAAGTCGATACTACCAATATCGATCTCAATCTTTGAATGATAGGTGAGTGATCGGGAACCACGGGTGCCTCTTGAGCGGTACCCCAGGAGACTCGATCCTAGGAGATTGGGTTGTTATCAGGGAAGGAGGGGCTCAAGAGGCCTCCAAGAAAAGAAACCGAGGGCCCAACCACACAGACAAGGGGAAGGAGCCTACAAGTCAAGAGGACCTGTCGGATTTCTCTGACTCAAACAAGGATTTTTCTGACTCAAACAAGGATGTTCGACCGTCCATCCGACAGAGCATTAGCCAGAGCGAACGACACTTGGATTAGCATATTCCAGGGCCACGACCAGGCCCACTTGGTTCACCTCTTCAAAAGGTGCCAATTCGAGGAGGACTACGAGTACCCCCTCACTAAAAGTTTGGGGCTCTCTACCACTGGTTCGAGTGGGGAATTACTAGGGTAAGCCTTTGTTTTTGCTCAAAATTTTACTTGATTTTGCGTTTGGAATATTACTAACATTTTTTCCCCAGCTCGAAAGATGGCTTCCCAGGCCTTTATGCATGTCCTCCAGTAAGCAGAGGTTTACAAAGAGGGCAAGGATTGATACAAGAAGATGTATCGACTGGCCGTGAGAACGAGCCCAAACAGATGAAGGACAATATTGAAAAGCTTGAGACCGAGCTAGCCCTGGCTTAGTCAGAGCACGAGCTAATCTGTAAAAAACTCAACTGCCAAGTCAAGCTGAATGAGGTCCTACGGAAGTCCCTCGAAGAAAAGGTCGCTGAGGTGAGCGAGGCCGAATGGGCTCACAACCTCATGCGCAAAGAGGAAAAAGCCTCGCATGACTACAGCTATACAAAGGGCTACAAGGCTGGTGTACGGGATAAAGTTCGCAAACTTGCCGCTCGAGAAGAAGTCATTTCAAGGGCGGCAATTGAGAGGTTCCTGAAGAGCGGTGTATTTGACACCGTTTGCTCGATCAAGCCTTTTCCTCACATCAACGAGGCGTTTGATTTGGCCATGAGCCAGATCGGGCATCTTGAGGGCCTTCCTAATGACTTCCCACACAAAAAGATTGAGCTCGACCGGAATGCCTCCTACTAGAAGATTGATTAGGGAGAAGGTGGAGCTCCTACTCCCTTTTATAAAGGCGACGAGTTCAAGTATACGGTCAACCTCGTCGAAAAGCAAGCACTGGAGGACATTAAGCAGGAGCTCGATATGCAGGATGAGGGGCCGAGCAGACCAGGCGGCACTTCCCCCTCTGAGGTTCAAGGCACTGATCGTTCGGGAAACCCTACTAAGACTTGCGGTGATGCTTAAGATCGGCCAAAGGTCGATAATCCTAGTGATAGGCCAGCCCAAGATGAAATCAATGTAATAGAGCATTAGGGTCTTCTTATTCTTCTCTTTTTAATGTACTCGATCATTTTGCTCTTAATGAAAATTTTCTTTGTTAAAATATGTTTGCTATTTTCGAAAAAGCGTTTGCTTAAAAACTCTTTATAAATTGTCAAAAGGATCGTTCGAAATAAAATGCATAACATTGCTATCCTTCAGATTTAAAATAGGAGATGCAATCAAAACCGATCGACAGACAAAAGAGAATTGATCGATGGATAAAACCAAAATTGATCAATAAGTTCAAGTCACAACCGATCGATGGATACAACCTAATCGATGGATAAGTTTTCATAGGCATAAAAATTTTATAAACCTAAATAGGTAAGACCAAAACCTATAGATAGATAGAAATGCTTCGCTCGATAGATAAAGGTATAATCAATCGATAAATGCCTTCTCCCCCCTCGAAAGTCCTGCTCGATTTTGAGCAAACCGAGAAGGTGCTTGGCGATAATGGGGTTTAGAAATGGAACAAAGTAACACAAACTAAAGATTCTTTCATCAATTAAAAACCGTATCGAATTCAAAAAGCTATTCAGCATGACTACCAAAGACAGGGAGAGCGTAGATTGTTTCTTGCCTGTCTATTTACACAAAATATTTTTGCAAAATTGTGGCTCCCCATGGTTAGGGAAGCTCTCTACCATCCATATCTTGGAGTTGGTATAAGTTATTCTTGGAGATCTATGAGATCTTGAATGGTCCGTTCATGTTGCAAGAGACTTCAACCTTTTTGAGTACCAACTCACCTACTTGAAAGCTTCAGAGAATGACTCCCTTGTTATAAAGCCTTGGCGACGGCCGCCTTGTAATTTTGCATTTTGACCCACACTCAATCGTACAACTCTTGTATAACTTCGAGCTTATGGATTCGAGCTTCATTATTGTGCCTTAGCTCAAAGTGGATTCGAGTGGTGGTATGCATGATTTCAGCTGAGATAATAGCTTCAGACCTAAAGACCAAAGCATACGGGATTTCTCTGTTGTCGTTCAGTAAGCTTGTCGGGAGCTTGTCACCCATTTGCTTTTGTGGGCTCCGATCACTGCCTTCAAGTTTTGGAGGAAGATTCTGTTCATTACCTCGTCTTGCTCGTTCGACTGGAGGTTACCAACTGAGGTAAATCATTGCTCAGCGGCACCATTCGACCATCCGCTTGCTTTGGAATTGGGTCCCAATATCCGATGTGAGGACTTTGGGAACCCAAACTGGCAGATGATATTTTTCCATATGAATGAATGAATTGAGGCACCAGTGATCTTTGCAACCACCTCAACTTCGACCCACTTGGTGAAATACTCTACCACCACGATCACGTACTTCCTTTGACCACTTGCAAGTAGGAAGGGGCCCACTATATAGATCCCATGTTAGTCGAATGACCATGAGACATCGACACTTAGCATTCCCATGGGGAGTCGGTGACTAAGATTGGAGTGGTCCTGGCAGTTCGGTCATTTTCATGCAAATTGTTTGGCATCCTCAATGAGAGTGGGCCAAAAGAATCCACTTCGAGTAATTTTGTGGGCCAGAGAGCATCCATTCAGATGGTTGCCACAACTCCCCCTGTAGATTAACTTCATAACCTCAACTGCTTCGGTTGGGGTCAAGCAGCGATGGGGGGTTCCGACCAAAGATCTCTTAAGACGCCCAGATCCATTGAGCGCAAATAGGGTCGCTCGGAGAGCCAGTTGTTCGACCGGTCATTCGGGAGGCACTCTGGGTGAACAGGCCGTGTAAGTGACGCATGGTCTAAAAAGGGCAATGCACCACGTCACTATCAAAATATATTCCGCCAAAATACTTCTCTCAAATTTACATATATCTATACTATATAATTTAGCAAGGGGTCCACAAACCACAATTCAATCAATTTTGACTCAATTTTGAATTCTCAAAATTTTGAATTTTTTTATTACACTAAAAAAAATCTTATTGGTGCTGGTGCTTGGTTCGATTTTGGTCAGTGCGACCCATTATGGAATTGGAAGCGCACGTAAAGGGACTACAATGGCTAGCGGAACACGCGATCGGGAAAACCTGTTTCAAAGGAATGCACTAGATGGGGTGACTGCTCTCCCAACACATTTCAAAGATATTGAGTTTGATTATGTTCGCATATCAGCAAATGATGTTGTTCATGTCTTGACAAAATTACATCTTGTATCAAGACAAATTACAATCTTGATCAATAATATATATACCGGGAACACTGCTCTTGAGTATTCAATATTACAATAATTAGCCATTAATTAAAAAATAGGACAAATTATGTTTGCACCCCTTGAGGTATGGTGTGAGTACAAATTACTTGTTCTTGTGTTAAATATTACAATTACCCCATTGAGGTATGTATTAGCTTAACAAAATTTATCATTGACCAAGTTGGAACATAATTGCGAGTAGTATTTCTATGGGATTTGCATGATATTAATAAGTTAGAGATATAGAAGTTATATATGAAGTCAATTTCGAAAAGAAAAAAGAGAAGGAAGTGGTGGTATCAAACTCTAGATGGTGATATCCAATTATGGTTGTAGAGGTATACAATGAAATTACATTGCAAAGGTTAGCGGAATAACGAAATTGATTGTGGGATTTTGCAAAGTTCGTCGAGGCACATCTTTTAATGGTTGTGTTAACTACTATGCCCGTTGAAAAGTTATCTTTTTGATATTTTTATTAACAGTTGCAAATGGTCTTAAATCTCGAGGGAATAATTGTAATTTTAAAAACAAAAGGAACTAATTTGTAATTACATCATGTCTCAAGGGATATAGACGTAATTTGCCCTGAAAAATGATTAGAGAAGATAAGATTTCTATAAAACGTGATTACTTTTCAAATTTAAATTTGGACTCGGCTTGAGAAGGAAAAAATCATTATTGATGATTCAATTTCCAAGAATTTAGGAACTTTTAGAATTGAAATACTTAAATCATTTTATAAAATTAGTTCAAATTAAGGAAATTATAAATATTATAAACCAAACATAATTTATATTATTTATACATCCTCAAATGCCATCCTTCGGTGTTTCTTCATTACCTTGGCACCTCTTATCAATTACCTTTGTGCATGTGGGGTACTGGGTGTGGCGAGTGGCGATTAGGGATGGCAATGGGTTCGGGTTTTGTAGATCGCGAATCCGCTTGGGGCGGGTTTGGACCCAAAAATCGAGTTTTGGGTTCAACTAGACTCGTCCCAAACCTGATCCATATATATATATATATATATATATATATATGTTTTGTCATGTTTTTTAATATATATATAATATTTATATAAGTTTTTATGAAAAAAGAAAAGTTTGGCACTTAGGGCTCACAATCTAGATTTAGACAACCTGCCTCTTCTATTTTTCCTCTTTCAAATTTCTATTTTTCCTATTTTTGACAATCGACACCCCGAGGCCACCGATGGCCAGCGCTCGACACTACCAGCTTCACCACTGTACGTCATTCACCGTACATTGCTAGAAAGCAGGGATTTGGCCACAGATCTAGCCATGAAAAAATCCGTGGCCAAATGTGGCATGGCTAAGCTTAGCCATAGACATTGACATGGATTTTTGGCCATGTCCTAGCCACGGATTTTTCGGTGGCTAACATCAAATTTAGCCACGGATTTTTCCATGGCCAATTTTTTCTATTTTTTTAATTTTAGCCACGGATAGTGTTTAATTATTTTTTTTTAATTTTTTGAATTTAGCCACGGATAAATCCGTGGCTAGAATTTATTTATTTTTTTAATTTTCCATAGCTAGTATTTAATATTTTTTTCAAAAAAATTAATTTTAGCCCCAAATAAATCCGTGGCTATATTGAAAAATTTTTTAAATAGTTTTTAATTTCAAAGTTGAGTCACGGATTATTCCGTGACTAAAATAAATATTTTTAAAAAAATAAAATTTAGCCACGAAAAAATCTGTGGTTAATTTTTGCAGTTTTTTTTATGATTTATTTTATTTTAATACACCCTAAAACCTGCAAATATTTTTCATTAACCAAAATACTAATAATCCTCAAGACATAATTTATCAAATACATATTAATAATTAATATAAATGTAGTCAAATGCATGAACATTATTGTCTCCATCATCCTCCAGATCGTTATCATCGTGGTCATTGTCATCATTGCCATCACTGCCTTCATTTTTATCATGAGCAATAGGAGCAGACGAAGTAGAACCCTTCTTACATCGCGGAGCTAATCAACGCGTGAGTTTTTTGAAGTTGGCTGCCATTAGGGACACGGTCTTTTGAAAGCCTGAGATCTCTCTACTATGCTTTTCTTCCATCTCGGCCATCTTCTGACTGTGCTTCTCCTCTAGCTCGCTCATCTTTTGTGTCAAGTCCTGTGTCTTGGGGTCAACCCAAGTACTCAAGTCAGTCCATGAACCGAAAGGCTCAACAGTCACAGTAGAGGGTCGACCGAAAACACCATACCACAGACCCTTCTTTGGACTGCGGATTGTCTGTTTCCAAATCTAAAAGGAACCCTTCTTTGGACTTCCCATTTTAAAAAAAAAAAAGTTAATTTTTTTTTCTTAACCGCGGTTTTATCCGTGGCTAAGTGGACCATATGAAAAAAAAAATTACACTTAGCCACGGATAAATGGCTAAGTGAGCGATTTTAAAAAAATAAATAAATTATTTTTCTTAGCCACGGATGTGCACTATACGAAAAAAATTATGAATTAGCCATGGATAAAACTGTGGCTAAGAGTCCAATTTTTTTTTAAAAAAAAATTAGTTTTATTAGCCACAAATTTTTTCATGGCTAAGAGTCAAAAATTAGTAGTTAATTTTTTCCGAATCGAACGTTTTCCTTAATTAATTAAGGCGTAACTGTACAATTGAAATAATATAACTTGAAAATTACTCAATATAGCTGACAAATTGTTGGAAAGTCAATTTGTTTTTTGATAAATTGTGATGAGTTAATTGACATTAGTATACAGTCAGAACTGTGAAGTCATTCATAATGTATAACTGAAAAAGGAAAACATATTTCTTGAGATAAATTGCAATATTTAACTCATAAAACAATTTTTCCACCAATATTGTAAAATATAATAATTAAGATGAAAACAATATGATTTGAAAATGGTTTAAACCAATATAATTCCCGAAATATGGGATTTAACGATATAAGTGAGCCATTTAAAAAAAAAAAATTTCTTAGCCACGGTTTTATTAGTGACCAATATGAAAAAAAAAAAATTACACGCAGCCATGGATAAAACCATGGCTAAAAGAGTGATTTTAAAAAAATAAATAAATTACTTTTCTTCATGAATTAGCCATGGATAAAAACTATTAATTAGCCATGGATAAAAACTATGAATTAGCCACGAATAAAACCATGGTTAAAAGTCCAATTTTATTTTTAAAAAATTATTTTTATTAGCCACGAATTTTTCCATGGCTAAGAGTCAAAAATTAGTAGTTGACATTTTTCCGAATCGAACATTTTCGTTAATTAATCTAGACATAACTATAATATAACTTAAAATTACTCAATATAGTTTAACTAATTGTTTAAAAGTCAATTTTTTTTGATAGTTTTTGACGAGTTAAATGACATTAGTATACAATTGTTACCGAATTGTGAAGTCATTCTCATATATATAACTAACAAGAAAAACGTATTTCTTGAGATAAATTGCAATATTTAACTCATAAAACAAAATTTTATTCAGGAATATTGTAAAATATAATAATTAAGCCGAAAATAATATGATTTTGAAATGGTTTAAACCAATATAACTTCCAAAATGTGGGATTTAACGATATAAGTGAGCCATTTAAAAAAAATTAAATTTTTTTTCTTAGCCACAGTTTTATCCTGGCTAAGTGGACCATATGAAAAAAATATTTACACTTAGCCACGGATAAAACCGTGGCTTAGTGAGCGATTTAAAAGAATAAATAAATAAATTATTTTTCTTAGCCACAATCCGTGGCTAAATGCACTATACAATTTTTTTTTTTATAAATAAAGTCCAATTTTTTTAAAAAAAAATTATTTTTATTAGCCACGGTTTTATCCGTGGTCAAGTGGACTATATTAAAAAAACTTTATTGATTTAGCCTTGGATACAACTGTGGCTAAACTAACCCATTTTTAAAAAAAGAATAAATAAATTATTTTTCTTAGCCACGGTTTTATCCATGGCTAAGTGGACTATATAATTTTTTTTTTATTTAGCCACGGAAAAAACTGTGGCTAAATGACCCATTTATTTTTAAATATTTTTCATAGCCACGGTTTTATCCGTGGCTAAGTAGACTATACAAAAAAAATTACTGATTTAGCCACGGATAAAACCGTGGCTAAACTGTTTTCTAGTAGTGGGAGGAGATTAGGAGATGAGCTATCCAGGTAATCTCTCTCTCTCTCTCTCTCAGATTTACTTCAAACTTCTTTTTTTTTAACTTTAGAAGAAAGAAAAATTCTATGAGAGATGAATTTTACCGAAAAAAAGTTGTCTTTTTTATTTCAGGGTTTACTTGTGATTCTTGAAACTTTTACTCTACTTGTTTTTATTTTCTTTTCCCTTTTGTTATTTCTCTCCAATTCTTGTGTTTGTAAATGATAAAGGGCTGAGTTTGATTTCTAATTTTAATTCTTTATTTTTTTATCTTTATTTCTTCTATTTTAGTTGATTGGTTTAACTTGAAGGATTTGCCTTGATGTTAATTCTTCTTTCTTTTTTTGTCATGTGAACTGTATTTGATGTTGATAGTGAAGACTGAAGAGTCCAGACGGGTCTTGCGGGTCGCACCCATCGGGTTCAAGTCCAAAGGCAAGGCTTTGCCGATTCGGGTCCAAACGGGTCTTGGGTCTAGGATTTCTTCAAGGGTCCGGTCTCGGGTTCGGCCAAATCCATACCAGACCCGACTCGACCCGACCCGACCCATTGTCATCCCTAGTGGCGATAGGCGATGGATGATTGTCATTCCTGTGATAGTAAAAATTTGAGTTCCATCTACAATGCATGTATCAGATTCTCAGTAAATAATTTTTTTCCCCCTCATTTAGCTCCATCAACATATAAATATATCTTTAATACTTTAATGTTCCATCAACATAAACATATATCTAGCTATTTCTTCTACATGACTATTAAGATGTTTTAAAGTTGCAGATAGACTAGGCTTTAAAGTTTTAATATTTATTACGTGATATATATATATATATATATTTGAATATTTATTTTAAAAATTGTTGCAATTTTTAGTTTCTTTTTTTTTTTTTTTGTTTAAATTTTACTCCTTTTTCTTAAGATGTCATGCCTGTTTAAGTATTGTTTAGTTTCATCTATTTTTTTACTCCTTTTGGGTTTACGCTTTACTCTTTGTTCTTATTATGGCATGCCTATTTAAGTATTGTTTCATTAATATATTATTTTCTTATTTAACTTCTTAATTTTTTGTATAGATTTTTGTGATCTTTATTTCTAGATTATTTATGACAATTGAACTCTAAGAACTTCTTATATTTTGCCCCCATTTCTTTCTTTGATGGATTTTCGTTTTTCATTTTTCAAGGTGGCATATTGTTATTTAAATTTAATTGGTTTTCTTCTTTTGTTTTTTTAATCATGTGGGACGGCATAAATTTATTTGTTTCAAATTATTATATAATTGAATTGATTTTATTATAGCACTGGTGAGCAACCATGTCTCTGAAAAAGTAGAGGAAAAAAAAATTCCCCTCCAAATTTTGCACATTTTTAGAGTACACTATACATTTTTTTTCGTCATACGCCATCTAAACTTCTTGTTTTTAACAAGTTACCTTTGAGTTCATTTTCCGCCAAAATATTATGTCGAGATTCCATCACATACATGTCATGTGACCTAACAAAGGGCAAATGTGTCACTTCATACAATGTGAATAATTACTTTATTAATTTTCTTAAAATTTTTGTTTTGAATAAATTATTTAGTTTCATTGATACTTAATTTTCATTTATTCATGATACATTGTCATTCACTTCATTTTCTTCATTCTCAAGTTCATAAACTTAAATCTATTCAATGTTAAATACTAACAAACTTTATTATAAACGCTCACATTTAGTTTAAACATGAATCTTTTCAAATTTTGAGTTTCATGATTTAGAAAAACATATTAGTGAAAAAATATATCTTAAAATATAATTTATATATACATATTTTCAAGATATAACTCCATAAATAAATGTAAGTCAATTCACTCTTATAATTTATATGTTTCAAAGTACTTTTTTTTAATGATTGTTTGTTTTTTGTATTTTTTTAGTTAAATTTGCTATGACTCTAATTTATTATATATGTGTGTCTGTATTTTCTATATGTAGTCATCATCGCGTTTTATACTTTACATTGAGCTGGGAACGACATATTTTCATTATAGATCTAATCAAATTAATGATCTAAAGGAATTATTTTATTACGGTATTGTTTTAGATATTACTTATTCCTTTGTACTCTAGATACTTAATTATTTTTGATGCATATCTATACAATACGTTATAAGCATTTCCATTTATAAATTCAATCAAGTCATTTCCCTTTTTTAAGAAAGTAAGCCTCAATTTACATCCATAATTTCTTAATTGATTACTTGGTAGTTATATATACTATTATATAAGAGAATTGTTAATGGAACCCCATTTTCATTTGTATATTGAAAAATTGCTCAAAATGCCCATTCATCTTAAAATAAAATTAAATACACTTTACCCCCTTAGTTGTAGGCTATTTATTATTTACCTCTATATATAAACTAATAAATTAATGTAACACACAAACCCCCTCCCACCACTAATAATATATTTCGACAAAAGTATCCTGAAATCTATACAAATGCGCGTCTATATATATACTTTACAAAGTATTTACCCCCATTTATAATCTAAATTTAATTTGAAACATGTTTTGACTAAAACCCAAGTCATTTACTTTCTATCAAAAGTAAACTTGAAACTGTTTTAAATATACAGATAATTATATTTTCATTAATTACTTGAATTTTTGAATTTCTTTCCTTAAAAGAATATTTTAATGTATATTTTAATTTTTTTTAAAATAATTCAAATTTTATTAAATATATTATAATTTAATATAATATAAAAACATATTTAAAATATGGTTAAAAAATATTTACTCATTTTTATCCAAAATAGTCAAACTTTACTTGGAATTTATACTTAAATTTATTAAGTTAAAAGAATTAGAACGGTTTTTCCATGTTTCACATTTAGGTATTGTTACAATAATTTATTAACTTTGTTTTTATTTTTGTTTACTTAATTAAGCTATCAATCATTTTTAAAAGTTAAGATGAAAAATTATTTTTTATAGCTAATAAAGGATTTGAAGTTGAATTTAAAATGATAAATGCAGAAAAAAATTAAAATTGAATAAATAGGATTGGTGTAAGGACAATTTTGACTAACAGGGCTTGTAAGTTATATTTGATACTTTAAGAAACTGAATGAGACATAGCACAAAATCAAGAGGTTAAAGTATATCCAATTCACTACAGGAAAAAAGCCATTTTTCGGCGGAATTTCGAATTTCCGGAGGAATTCTGGGCGGATTTCAACGGAAATCGTTCCACCGGAAAAAATTCATCCGGAAGACAGAATTTCGCCGGATTTCCCCCGAAAAGCAATCCAGCGAAATATTCCATCGGAATCTTATTTCCCCCAGAAAGCAATCCGGAGGAATATTCGATCGGAATCTTATCGGGGGGAAATCCGATGGAATATTCCGCCGGACAGCAGCCTAGCTCCACCGCCGTTGGACTCGCCACCGCGCCGCCTCAATCGGCCCGGACACGCCGTCGCTGCCACAAGACCCGAGCCACCGCTTCGCCACCGCCAACTACCATCACTGGAATAATATCTCAAAATATTCAAATATTTGCAACTGCGGGGATTTGAACTCGTGACCTCAAGGTTGAATGACAAACATTCTACCACCAATCTATTCCTTGAAGTTGCGATAAGTTTTATTTTGTTTTGTTTTGTTTTGTTTTATACTTATTATATATTTGTTTCATTATTCATATTTTAATTAATATATAAATATATGTATACCTATAAATATATTATAAATAATTAAAAGATAGTATAAATAATAATAGTTAAAAGATAACATTGATACTATATAAAAATATGTATTATATATATTTTTTTTGGTGGATTATTTATACTATATAAACATATATATATACCATATAAACATATGTATACCTATAAATATATTATAAATAATTAAAGATAGTATAAATAATAATAGTTAAAAGATAGCATTGATACTATATAAAAATATGTATTATATCTACTATATAAACATATATATAACCATATAAACATATGTATACCTATAAATATATTATAAATAATTAGAGATAGTATAAATAATAATAGTTATAAGATAGCATTGATATTTTATAAAAATATGTGTTATATATACTATATAAACATATATATACCATATAAACATATTTATAACTATAAATATATTATAAATAATTAAAGATAGTATAAATAATAATAGTTAAAAGATAGCATTTATACTATATAAAAATATGTATTATATCTACTATATAAACATATATATAACCATATAAACATATGTATACCTATAAATATATTATAAATAATTAGAGATAGTATAAATAATAATAGTTATAAGATAGCATTGATATTTTATAAAAATATGTGTTATATATACTATATAAACATATATATACCATATAAACATATTTATAACTATAAATATATTATAAATGATTAAAAGATAGCGTTGATACTATATAAAAATATGTATTATATATACTATATAAACATATATATACCATATAAACATATGTATGCCTATGAATATATTATAAATAATTAAAGATAGTATAACTAATAATAGTTAAAAGATAGCATTGATACTATATAAAAATATGTATTATATATACTATATAAACATATATATAGACCATATAAATATATGTATACCTATAAATATATTATAAATAATTAAAAAATTGTATAAATAATAATAGTTAAAAGATAGCGCTGATACTATATAAAAATATGTATTATATATACAATATAAACACATATATATACCACTTAAACATATGTATACCGATAAATATATTATAAATAATTAAAGATAGTATAAACAATAATAATTAAAAGAAATCATTGATACTATACAAAAATATGTATTATATATACTATATAAACATATATATACCATATAAACATATGTATACCTATGAATATATTATAAATAATTAAAGACAATATAAATAAGAATAGTTAAAAGATAGCATTGATGCTTTATAAAAATATGTATTATATATACTATATAAACATATATATATATACCATATAAGAATATAATTGTATTATTATATATAAATATATATATATATACCATATAAATATGTATTATATATACTATATTAATTGTACACAAATTTTTTTTGTTGGACCAATAAGTTCATATTAATTGTACATATGTACACATATAGAATTAGCAGAAAAATAATTCAAAAGCATTGTACACATAATTGTACACATGTACACATATATTAATTGTACACATGTACACATATGTATTGTACACATAATTGTACACATATAGAGTTAGCAAAAAATGAATTACTTGATACATATAGAATTAGCCAAAAAAGAATTAAAAAAAATAAAAGCATCCAAACGTGGTTCAAATTTGTACCAATAAATTAAATATATTTATATTTATATATATATATATATATATACACACACTATATACTATATATTAAGTAAGACTCCCTTTTATTTTATAATTTTTCATAAATTTAAAAAATATATTATAAATAATTAAAAGATAGTATAAATAATAATAGTTATATATAAAAGTTATATATTACTTCATAAATTTTAAAAAAATATCATTTTAAGGTTAAATTTTGTTGATAATGAAAGTTATATATGGCTTCGTTTTTTAATAAAAATTCAAAAAAAACGGGCGAATATTCCCCAGATTTTTCGCCGAAATATTTAATAAAATAAAAAATAAAACAAATCAGGGTAATTTTCCCTTGGTTTTCCCTTAGAAAATAAAAAAATTAAAAAAAAACCAAGGGAATTTTCCTCCGATTGTTTGCTGGAAAATTTAATAAAAAAAAATCAAAAACAATGAGGGGAATTTTCCCCAGAAAAGTAAAAAAAAAAAAGTCAAAAAAACGGGGGAATTTTTCCCCAGTTTTCTACCTAAATAATTAAAAAATATTCAAAAAAAACTCAGGGTCAATCCTTCGGACGTCCGCCAGAATTCTCCCAGACTTAATCCGACGGAATATTCCGCCAGATTTCAGTGTTTTTTCTGTAGTAATTATATCTTAAAATCAATGGGTATTTTAGCCATTTTTTTTTAATAAAAAGATAAGAATGAAGTGCTAATAACAACTTTTTGAATGCCAAGAACAATCCTCATTATACAAAGGGACAGTACCTTTTAATAACTACTGTTGGTCTACTCATTTTTTTGATCTATCAATTACTTTTTCTTTTCTATTTTCTTTTTCCTCTCTCTCTCTCTCTCTCTCTCTCTCTCCTCTTTCACGTTCCTTTTAATTTCTCTCCTCATCCCTCTCTTTCCTCTCTATCCTCTTTTATCTCTCAATACTCATCAATATCATTTTTTTTAATTTCTTTTAATTGTTTTCTTAGATTTTATTTAATTTTAAATTATTATTGATTTTATAAATCTATTAAAAAAAAGTATAGATACTACAAAAAAATAATATGTCATTAAATTAAATTATATTTTTATTATGCACACATATCGAATGTGCAACATTACTAGTTTTAATTAAACTTTTTGAGACATGTTTTTATTTTGTCTGTAAATATTTTTTTAGGCTCTATGTCATAGTTTCTTTTCAGTTACACAAGCATAATTAGTGAAGGATGAGTTTAAGACACTTCTACAGTAAAGTGAAGCGAAATTCGAGAAGAGAAATTCTAATTTTCTAAGAAAATTTAGACAACACAAAATTACGAAATTTTTTTTAATGTAAAGTGTTAAAAAGTCGTGTTCAAGCTACATTGGTTGCTAAATGCCGATAGTAAACAAATACAGAAATTTGTTATTTATGTATGTATTCCAGTATTGTATGACCATGGGAAATATTGTAAGATATATTATATATTTGGTCACATACTAAAATAAGACTTTCAATGATAAGCCCATATTTTCATTTGTTTTTGGTGATATTTTACGGGACTTATCATAATTTTTTGTTTATTTGAGCTTAATTATGTGTTAAGTTGAAGTAAATAATTATTTTGTAGGTAAAAAAGACAAAATACGATAGAAGACACGAAAAGGAAATCTGAAGCTGTGTACGTTCGCAAAAGTTTTGTATACTTATCCAGTTCCAGCAATCCAAAGACCCCACGAATCTGTAAGATTCTGTACAATAAACAATTTATGCTTTCCATATATTTATAAGAACAACAAATATGCTTAAATTTTAAGTTTTAAAAAATTAGAACAAGTATAAATAAATTTTTGGATAATTAAATCGTTGTAAATAGTTTATTTTCACACATTTGTATGGCCAAATTCATGTTATTTAAAAAAAACAAGAAAAATTGATCAATGATAATTTGTCGTTGAAATATCCATCTTTACATGTTTAGTTTATATTTTTTTTTAACTAATATGTTGTGCATAGCACGAGGCACCCTTTTGTGTTTGTGTGTGTGAAGTGCTGTGAAGAAGTTGTTGCCAGTCATACATAATAAATAACATTAAGTTTTTTTTTTTTTTTTTTTTGCACAATAACACGTAAATAGTATAAAAAAATTACAATTAATTAACTTTTTATTGTTGGTAATTGATGATACATCTAAAGTGACATGAAAATCTTGTCACAAAATTGAGATAAATTTTGTTGTCGCTGCTTGAATTAATACTATATAATATATATTTTTAGTGAAATTCTTCAAAATATATGTGATTAATCAGTGGCAACTTCAGAACTGTCAATCACTAGAGTCAAACATAATGCACTTGTTGTTATGCACTATAGATAATGGGTCAATTATAAACTTTTAAAATTTTAATGTAGGGTTATAGGGTTATGTATTACCATAGTAATTAATATTTTACACAAAAAAATATATAATAGTTGCAAAAAAATTTAGCAGGGTCACATGGCTGCACTGGTATGGCTATGGAGTCACCTATGTGATTAATTAATGGTGTGAAGAATTAATGAAATTTATAATTTTTTTTTGACAACTAATTATACATGTGGTAACAATTTGGTGAAAAAATTAACTGTCACAAAGTAAGTTATTTTTTGTTATTCAATATATATATATATATTTGATTAATGCAACTTTTTGCATTGTGCTTAAATTTTTATCCCTATTTTTCTTTTTCCCTTATTTAGGTGTTTTCTCTTATTGACATATAAAGCTTCTTCCATTCGTGATCCTAGGAATGATTTTATTGAATATATTTATACTTAAGTAAGCCGAGGATATATAATTTTACTTTTCTAATGCGGAAGCTCCCTTTAATTAAAAAGTTACTTCCAATTTTTTTGTTTTTCTTAGAGTAAGAGAGTGTTTGGCTAAACTTATTTAAAACATCTTATAAGCTTCTACATCTTATAAGATGTTTTAGGAGCTTATAAGATGTTGGATCTTATTTTAAAAATAAGTTATTAAAGTGTTTGGATAAATAAGAAGGGGTATAGTTATAAGGTGTTAGTAATGGCAATATTGTAATTAATTTGGTTAAAAATAAAGGAGCTTGGTAGATCTTAAAAAATAAGTTGCTACCTCCTTACTTTTTTAAAAAGAGCTTATAAGCTCTTAAACATCTTATTTGAGAGCTTATAAGCTCCACCTCCAAAAATTTTACCAAACACTTTGCACCATCTTATAAGCTCTCAAACATCTTATAAGATGTTTTGAGGAGCTTATAAGCTTAGCCAAACACCCTCTAAGTCAGTTATATGATTATTATTATTATTATATAGTTTTTTATGGTGTTATTATAATATTGCTGATGAGTACCAATCATCATCAATTATATTATAAAATATTACTCTCTCCTTCCTAGAATAAGTATCATTTTAGGAATAATTTTTCACCTTATAATATATATATATATATATATATATATGTCTTTCTGACATACAAAGAACAAATTCATTAGTTTTTTCCAAATATATCCTTAAACTCTGATTAATATCTTTTATAAATTTTTAAAAAATCAAAAACTCATTAATTGTGGGATATTTTACTCAAAGTAATCTATAATTAATGTTGTTAATCTATTTCTTTAATCCTTGTACAATAATTTTAAACAACGTCTATTATATGACAACAGGAGTAATCAATATCAATAGCTATTATAATTATCAAAAAATAATCAAATCAATACTATTATATATTTGATGAAGGTGTTTGACTCAAATTCCTCTAATTTTGACAAAATTCTAATTTTCTACAATTTTGATTTTTTTTTAATTAAAACAGAAAATTTTCATTGGTTATTTTATGACTCTATTGGTTTTCTAAATCTAAAACATTCAAAATTTGAATCTCAATAGGTTTTCTATAATTTAGAAATTTTTAACAAAAATAAAAAATTCTCATTGGTTTATTTTATAACTCTCTTGGTTTTCTACAATATTCAAAATTTGAATATCGCTAGATCTTTTAATGTGGATTACTTCTTCATTTATCTATAACCCTTTTCCCAAAAAAGTCGTTTCCTTTCTTTTTATCGACTCCCTCTCTCAAAAAAAACCCTAATAAAATCTTCTTCCTAATTCCCTAATCCAAAGGGACTACCCTTCACCCATTTTCATCTAATCTTTTTCGTCTTCTTTGGTTTATGGGTAAGCAATCTTATTTCTCATTAATCTTAAATTATCATTTTTCTCTTCTTGTGCATTCTTTTATTTAACATTTTTGTTTTGTTGTTTATTTCTTATTTATAGAATTATTGCTTTCTTTTTTGTTTTATTCTTCTATTATGATTTGTTTCTCATAGTTTTAATTATGCATCTTTATAAATTTATTAACTTAACTATTAGTTTTTTTTTTCGTTTTTGTATGGGTAAACTTTAGTTTTGTCTTTGTTTTTTCTTTTTCCCAGTGAATGTGGATTTGATTATGTTCATTTACTAGGCCTTTTTCTTATGCCTTGATTTGATTTGTATTTTCCTTTTTTTTTTTTACGGATTTTTCTATTGATTGTTAATAGTATCTGATTCTTAGAAATCTTGGCAAGTGATTTTTAAGATATATAATTAACAACATTATTTTTGTGTAGATATGATATTTTGAGTTGAAATATTATAATCAATGGTGATTTATATTTGATATTTGGTATCTATGACTTACAACACTATTTGTAATTTTCACTTAACATGCTTTTGTTGATTAGCCTTCTATTTTATTTTGTTTACTTTATGATTCCACTTTGAGGTTTATTGTAATTGAATTTTTACCTTTTAAAAGTTTATACAAGTTTGTTGGTTTATTTATTTTATACATTTTTTATATATAATTGTTGTTTTCTCTTTTCCCCCTAGAAATTATTGTTTTCTCTTTTCATTTAATATTTTATTTCAGTAACTCTTTATTTTTATTTATCATATTTCTTTTCTTGATTTCTTTTTTAATTATCTTCATTTTAATTGTCACACTTTTTTCATCAAAATTTCTCATTGTTTTTATTCTTCTATTTTGGACCCAAAGGTCTAAAGTGCTTGGGAACCACTCAATTCCTCTAAAAGATTGTGTGAGAAGCGCCTAATATGAATGTATTATATAATATTTGAAGGTTATTTAATACTGAAGTTGATCATTAAAATTAACAAACGAAAGGGTCAATACTATCAAAATTGTATAGTTTTATATTATTTGAAATATATATACTTTTATCTATTCATTTTACAATTTTTATTTGTTACTTTGATAAATAATGTACTACATATCAAATTTAAACAGATACTTCTTATCAATTATAATTTCATTTGAATTTTCCGCACATTAGCACCGGATTTATGCAAGTTACTATTAAGTTAGAGCAATTAGTATGATCAGAGTAGAACAAATCCCAACACGTTATTTTTTTTTTTTTTTCTTGTTTCTTTGACACTCGAGAGATTTAAAGTTAAACTGAGCTCTAGGGGCCTCGGCCAGGCCCAATCATCTAGCCCAGACTTTAGTCTATGACCCAGAATACCGTACTACTATCAACTCAATGGACCTAGTTCTTTTTATTTATTTTTTATTATTATGGGTAATTAATAAAGAAAGAATAATGACATAGTTCAATACGAAAATGCTATTTAGAATCAAACAAAGAAGGCCCAAGTCGCTGACATATATAATGAAATATACTTCACACAGGAAAATTTAATTTCATGTTTTTTTTTTTTCAACTTGACCTTAAAAATAGAAAAAGAAAGTATATGGCCCTCAAAATTTGGGGGCAACCCCAGCTTCGCTTGCTTATGGTTAAGCCTGTTCACACACACACATATATTAATGATGTATGTATGATCAACTAATACTTAATCTAATGGGATGAGATAGTAAATTTCTTAAACAACACCCAAGGTTCGAATCCTAAAACTGTGAATGGAGTAACTGAGTTGGGAGGGTCTCATAACGAGCCTCTGCAGTACCCGATCTGGATTGGTCGGCTAGTGAATCGAAATCAGGTGATTAAAACCAAATATATATATATATATATATATGTATGTCGCCGCAACAACTTTCTTTCACAATTTACAATAATGATTTTACTTGAATATACTTTATGGAAAGGCATCTTAGGAACATTTCATCTGAATTCTGACTCAGTTTGTCCCTATATATGGTGGTGTATCCAGCAAGGAGAAATTTAGAAGAATCAGAGCATGATAATGCTAATTTGGGGATGGACAAATAAAATTTTCACGTTTTGTTGATCACTTGATGTGTACAAATTATTGTCAAAAGATCTTGTTCCCATTCTCAGATTTCCATGCGACATGTTTCGTTTCAGATTTTTGCGGGTTTCACAATTTAGTATTTCGAAAGATAAATTTGCAAGTCTGCAGGATAAATTGAATGTAAATCTCACAATATTGAGGAAGATTTTTTATATATGTTTATTTTTGGGGTTAATTACCAAAAAAAAAAAAGAAAAGAAAAAAAAAACCTTTAAATTCAACCCCTTTTCACAATATCCCCTATGGTATATGAAAAATGATAAATATCCCTCTAATTTTTCGTTTCATGGTAAAAATACTGCCAACCGAATGTAGAATTTGTAATATGAACCGAATCATAGGTGAATCATGCAATTTTTTACACTATACGGGGTTTCAGGAAAACGAACCTAATATGAGGAGATTCCTAGTAAAATTAACCATTATCTTTAGTCCTTTTGGGTAAAGTTAATTAACTCTATAGTCACAAAATCATGAAATCTAGAAATTCTAAACAAATAATCTCACGGAGAGTAGATATAGAGAGGAAGGCCGAGGGGTGGAAAAGGTAGTCCCCTCAACTCTATAACTATCCGTATATTACATACAGTTTTATTAAAATTTAAAATTTCTCCCTAAAAATAATAAAAATATCTTTTATATATTGTCAAAATTCAACTTCTCTTTTCAAATAAAATTTCTGATTCCATCCTCGAGTTGACAGATTAAATAAAATAGTGTGACAAGGTGAAATTATTCAAGCAGAGGTAGTTGCTAGCTAGTAAATTATCCACTGAGAAATTATATCATCAGAAGATTGATTGCAACAGCCAACAGGTGAGTAATCCAGGGTGTTGGAACAGAGACACAAGGACCCCAGCCAGGTTGGTGGGTGGTTCAATGTGGTGGGACTCGAATCTTGTTGGGTCCTTTTCTAATTTGTACGTAATTACAAATTGTATAAAACCCACTGTCTAGGGCCTAGGAGGCAACTGTTTTTGGCCTCTTCTCTCTCTCTCTCTCTCTCTCTCCCCCTCTCCGTTTATTCTTTTTCTCTTTTTTTCATACTTTGTAATCATTCTGTGGTCTGAGTCATACTCCACATAGATCTATAATTGCATAATTACTCTCTCCTTGGGTTTGTACGTACGCACACGCGCTGAGCTGTTGTTCTTTGTATTATAGTATTGGGACAAATCACGTTGGAACTCCCTCAAATTTCAGTAAAGTATCATTTTAGGATTTATTGTATTAGTTGTTGTAAAATAATTAAACAAGAAATATAACAACAAATATAAGTAAAGAAGATGAAGAGAGAATTGAGAGAATCAAAGAGTAATACTATTTCTTGCATTTTTGTGTGTGTTTCAAATATTGATCAAAAATACTATTTATAGGCTTAAAATCATATAACTTGTTAATGATATAAATTTCCAACTCATATGTTTTCCAACTGCTAATCTATAAATGACTAACAAGTAGTTTGTAATTGGTTAAAAATACATGGTTGACAGATGGCTATCAACTTATACGTGGTTGGTTAAATGGACATCCATCAATTGTATGTTTATATCAGTCCCATTGTTTCAATCTGTCAAATTATAATTGAGTTTCAATGCAGTCCCTCACCTCAATATTCCAATGAAAAATCACCAAACGTGACAAACGCATGCTTTTTCTTCAAGGGTATTATTGTCAATTTTAGTAGTTAATTGCACTATAGTCCCTCCAAGTATCAACTTGATCCCCAAAAATAGAAGCCCTCTTTTAGCGGTTCGGATTTTCTGTTATATAACCATGTTATATTTTCTGTTACACTTATCAATACATGACACGTGTATTGGTGAGTGGTCGAGATAAGAAAAGAGAAAAACTGATGATATAGAAAAAAAATATAAAGATTCTCTTTCTTTATCTCGACCGCTCACCAATACACACGGCATCTATTGATGAGCATAACAGAAGATGTAACACAATTATGTAACAGAAGATCTGAACCGCTCTTTTAAGGCCGCCCAAGTTGATAATTTGATGGAATATAGCACAATTAAGTTTAATTAAAAATTGACCATAATAACCACAATAAGAGGTCCTGTGAATTTCACGTGTAAAGCTTGATATAAAAAGAAATCCGCCTGCACGTGTGGAGGGCTTGTTAAAGGTAATAAATATATGATGATTCTTCTATCTTACAGTTTAAACTTTTAGATGAGGTGGAAGTTCAACATAAATTTATATATTTATATATATAGACATACATATTCATATGGGCGTATGTGTGTGTGTGTGTGTGTGTAAGATCTGCTTTCTTTTCTTTGTCAAAAATCTATCAAAAAAAGGGCATTATGATATGTTGTTTTGTCAATACATGTACAAAAGAAGCGTACCGCGAGTTATGGAATATGGTATTTAGAAATCAGGACAAGATACGAAAACTCAAAAGACTTTATTATTGGATGCCCTAAGCATGATCAGTGCATTGTTCTTTGCTGTTTCTTACCTTATGAGATATCTTGCGTGTGCCTCCTGATGAGAGAGAGAGAGAGAGAGTTGTCCGCCAGTGTTGCCTTTCTAACTTAACCCTTCATTCTTGCGAAAGATCATAGATTTAAAGTGGTATAGCTACTTCATTTTCTGCATTAATTATCAACCCCCTTTTGTTCATGTTCTATATCTGATTTTTCCTAATTTCTTGTTATTTTAGTTCTATGTACAAAGAGAATAAGATTCTCTTTACAGAAATATGCCACGGTACCTTACTGATTTTAGATAAATAATTACTGCATCATCGAGCTTCAATATAAGTTGGCTTACTGTTACAAAGCTGCATAGTATCAACTATCAAGATAAATCAAAATTAATCTACAACGTCTTCGAGTTTAGAATGCAAAATTTGAACGTGAACCGGATTTGTTTGCACTCAATTAATTACTCCATTTGTTCTAAATTTGACATTTTCATTTTGTTATTGAGGCATCCAAAAACAATAGTGCATTAGTACTGCAATTCCCTTGTTCTATTTCAAATCTTTTCTCACAATTAAAATTGTTACATGACACCACTAATTCTCAATCACTATTTTTTAAGCATAATAGTGTAACCTAAACGCATCCCACTCACATCCAAAAAATAAAATAGAAAAAAGGCAGAGAGAAAAAAAAGAATCCTTAGTAGAATTCAAATAAATATTTTGTGTTCAAATTCAGATTGCTGCAAGTCTGCAACTCTTACTAAAAAAAAACCTAAATTATCGGGGGCCGAGAGTATATAACAAGTGGGGCAAATTGTATCGACACCCATTGAGGTATAGTGAAATTATAAATTAGTCCTTGTAGTTTTAAAAATTATAAATACCTCTTAAGATATGTATAAACTTAACAAAAATCATCATTTATCAAGACGTGACATAACTGCCAATTGTATATCTAGCGTTTTTTGGTAGGGTTTTAAAATGGGACTCGCATGGTTTTTATAAGTTCAAAATGCAAAAGTTATATATAAAGTCAATTTGGAGAAAAAAAAAAAAGTCGTGGTGGTGTTATTATTTTGTAGATGGTGATGATCGGTGGACGTTTAGGTGATATGAAATCAAATTACTTCGCGAAGGTCGATCGAATCACAAAATTGATTGATGGGTTTTATCAGCCTTAACGAATCGCATCTTTTGGTGGCCAGGTAGTTACTATGATGCAAAAAAGTTATTAGCAATATCAAAAGTTATTGCAAAGTTGTGGTCTTTTGTTAAACTCCGACAAATGTCGGAGGGGTGTTGGTTATTTTTGAAACAAGAGGGAATTATCTGCAATTTTACCTAAATTTAACGAAGATATGTGTAATTGGCCCTACTAACCGCCATTCCTTAATTTAATTGTTTTCTTTTCATCATTTGCAACTCTCTCTATACAAACTAAATATCTAATTACATTTTAACTGTAGATCCAAGTTTTCTTTTTTGGAACTTATTTATTATCTTTAGCCAAATCGAATTTGGATACAAATTTTTAAAGTGCAAATCTATACAAGTTGTTAAACTACAAGATAAAGAGCCATACCAAAAGTGTTCCTTGTTTTGGGAACATAACAATGAAATGGAGGAAAATTTTGTTTCATAGATATACTTGCTGTCACATATATTTTTCAATTTTTCCTAGTGCAAATAGCAAAAGAACCAATCTGCTTGCCACTATCACAGTATTTCTAGATTGTTGATGTTATGTAATAAAGCGCAAAAAGAATATTGGAAGAGTTAAATCCATTACTAAGTTCAATGACCAATGATACTATAGGCAAATAATCATTCGATATCATTTCATTTGGATAACTAGTGCATAAAGATGGTTTCTTTAGTACAGCTTTTGAAACTTGAGTTCTGCCAAACAAGGTAAGTGTAAAAATATCTTGCTCATGTCAAATGATATCTTGAACCAGTCTTTTAGATAATCAATGGCTAATTCAATAAAATGTTGATTAAGAGGCATAATAGAAGGTAGGGCTACCTAATCCCTTTCTTAATAATCAAAGTAGTCATTCATCTTTAGTAGTTATAAAAATCTTCCATAGAAATATATCTTTGTCGATTAAGTACTTAAATACATAAACATTATAATAAAACATTGTTCCAAAAATAGAAGCATGGAATGAAAAAATTATTATTTAAGATCCAAAATGTTGCCGATGGTGGCTATCATTTTATCTCCTTCGGGATTTATATTGCATATGCCAATTAACAATAATTGCTACAAGTATGTACACGCATAATAAAACAATCTCAATAAAATAATTGTAGCGTAAATTAAAGTTGTAAAGTTTAGACACCAATAAAATACGTTGGGCCAAAGATGATTTTTTTTTTTTTTTTGTTGAATACATATAATCGAATTACATCAATAACTCTTCAAATACAAATCAAACTATTACATCATATTTCAAACTAAATCGTTCACAAATTATAGAAAAACTATTACAATAAACTACTATTAAAGCATGATTATAAACTACCACGAAGGTAGGAATAAAGTCCACACATTTATCAGTGGGAATTGAACCCAAGACTTTTACAATCTTGGGACTTCAACTTCACCAATTAAACTAAGTCTCATCAGCAGCCAAAAATGATTTTAAGTGGTCCTATAATTGGTCAAGGAGTATTGACGATTTGCACATGTATTTGGCCCCTCTATCTGTTGTGGGTTAGTGCCCGATGCTAAAGTGGCTCTAAGTGAGTGATATAGCTTTTAATTTTACAAAGTATAAAACATATTTTTATACTTAAATTTACAAAAATTTTAATTTGAGAAGATGAGATTAAAATTTTACAAAGTATAAAACATATTTTTATGATTAAGTATGAAATCTTAAATTTTAACAAAAATACGTATAAAATATTGGATTAATGTCAGTAATAGTTTCTAAAGTTCAATATTAGAATCAGTTTAGTTTTTTAAATTCAAATTGTCATGTTTTTGTCCTATATGATATAAATAGGCAACAGCTTAGTTCTTCTAATGGTTATTCATCCAAAATTTACTAAGAAACTCTAATATGAAGGGCATTTTTCATCAATTTTTTACTACCCAATTTCATTTTCTAAAACAATTTTAAACAAAATTGATGAAAAATGCCCTTTTAAGTAAGTAATTTTCAATGAAATTTGATCAAAAAATTCATCGAAAGAATCAAAGTATTACTTATTTACAACATGAAGGACCAAAATGTGATGATTCAAACTTTAGGAACAACTAAAATGATTCTACCGTTGAACTTCAGGGCATTAGTCATACTAACTCTAAAATATTACTTTATGTAATTTTTAAGAGAAACGACTATCCTTACTTGTCCCTAATCACTATGTGTAAGTATATATATATATATATGTGTGTGTGTGTGTGTGTCCGCGCGCGTGCGCTCTCTGTTGCAGTCAAAGCCAATGGCATACGATGTTGTGTTTGCATTTGTTGTGCATCAATGTCATATTTGACTAGCGGGTAGGCATTACAAGATTTACCAATGATTGTATAAAGTGATAATATATTTTATTTTGTTACTAATTAAGTTTTTTTTTTATGACAATAATTTTTATGTTGTCACAATATCACTCAATGATGACAAGAAATAATATTTTAGTTGTCATCATTAATAATTAGTGACACACCTATACTGACAACTTGATGACAATATAAATTGTTATTAGAATTTTATGACAAGATTTCATTGCCACTAAGTTGTCACAATATATTTGTCACTAGTTATCATTTTTGCACTATGTTGCCACATTTTTACAATAACTTGTCACCATTGACGTTGTGCATACTGTATTTTGTGACAACATCAATTTGTTCTCACCAAATATATATAATTAATAATAACTTTTTAATTATCAGTTATTATATTATCATAAATTTACTCATTTTCTTGTAGTGAGGGTCGGTTAATACGTATAAACAAAGCCCATCACTTTCGTCAGAGTTGCCCTTTCATGTATTAGTAACTTTAAACAAATCTTCACCAACACTGGTAAATTTAAGGTTTATTTCTTTCTTTTGTTTTTTTTTTTTTTTTTTTTGGGGGGGTGGAATCAAATATTCTCCGTTACCTCAGGTAGGACTGCATATGGTCCATTTGGAATCCACAGGATTGAATTCAACTCTTCTCAACTGAAACAGTGAGCAGTGAGTATATTTCTTATCAATTGCCATTATACTTTTTTCACGGAGATGACATATCCTTGTCAAGTTCTGTCTAGCGCACGCAGCCAGGATGAAACCAGGATTTTTGTCTTGGGGAAATGCCAAACTTATATACAATACTAAAGGTATTTCTATAACTTAGTGAAACGAAATTCAAGTTTTTTGAAAAAATATATATAAATTTTATTTCGATATAAACTGGAAGAGATCGAGTGATGAGTGTATTACATTTGTTATATTACTCATGTGATTTAACTAATACATTATCATATGATTTGTTGGTTTGGCGACACAAGTTCAGATAAACCTTTTTAATAATATGTAGCTCTACTGGAAGATGTAATTTGACTAATGTATATGAGCCTATTTGGATAAGTAATTTTTTAAAAGATAAGTACTTATTTTTTGCAAAAAAAAAAAAAAAAAAGGCTATTCAATGAAATAAAAATTGTAATTGGATGGATTTTTCAAAAAAAAAAATGAACAAGGAGGATAAAAAGCCAAAATGTGGCTTTTTTTTATAAGCTATTCAAAATAGTTTCAAATAAAATCATATTTTAAAGTACTTTTAATTACCGTATTCAAATATAAAATTATTTAATTAAAAAAAATCCACCAATAAATACAGTTCAATAATTTTATTTTTTTTAAAACTCATTCAAACGAGCCTATATATCGACCAGGAAATAGTATTGTATCGAACCAAAAAAAAAAAGTAGCTTGATTTGCAGCATTGAGAAGTCAAGCATTTATAAATAATCTGGTCAATTTTTTTTTTTGAAAAAAAAATAATTAATATTAAGTGGAGACAACAAAAAATTAGAATTTAAAAATAGCTTAAAAGATTTAACCCAAAAAAAAAAAAAGTTCGAATCCAAAATAAATTGCACGGCTGTTGACAAGGAATTGACCAGTATGGGGTTTCATTTTGTTAAATTTACGCGGCCGCGTATTAAAGTGGGCAGACAAATCAAATCAGCTTAGTTGACATGGATCCATCTTTCCATATCATTTTAACTATGGTACTAATTAACATATGCTCTTCAGAACTACCATTATCCTTTAGTACTGTGCACACTGCACAACGAGGCCCAAGCTTCTTTTCACCTAAAATAGTTTGATTGGAATAAGTAGGGTTGTAAATGAGTAACTGAAAATTCAATTATTGTTTATATTCGTATTTATTGATAAGGCAAAGTATTTGTATTCGTTTGAAGTGAATATTATCCCATTTGATTGTAAATATCCGATTATAAATAGATATAAATATGGTAATTTAATATCCGATCCATTTAATATCTGTTTCGAATACTTACATGTTTATATATTTGATTATTTATAATTTAGTTGTATCCATTAATTATGTCCTATTTTTATAACTTACAAAGATATAAAAAGAATAAATAAACAAACATATATGAACTTTGAGTGTTATTAATAAAAAAGTATGATACCTATATGTATATATATATATATGTGTGTGTGTGTGTGTATTCTTGTAAATAAGTAGTTATATATAAAAAAAATGACTAAATTGTATACACAAATTTCAATAATCAATTAATTACAATTGAATATCAAGTATTTGCAATTGAATAATATACTTGAATATTCAAATATTTATACTTAAATTTAAATTTTAAAAATTACAATCGAATATGGATATATCTGATATCCGGCGGATACGGATATTAATTTTAGATATCCGTCAATATCCGTATTCTTACCGATATCCAATAAAATTAAATGGATACGGATATAAAAACGGCATATCCTATCCGTTTAATATCCGTTTACACCCCTAGGAATAAGGTTTTTTTACCTTTTCTTTTTCCCTCCTTTTCATTATATATATATATATATATATATATATAAATATATGATGTATGTGCATCATCAGCCCGTGCTAAACCTCATGCTTAATTTTTTAAGGTGAGCGAGTGATGAGTTCGGCCTGACTAAATCAAGAGGGTGGCCGCAAGCAACTTCCCGGAAAACTTTCCGTTGGGTAGCTCGAACTTACAGCATGTTGAATTTTATGCCATCAATGATAGCGGTGGAATCAAAAAAATTTATTTAGGGAACAAAACAAAATTTCTATAAAACAATAAAGAATTTTTATTTTTTTTTATTTTATTGGAAGGTGAGGAAGGAATTTAAATTTTTAAAAAATATACATTTTTAGCCTTATCTAATTTTTTTTTGGGCGGTTGGCCGGGGGGGGGGGGGTGTGGAACTGCACCCTAGCTCCGCCTCTACACAACAAGGCATTATCTTTCGTGAGGACAAATCGGCATAGCGACCCAAACTTTTAGCGTTGCAGCATTGCCAACACAAGTTGGAAGTTCAGCACAATCAGATTAGAATAACATGATTGGCTACTTAGGAGCTCGGACTGATGTGTTTGAGCCTTTCACATCTAAATCGGTTTTGCATCCTTTACGACAACTTCAACCTTGTGAAATAGAACATTAAGCCTATATTAAGGCGTGATTGGGCATGATCCCGCCCCTGATGGTTGATCTAGAATTAATTCAGTAGTCCGTGGGATTATCAATTGTCAGATAATTTAGCGTAATGAGGTCCTAGATTCCTTAAACAATGTTTAGAGTTCAAATATTGGAATTGTGAATAGGCAGTTGGACTGAGAGAGTCGCTTTCATAATGAGTCTCTGCAATACCTGATTTGAATTAGTCGGTCAATGAATATGAATCGGTTGGCTAAAATCAAAAAAAAAAAAAAAATGTCGGTGGATTTTGTTGTGATTTGGGCTTGAATTAAGGGCCAAATACGGTAACAGTATGATAAGCGCGTCTATGCTACAATCAAATAATTTCTCTTGAGCATAAATAGCATACAAGCGACATCAAAAACCGTTTTGACACAATTTTGGATTCTACAACTATATTATTTTGCACTTTGTATTCACTTTAAAATCATTGACTAATCAAGTATTAGAAAGTTTGTGCCAGAAAAATTATCTCAACCATCTTAGCCCCTTGTGTGTGCAGATCGTCTGTTTGTGCTCAATCCGTAGTCATCTCGATTTTATTTCGATGTGAGTTTTGTGTTACATCATACATATCTAATTATTATACAAGAAAAAAATTAAAACGATAAGACATACAACAATATTAGTCGACAAAATTTTGTTAAAAAAGGTATGCAAAATTAGTCCTTAATTTGGTATTGCTGTACGAAAATTTTGAAATATTCCCAAAATTTCAAAAGTGGTTGTATCGCACACGTATACTCATTAACCCAACAGCAAAGAGCATTCCGGGATGTCATCGACTCGTGCGGACTTTGTGATCTTGGATTTATAGGATCTCCCTTTACCTGGCGTAATAAGCGCTTTGGAACTGATAGGAAAGAGGCCCGGCTTGATCGGGCGTTCGCAACAGCTGATTGGATGGCAGTGTATCCGGAAGCGAGTTTGCGACATATGCCAATGGTTGTCTCAGATCACATGGCGTTGTGCCTCGAGGTCAAGAACAACTTGCTTCGGCAAAGACGAATCCCTCGTTTTGAGCAATTTTGGACGAAACGGCCTGAGGTCCTTGATATTGTCAAGCAAGCTTGGAGTGATGGTGACGTGATTCATTCTAGTGCTCTAAAGACGGTCCAAACGAAGTTGTCTCGGTGTGGGGCTAACTTGGAGAGCTGGAATAAAGACGTTGTGGGCCATTTGTCGAAGAGAATCAACGCTTCACAATCTGAAATCGATGGCTTACATCGCCAACCCCCGAGCGATGAACGGGACATTCTAATTCAAGAAGCGAGCAGGCGTTTATGTTCTCTGTTGGACGATGAATCCCAGCTATGGCATCAACGGGCGCGCCTCAGGTGGATCAAACACGGTGACAAGAATACTTCCTTTTTCCATCTCACTGCCTCTCACCGGAGACGTAGAAACTTGATCGTATCACTCAAGGATGCAAACGGACAGGTAGTAACTGGGCAACGAGGGCTGGAACAGCATGCTGTGACGTTTTTCTCCGACTTATTCTCATCGGGGGAGGCTCATGATCCCAGTGAAATCACTAGCAAAATCAGCAGAAGGATCTCCGAGAGCGAACGAGCGATGTTGGTAGAACCTTTGCAAGAGGCAGAGGTGTTGCGAGCCCTCAAGGCGATGCATCCTTCCAAGGCACCGGGCCCGGATGGGTTTCCAGCTGGTTTCTACCAACATTACTGGAGTGTGATAGGGGAGGATATCATCCAAGCATGCAGAAGATTCCTTTGCCATGAGGAAGGGGGCTCGCTGGCGGAGATTAATCATACTACCATAGTGCTTATAGAGAAGAAGCGTGGTGCTCAATCACTCTCTGATTATCGACCCATTAGCCTTTGTAATGTGGTCTATAAAATAATTGCGAAACTTCTTGCAAATCGGCTACGCTGCGTTCTTGGGAGTGTCATATCTGAAAATCAAAGTGCTTTCATTCCTGGGCGACAAATCCACGATAATGCTATGATTGCACACGAAGCGGCGCATCTTTTACGAAGCCGAAAACGGGGAAGTTTGGAGGAGATGGCTGTAAAACTCGATATGTCGAAGGCGTACGACCGAGTCGAATGGTCTTTCTTATTCGCCATGATGGAAGCGATGAACTTTCCGCCACTTTGGATTGACTGGATACAAGAATGTCTCAATTCTGTCACTTACCAAGTCCGGATCAACGGAGATCTGTCTCGATCTTTTAAACCGGGCCGGGGGCTTCGCCAAGGGGATCCTCTATCGCCGTACCTGTTTTTGATATGCTCGGAGGGCCTATCGTCTCTAATTCGGGCAGCACATGAGCGCGGCAGCTTGAGAGGCCTCCGAATAGGCACTGGCGTTGGCCGGCTCACGCATTTATTTTTTGCCGACGACTCACTGCTTTTCTCCCGGGCAGCCAGTGACGATGTACATCGGGTGATTGATATACTGGGCAAATATGAACGAGCCTCTGGACAAAAAATTAATCTTGACAAAACGTGTGTTCTTTTCAGTGGCAACACAAGGCCTTTAGTCCGAGAGGAAGTCTGCCGTCTTTTACGATGCTCCGGCGCTCCTTTGGAGAATTACCTTGGGCTCCCGGTGTCTTTCGGGCGCTCCAAGAGGATGTGTTTTCAGCACCTGCGCGACCGAATCTGGAGTCATATACAGGGCTGGAAGGGGAAACTATTATCCCTTGGGGGTAAAGAAGTTTTATTGAAGGCGGTGGTACAGGCTATCCCCGCTTACGCCATGAGTATCTTTAAGTTACCGGTGAGCTTCTGTAAAGAGATTAACGGTTTGTGTAGCAGATATTGGTGGGGGGAAGCGAACGGTCGTAGGAAGATTGCTTGGGAGTCTTGGAGGATGATATGTGTGCCTAAGGCGAGAGGAGGGCTGGGGTTCCGCGATTTTGCTGCCTTTAATACGGCACTACTCGCAAAACAGGCTTGGCGCATCCTCACGAGGCCTGACTCGTTTTGCAGCAGAACCTTGTTGGGTCGATATTGTAGAAGGACAGGTTTTCTGGAGTGCGAGGCAAAGCACAATTCCTCATTTGTATGGCGGAGTGTTTTGCATGGTCGTGATTGGCTATTGAAAGGCCTGGGATGGAGGATTGGCACGGGAAGGGATGTTAAAGTGCTCCAACAAAGGTGGACAGCAGGTGTACTGCATCCTCTAAAGCCATGGCCGCAAAACTTCGACGATGACATCCGCGTTAGTGAACTTATTGATCCGATAACGGGGGCGTGGCATGAGGAAAAGATCCATCTTCTGTTTGGGAGTGAGGGATGGAACTTGATCCGACATACTCCCATCCGTCATAACAACGAGGATCGGGTGTTCTGGTCTTTTGAGGACTCTGGCGCATTTTCGGTCCGCTCAGCTTATCGTAACTTCCTGCTGCAAATGTACGAGGAGCTTGGATGGAGGGCACAACTGGATCCCAGCAGTAGTACTGCGCTCAAGAACATCTGGCGAGCACAGTTACCCTCCAAAATTAAAATATGGTGCTGGAGACTGCTGCGAAATCGTATCCCTACAAAAGATAATCTGGTGCGTAGGGGAATCCTAGATAATGCGATCTGCGCTCTTTGCGGGCAGGAGGATGAAAGCACAAGCCACCTGTTCTGTCGGTGTTCCAAAACGGAACCTGCTTTCAGAGGCTGGGTGTCACCTTCCTCACCGGCAAGTCCTTTGACTGTTCAGGACATGTTTGCCTTATGTGCCGGGAGACAGCACAACCAACGTTTGAACTCCCTTATGCTAACCTGTTGGAGAACTTGGTGGGTTCGAAACCAGGTCTACAAACACTCTGCTGAAGCTTGTTTCGAGGGGCTCCAGGGATGGGTGAGATCATATAGCTATGAGGAGACGAAAGCCTGGCTTAGCGAAGTGCTGGAAGCTCGAGAAGGCCCCAGCCGTGAAACGTGGTTGCCGCCGGCTTCGGGCTTCCTCAAAATAAACTTCGACGCAAGCATGAACACCGAACAGGGACGGTTTGGGCTTGGGATCGTGGCTCGGGATGAGTACGGAAATTTCCGGGGGGCAAAAGCATGTGTAAGGTTTGGGCCAACTACGCCGCTCGAGATGGAAGGGGCAGCCTTAGCTGCTGGAATTCGTTGGGTGACTGATTACGGAGCCTCTAAGGTAGAATTTGAGGGTGACTGCCTCCAACTTATCCGTTTCATGAGGGATCCTCAATCGTGCATATCTTCACTTCGGGATACTATCGACGATAACCTGGTTATTGTGCAAAAGTTAGCTGATGTTAAATTCTCCCATGTGAGGAGGTCCGCCAATGGAGCAGCTCATTGTCTCGCAAGGGAAACGGCATATAATTTGGCCACGTTTGAGCATTGGGGCATTGAGCCTCCTCCTTGTTTAGCTCATGTTTTGTTTAAGGATCACACTGTGTACGCTTGACTTTCCAGAAGCTTAGCTTCTGTGGCTGGTGCATCAAAAAAAAAAAAAAAAAAACCAACAACAAAGAGGACAATTTTGCCCTTAATTTTTCATATAATAATCAGTTTGATTGTTAATTTAATCATGATAATGCCTGTAATTATAATTTTTTTTTTTGACCATCTTGATTTAATTTTTGTTCTTCCCTCTCGAATTATGATGAGAGGAAAAGCTTTGCGCAAACATCTATACTGAGGTTGCATTTTTTATGATGTTCATAATTAAGTGTGTGAAATAATGCGAAAATACCCTCGAATAACTAGACGAAATTATATTTTCTTATAAAACTAAGTTCTTGAGTTATAATGACACAATTAGTAAGGCATTAATTTTAAAGTGGAAAAATTCTTGTCCAGACCCGGCTTGGCCGCACTCAACCAATCATATAGCAAGTTTTAATATACTTGTCATGTGATTGGTCACTCTCCCTAAACTGTACACCAATCACATGACAAGTGTAAAACACTCACCACCTAATTAGTCAAAGTGTAACAACGCTATAATACAAGTAATATTCATTAATTACGGCTATAAGTAATCTTCCTTTGGTTTTATGTTTATTTTGATATATACACTTTAAATTGAGATGAGGAATGATTAATATTCTTCCCAAGTACGCTATCCTTAAGTTTATCCCCTCTTTCGCTTTTCTTTAATTAATTAGTTATTGCTCTTCTGCCTAAATATTACAACATTATCCAATTTAACTGTACTATGGGGCTTCACTTATTCTTTACTTGCACTAATCTATGCATAAAGCTTTAAAATATGAACTATTTTTTAGGTGGTGGGGGGGGGGGGGGGGGTTGTAGAATTAACTATTATTCCGATGTAGCCAAACCATTTCTATAGTGATTTCTCCACTACAAGTCCTATTGCGCTTTATAATTAGGACTATATACAAATATATGGGAACCATTTATCTAAATGAAAGATCATACTCTCGTCTTTAAAAAAGTAAAGAAATAAATTAAGAGAGAGAGAGAGAGAGAGAGAGAGAGAGAGAGAGAAGGAGAAGGAAGAAGCTATTCTTTGATTCGGAAGTACATGATTAATCAATAACTAAGATGGTTAAGATATTTTTTGGAATTGTTTTATTATGATATCATATCTTGTTTTACGTTGAAGTGAGTCAAGTCATGACTTAGAGGGTGTTTGGTTAAGCTTATAAGCTCCTTAAAATATCTTATAAGATGTTTGAGAGCTTATAAGATGGAGCAAAGTGTTTGGCAAAAATTTTGGAGGAGGAGCTTATAAGCTCCTCAAATAAGATGTTTAAGAACTTATATGCTCTTTTTAAAAAAGTAAGAAGGCGGCAACTTATTTTTTAAGATCTAGCAAGCTCCTTTATTTTCAAGCAAATTAATTACAATATTGTCTTTACTAACATCTTATAAACTATACCCCTTGTTATTTATCCAAACACTTTAATAATTTATTTTTAAAATAAGATCCATTATCTTATAAGCTCTTAAAATATCTTATAAGATGTAGAAATTTATAAGATATTTTAAATAAGCTTAGTCAAATACCCTCTTAATCAGGTTAGTTACTTTTTCTTTCTTATCTTGTGAGACATTTTCTCATAGAAGACAAAATATTCATAGGATTGTTAAGCAACGGAGCTTTCAGTCCGTATCAAGTTGAGCTCGAAACATCAATCATTCAAAAACTTCATAAGCAAAATTTAAAAGATCTGACTATTTAGTTCATATAAAATTATAAATTAATAAATGTATATTTGATTCCATCAGAACCAAACAAGAACTTGATATACATACTGAGATTCGAATCGAACGAGCACTTTTAATTATCATATATACTTGTTCTAAATAATATGGATACAGATGAATTAAAATTAACTTGCTAATAAACGTACTCTTGCACAGAAGTTTGAACTGATTTAATGTGGAGAGTGATGTAAATGCATATTATAATGGTAGTGCCTAGTGCTTACAATAATTGTGGTGATAGATATGGCAAAGCTGCGCTGCTAGGAAAAATGAGAGCAGCCAAAAACCGTCATTATTGGTGGTATCCCACTTGATTATCAATTGGTTGAGCAGCCAAAAGATGATGATGAAGTCTGTTTGCTCCAATTGATGTTTCACTAGAATTAATTACTCGATGGTTATTTATACATTATCCATTTAATTGATCATTTATAAATAGTTGGGTTGATAATTACGTTTGGACCCAACGAATAATGAAGACTTTCTCTCTCTTCCCCGCCTACTACTATAACATCTAATATAACGCATATAATACAACGTTTTGAAAAGGTATTTTAATTATATACTAATTATAACTTTTTTTAAAAAATATTCAATAAATTACATTAAACATTGACTAAATTTTTTTCTTTTGTAACAACTATAGTGGTATTTGGCTAAACTTTTAAGCTTTTAAAAATATTTCATAAAATGTTTTAAAACTTGTAAGATGTTGAAATATTTGGTAAATTCTCAAGAAAAGGATTTTAAGTCATTAAAATAAGATATTTAGGAGTTTATAAACTCTTTTTGGAAAAATAAGGTGATGCAGGGTCTTTTTGGTTGACCACGTGGCAGAGGTTTAATACACTCAATTTAATGTGCTGGCGGCCCACCTATCAAAGAGGGAGGAATGCACGTGAAACTAGCCGGTTTGCCTCAGCATAAGCTCTCCAACGCTCAAATTAGCTCTAAGGTATTTTTAGAGAAAAAAGTGAATACTAAAAGAAAATGGCAATATCTTTACGTAAAGTATGCAATAATGTATGATATCTCTAGGGGAGAGCCATTTGATTATTTATACGAGAGAGGGCCATTGATTTGACGTGGTTGATGGGGAGTGGCCAGTCGATTTGACCTCTGAGTACAAGTGGACATATTTTTATCACTTCTTAGGTTTCAAGTTGGCAACTCGGACCCTTCCCCCATTAATGGGGTCTTAACTCTGCATTTAATGCATATTTTGTGCATTTAATACTTAAGATGAGAAAGCATTTAATACTCTTGGAATTGATAAGATGGACTCATGTGCAGTGGGTATTGATCTGATGGTAGTGGGTACAGCGCTTGATTGGACTGCCAGCTGGGATCCCTCCTTAGGTCTTGTGGATAAATCTGGCTAAGGCCAAATTAGGGGACTCATGCCCTCGATAGGACACTGATTGTGTTCGAGGGCTTCATCGTGTTCCGTAGCCACTTGCTATCCAGTTCCACTGTCGTGCACATAGGATTTTGAGGGCCCATCAAAGCCTCTCGCAACCTTTTGATCGTGGACTTATTCGAGGGGTAAGTCTGGAGGTATTCCCCTTCTCGTGATGCTCGCTCAAAGGCTTCTCCTTAAACGCGGAGGCTCTTTCGAGAATAAAAAGTCTCTTCAAGAGTATCGGGTATTATACTAATGAGATTTTTGCTGATTGATAAAGTGCTGACATGTCTGGGAGAAAAGATGCATGGCACATCATAAGGAGTTAGTCAACTTACTTTTAAAATCTTAACAAGTTCTTTTGTATTCAATGACATTAATTAAGAATTGTCAATATTAAAATCTTATAAGTTATTTATTTATATATATATATATATATATATATATATCTTATTTATTCAAATACTTTAATAATTTATTTTTTAAATAAGATACATCATATTTTATAAGCTTCTAAGAGCTTGTTTTAATAGACTATTTTTCAGAAGATTTACACTTATTAATCTAAGAAAAGTACAAGTCAGGAAAAAAAAAGTTTGAAAATGATTTTTTTTGTAGAAACTTATCCAAAGTACCTTAAAAAAACACTTTTGAAACGTTTTCAAATTATTTCATCTCAATGTCAAATTGTTTAACTTAGGAAAAAATATTTTTCTATAAAAAATGCAGCTCGCAAACACTTTTTTCATTAAAAAACATCCTATTCATTTGGACTATGAAATATTTTATAATATGCAAGGATTTATAAGATGTTTAAATAAATTTAGCCAAACTTCCTTTATAAAATGTCAAAATAAACTATCAAACCACTTAATTATGTGCAAGTCTTGATTAGTATCTCAATATTTAAAATATTGTAATAGCAATTTTAAGACAGTACCTGATTATAAAAAAAATTAAATTAAATTAAATTAAGACAGTACTTTACATTGTCTTAATAGGCTCTTTTTTCCTTTTTTTTAAATATTTTTCCCTTTTTTTTGTTTTTTCTTATACTTATTTGTTTTTAATAAAGCAATGATCGTTGGGGTGGGGTGACGGGTGCGGATCTTGCTGGCTATCCATGGCAGCATCTACGCTAAATGCATTTGATATTTTTAAGATTAATTTATAATTGAGAGTAAATTAATGGTTCCATTACATCAGGTGATGTACTTTAACGAGCACTAATTAAATCATAAGTGGGATTTGGTTTTGATCTGCGTGTCATTTCACCTGTGGTACTTGGATTATCTTAAATTCTTAATCACCAAAAGTTGAATATTTGATTATGGTAATAAGATAATATTTAAACATTAGTGGTGGCATTAATAAAGTTAGAAATCATTTCATATAGAATTCGGAGTTTGGACGTATCGTTTGGGAATGGAATTCGTTTGGGACTGGAATATGTGAATGTCCCTAGCGTGTACGCCGGAGTAGTAGCGGTGGTGGACTCGTGGGCGCCACCGCACACGGCAAAAGATTAGCCGTGTGTTTTACTTTAGTTTAATTAAGATTACACAAGTACATATATAATACATGCAATTTAATTTTAATTAAGTAATTGTTTATGCTTATGTAATGTTGGAATTTAAACAGACATATGTATGTATATAATATTTCCTATGTCTTACAACAATTGTTTACGCCATATGTTTTTGGTATGTTTTGTGTATAAATAAAACCAATATTAACACTGTAAGAATATAAATCGTTCAATGATACACTAATCTATTATAAATTTAGTTTTTGTGATAAATTTCGTTTATATTAAATCTGTTAGTAAATGTCTTATCACTAATTATTTCTATAGTTCTATTTGTATTGAATTCTGACACTAATCCATCACGCATCCATACCTTAAATTTGTGAAAATATCTCTCCATCCAAAGATTTTCATTTTAAATAAATGGAGAGTTTTCATCATGTAGCAATACTTAGTAATTCGTTTTAAAAAAATCACTTTTTAGCCCACTTTTTCCACCAACGAATTTTTTTCATTCTATCTCTAATCGAATTTTTTGTTTCACATATTCTTTTGTATAATAAATACACTTAATTATGTTTAAATATTTGGATGCCATAAATTTCGAGTTCTCGAATTATGTACCACAAAATATGAAATTTCTCAAATTAGGTCCCATAAGCTGATTTCCGTCAAATAATAAACGGCGAAGTCATGTGACCGTCAAATGGAGGAAAAATTCATGAATGTATTTTGACCCCATGTTACTCGAAATTTTCAAAAAAAGAACTCTATAAAAAAAATCCTTATATATGTAGATACACTCATACATGCATATACACAACACATTGATATATATATATATATATATATATAGACAGAGAGAGAGAGAGAGAGAAATATATATATACGCACACACCCACATAACGCCTCGATTGAGGTCCAGAGAGAGAGAGAGAAAGGGAAGGAGGGAGAAGAGAAAGAGATTTAGACAATGGGGTTGGGCGTGGGTGTGGGGGTGGGAGGGTTTTTCATTTTTTTTCAAATATGTATGTATGTATATATATTATATATAAATATATGTACTTTTATATATGTAATATGGATTGAAGGAGAGAGAGAGAGAGAGAGAGAGAGAGAAGAGAGGCTGTGATGGAGAAAGATTGAGAGAGGGAAAGAGGGCGGGTGGGGGTGGGGGATTGGGTGTGAGGGTTTTTTTTTAAATACGCATGTATGTATGTGTGTGTGTGTATATATATATACTAATATATACATATAGATTTAATAGGGGGTAGAGAGAGGGAGAGAGAGAATAGATGAGGGGTTTTTTTGTTCATTTCTTATGTATAGGATGTTTTTTGCAAAATATCAAGTAAAAGGTGGTAAAAATACAATTAACCCATTAATTTTTGACCTCTTCTTAATAGCCACACGGATGTTACATGCCATTTCTATCGTCTATTTAATGGAAAATATCCCGTTTATTTAAAAGTTAATGAAATATGAGAAATTTTGATATTGCCTTGTTGTTTTGTTTATAAACACATTGCCTAATGTTTGCTAAAATTACACGAAACCCCTCAAGCATTGGAATTTACAACCACACCCCTGGCGGCAGCCTCCCCATATCGAAAATTCATAAAACACATATCTTTGGAATAACCTTGATCTCAGCTCCGTTATGATGGCCTAGTCAACACCATTTGACCTATTTAACTGGTGGTTAACGAGTTTTGATTCTCACATTTTCAACGAACTTCGTCAGAATCTAATTACATCAACACTGCCAATGGAACCACCCCACTTCAAGAATTTTGGATTTGTAAGAGTCAACCATGTTCTAAGCCTTGTTGTTGTTGGTCAAAGGGGTTCTCCCTCCTTCGGTCGTCGATTTGCTAGCCAGGGATACCATTGGTCTTGTATTGACACCATATTCTAGATTTCAACCAACATATCCATCATAAAAATCATTAAAAAAAATCCAACCATTTTTCTCCTATCTCAATTTCAAACTCTAACAGTAGGAGCTTTTTGTTAGACAGAAAAACCTTAAGAGTTGTAGTTGTAAATACCAGAGAGGTTTTTCAAAATTTCGACAAATTTTAAGGGAGATGTTTGTAATTCACTATTTTGTCCAACAATTAATCAAGATGATATTTGTGGAAAAGATAAAACTTTTCAGATAGAATCCCAATAGAAGTTTTTTTTTGTAATTTCAGCAAATCTTGAGGGTGATTTTAATAGTTTCCCAAATTTGAGGGTTTTTTGTTTGGTAATTTTGACTAAGGGAGGTAACTATAATTTGTCATTTATTTAATGATCAATAATTTGTCAATATTAATGTTTGATAAGTCAATAGTACATTAATTGATTTTTTGGAAAATTGGAACATAAAATAATAAGAAATGAAAAGTATATCTCTTTGCAAGGAAAAAGAAAGTCGGTGGCAGTATATTGAACTAGTGACAACGCTGGTCATATAAAGACCGCAATAATGATTTGCTATGCTTAATAAAGATAAAATTTGTGATTAAATTATCATTATTGATAATTAGTAATATAATTGGTGAAAATGATAATCTTATTACTAGTCAACGTGATAATTTTCTGTTGCAACTAAATTGTGAATATTGTCGATCATAATTAGTAGTGACAATCTATACTATTATATAAATGATCAATATTTTTTAATAACTATTTTTCATTGGTTAATATTTTTCTTTTTTTTTTTGTTTGTTTTTGACTTTCTCTCTCTCATATTTCTTTTTATACGTTCTTTTTATTTTCTCTTCTTTTTTCCTCTTTCCCCTCCCTCTCTCCCCTATTTATCCTCTTTAATCTTCCAATACTCTTGACTTTCATATTTTTTAAATTTCTTTGTAATTTTTTGATTATTTTTTATTTTAAATTTTTTTGACAATAAATTATTTTATTTTTTACTTATTACTAATTTTATAAATATATTAAAAATAATTAAAAATATTTTGGTGGTATAGATACCGCCAAATAAAAAATTAGCATATTATTAAATTAAATTAGTTTTTATTATGCATACTGGTTGAATGTGTCAATATTATTAGTTTAAATAGTAGATTTGTTTAGATTTGGTTACTAATAATATATATATATATATATATATATATATATATATATTTCTTAATGTATATGTGTACTTTCAATTTTAACATCATTACTTTATTTTCTTCGCATTGTTATTACTTTCGCTTTTCAATGTCTACACATCGATTGCTACTTGAAAAAGAAAATGCCCTAATATCAAACAAAGCCACAATTTCCATTTTCTCTTTTCTTTTTCTCGTCGTCTTTTTCCATTTCTTCTTTTAAGGGCAAAGTCAAGATTTCAGGAATAAGTAATTGTCACTTAGACTTCAAAAGAAAACTAGCTAGTTTCCAACCCAAAAGAAAAGCAAAAGAAAAGTACAAAAAAGGGCACTAAATGAAAGAGAGAAACCTGAAAGTTTGACCAAAAAAAAAAAATTAATTGCACTAAAAAATTCTTTTATGGATCGAATGTATACACCTTACAGTTGCAGGGTGCAGATTCAGCCATGTAATATGTATTAATTTTTTTATAAAATACATGACTAAATTTAGACCGTATAGTATATGGATGGAGTCCATATACCGGGTCCATATAAAAATTTTCCCATGCATATGTTGCAGAAACCGTTTGGTGTCGTTTTACGCATTAAATTGTTGCGTGTTAAGTAACAAAACGGCAACAAAAGTTTCTTTTAAATTTGCTATGTGTTCCTTTTTTGCTGCATTTATGAATGAGAGACATCGCCTTTTTCTATTCAAGAAAGAAAAAAATCAGTAACAAATTTACGTGCATACATGAAATGGCTGAAAATTAAAAAGAAATCGAAGACGTATGAGATCACTTCTTCAATATAAAATTAACTATGAAAGGTATTTGTTAAAAGTTGTTATGGATAGAATTATTGAATTGCGTTTGGGAGTTTCAGCTTTTTTGAAAGCAGTGAGTCATCCTACTGACTCCTGTGGGATCCATTCCAACACTATGAAACCTTTTTCGTAAAGAAATATAAAACTCTTTTTCTTTTTTCTCTTTTGTCATCGATGGTTAATGGCTCGGTGTCTAACGTCAACAGGTGTCAATTAAATTTCGATTTGAATATTAACAATGTACATATATGAGTAGTGCATGTGTGTATTATCAAAAATGGGGGGAAAAAATTCAATTCAAGTCGGATCTGATGATTTAAATATAAAAGTTTACATACCAAGAGTTGCATTCCAATAAAAAAAAAAAAACTTATTGGGTATTGATATATCTAATGAGAAGACACAAGGCATGTCATTTTTAGATTGATGTAATCGAAACATTAATAATTCCAAAATTGTATCCTCGTTTGAAATTATTTTTATGTAATTGCAAGGGATTATAGATTTATATATATATATATATATATATATATATATATATATCATTTGAATACCTTTCTATAGTCTTAAATTCAAATCATTTCATTCAAATTACAATTTTGAAGTACTTAAGTACATCTATTCGTACATTGGTAATCAAGTAGGAGTTATCTAGCCGAAAGGACAGTTTAGTTGTTAATAAACTATCAAAATTATAAATATATATATATAATAAACTATCTGGTTAAATACGTTAAGCATCCCAATTTTTAAGATATTTTGCACTTTGGTACTTAATCTTGGTGAATGTGCAATCATGGTACCTAATGTTTGTAAATTGTGCTATGATGGCACTTCCGATTGAATATTTCGGAATATTTCATTAAAAATGTAGAGGTAATTGCATTTGACCTCCTTATATAATTGAAATTGATGTAAAACCCTTATAAACAAAAAAAAAAAGTCAAAAACCTCCTTATATCTTAAAAACTACCAAAATACCTTTACTTAATTAAAAATTTATAACAATTTAATTTTTTTAATTTGTTAACTTTTAATACTTTGTCTCTATTTTATGGTGAATTACAATTATATCTCTAATTGAGTGAGGGTTGTTTTGGTAATTTTTTAGATTGGGGGGGGGGGGGAGTTGACTCTTTTTTTGTTTATGGGGTTTTACATCAATTTTCAATTATACTAGGGGGTCAAATGTAATTAAGTCTACATATGCAATGGAATATTTCCAAAAATTCCATCAGAAGTATCACTAGAGCACGATTCATCAACGTTGGATATCACATTCGCAAAGATTGAATATCAAAGTAAAAAACACCCCAAAGATTAAGGTACTCAACGTATTTAACCCTAACCTATCATATAGGGAAAAAAAGATAGAAATTATTGGATATCATTTTTACCCCTTATTTATGAAAAAAGAAAAAGGAGAAAATTAAAAGAATAATATTAGGAATGTATCAATTAAAGGGATAATGTTAGGAACGAATCAAGTAAAGAAGAAAAATAAGTCAAGGTTTACATGGTTCAACAAAATGCCTACTAGCTAAACTGGAGGATATATTTTATTGCTCTAGAATACTAGCTACACTGGAGGATATATTTTATTGCTCCGTTCTATGTTACATATTTACAGGAGTTATGCTCTAGTTATATATATATAGAGATGGAGCAACATTTCAAAATAAAATCATCTAACTTGTTTAGCAAGTGAGACTGTCGTGCCAACTTAACGAAGCAAACAGTCTAACTAAATCAGGCTCTACATCGCCTAACTAAATCAGGCTCTATATCGCCAACAGACAATGCAATTGTATAATAAAACTAATCTGAAGCACATAAGACAAATTTGTGGATGATTAGAACTTGTACCTCCACAATAATATCCGGATTTTCTTGTAATTAAAATACTAATAGTTCCTAAATAAGTTTTCAAATTACTTTTTTGGGCCTATACCTTTTCCTTTTTTGTTAAAAAAAAAGGTTTATTTTGAAACGTACTTTATAATCTTTTTTTCTTGAAAATAACCAATAATTTTTAGAAAAATTCCCCATAGTTCTCATAAATATATGATTTACGCCACAACTTTAATCGATTCTCGGGCTCATTAAATACTACTCATGTGGATAATACCTAAATGATGTTTTCAACTAGGGGTGTAAATGGATATTAATAGAAGTGGATATGCAATATCCGAATCCATATCCAATTAAGTTTTTCGATATTCTTATCAATATCCGAATCCAACGGATATTTAAAATCTCATATTCGAATTCGAATTCGAATCCGACGAATATTTTGTGAATTCGAATATGTCTGTATCTATTTAGTATTTCCAAACACTTAAACAAAATTATAGATATCCGAATATTCAAATATCCGTTTTGGCTTACAATTATCAAAATTTCCGATTGCATATCCAAATACGCTTATCCGAATATCCAAGTTTGTTTATATAAATAAAAAGTTAAAAAAACTTATACAACTTATCTAATTGAAATTTATATAAATATATATATATATATAAGTATAGTATATGCTCACAATATAAGTAAAGTTAATATATTTACTTATATATTTATTTCGTTGTAAATTATGAAAATATGAGTCAATGAAAACGGATATATAGTTAATATATCGGTATCTATTTATTACTCAGATACCTAATATCGGATATAGTTAATATTCACTTTAAATAGATATGGATAATATAGTCTATGAATAGGGATGGCAACGGGTCGAGTTTGGTACAGGTTTGGTCAAACCTGAGACCCTACCGCGAGAATTTTCTGGACCCGAGACTTATCCTAGACCCGACCTGGACCCACATTGGACCCAAACCCGGTGGGTTGGACCCGCTGAACCTAGAAAAAACCACTCTATTGTCCACTTCTAATAAACGCGATTGACCCAATTCTGGATCATCTTCTGGAATCGTATAACTATCAAAAGTGAGTGACTATTCATCTAAACTGTTATAGTCCGAATACTCATAAGTCCAATACCATTGATGTCTAATAGCTTTGATAGTAATGGCTGGATCTACTACTACCTCGTCTATTGAATATAAGAGAGCAAATGAGTCTTTCTTTAGTTGCTGAATTAATCTTCCATCCTTGGTATAAGCTATAAGATCAGAGGCTATTCAAGACTGTTGATATCCTTTTTGTACGCTATCCAATTCCATGAGTATACCATGAAGTTATAAAGATTGTAAACCAAGGCGAAATAGTCTCGATTTCCTATCTATAAATAGAAAGTACTTTATAGTCGTCAGAGTTAAGGTTTGAGAGAGAGGGGGAAGAGTTGCTTTTAGGGTGAGAAAGGGTCATGAATGTTGTCCCTATTGGGATGGGCCCTTCCCCATAAGGCCCCACCGTCGGGGCATAAGCGCCCTCTTGCTACCCATATACGAGGCGCCGTCTTAGCCTTCCCTGACCAGGATCGCTCCCACACCTGTAGTGTTCGTGATCGGACTCCTCAACTGTGTATTGATCGAAAGGGAGGGCGGCACTGCCCCCCAACCAAGGGGGTGCTTACGTCCAGTATGTCCCCCCTTATCCCCGACCTGCTATGGTGCCCCAGGGTGGGTAGGAGCGGGTCGAGTCCGTAGCCCAGCGGAGCAACAGCCTCGTCCGGATCTGATCTATTTACTCGGCAATTCATCCGGTGACTAGTGATTATTGTTGAGATCTTGTTGGTATATCTATGTTACCACTCCTAATCCTTCAACCACTACTGAGCATAAAACTGTATCTGTGTCTGAGGATGAGTACACTAAGTTCCTTCAATATCAAGTAGCAAAGCAGTAATCTATTCCTACTGCATTATTTGCCCTACCTTTCTTTTTAGGGCCTGGGGAAAGTCCTTCCACGCTCAAAGCTCCTTTATAGTATAGTAAGGGCTCACGCCTTTGCCTTTTCACACTATCTCACCTTTCTCAGCTCCCCTGCCTTTGCTTTCTTAAACTAGTCCCAACCCGCCCCGCGAACCTGTCCTAATAATTCAAATTTTATTTTTTAACAAATTTCTTTGAAACAATAATTTAAAAATGTACAAAAAAAATAATTACCTTTTTCCATTTTAGGATAGAATGATAAAAATTATATAAAATGATATTATTTTGATAAAGAGTTCTATTTGGTTGAAAGATACAATTCAAATACATAAAACAAATATAATGATTCACGAAGGAAAACAAAAAAAAGAACAAATCGACCAAACAAAACCAAATTCACGAAGAAATATATAGAGATAGATAGGAAGAAATAACATTTAAATTACACTATTGGATAATTTGCAGTTTGAATCCTAAGATTATTAAGAGAAAAAAGCATAATGCACTCTCAAATATAAAAAATAGCACTATTAAATATATTTATATATTATAAATATTTGATTTTATCCTAATGCACTCTCAAACATAAAAAATATCCTATTTTTTTGATTTTTTTTATTTATATATTATTTATTTATATATTATAAATATATATATACTGATTGGGTTCGGGCCGGGTATGCACTTTTTAAATTTTATAAGTCCTAATTAGAATAATCTCCAGATTTTCATTTCAATATTGCCACATTTTTCACTTGAAATCTCTTGTAGGATGGAATTACTTAATTGGTAAACTTCGTGCCCAAAATTTGGTATTATAAAGAAAGAAAATCAATTTTTGGAAGATCAAGTATTCAAGTTTTTTTCCCCCCCTCTAATTTGGTTTCCGAAATAGTCGAGTAATATTTGTAATAAAGGTCCATATATATATACATATATCAGAACATGCATAAGTTTAAACAATAATAAAACTAATCGCTGTCAAAAAAAAAAAAATATCTATATATCTCTTTCGCTAACAAGACCTGTATAATGGATAGACCCTTTACATATATAATGAATTTATTAAAAAAACAAATGTGTTCTGTAAGAAATTTCATCAAATTTATAATGAATTTATGAAGAAGTTTTATTAAAATAGGGTTAGAAAAAATGAGTGACAAATCAAATACTAAGAGCTTGTGACGAAAAAAATTCGTTATATAACTATATTCCATAACAGATTTTATCGAACTTATGGTAGAATGTTCAAATAATGAAAAAAAAATGCTTTATCATAGCGAATACTATTCATTTATTATTTTATTTAGTCATCTAGAATACGTCAAGTCTAAATTTTCCCAATTAAAATATGCAGTTCCAAAATTTATACATATAATATATATGTAGGTGTATAAGGAATTAAATATCATCAAGTAATAAGAAGAATTTTATTTCTCAATAGTTTGATCAAATTTGGATTCAAATTTAGTCGATATCTATTGATGTGAACGTTGGATGATCAATGACAGTGTGATAATATATCTATATATATATATATATATGTGTGTGTGTATAATGAATTACATAAGGGCAAACAATGACCGAAAATCATGAATAAATCGGTCTCTCAAATTCTCAAGTGCTTACCACTACATAAATTTGTTTTGGCACAGACAGCACAAAAATAATGTAGGCCCCACTTTTGCCCTTGTTAAGCAAATGACGACATAATTCATCCCAAAAAAAAAAAAAAGAAAAAAAAAAGCATAAAATCCACCTCGGCCCCCAGCTTCTCAAAGGCCAATCCACCCTCTCTTCCCTCTGTTTTTCTCCCTCTATAAATGCCCACCTAAACACCTCTCTCCACCCCACTCCACCACTGTCCTCCGCCGTGTCCTTTCTGTCCACATTCCTCAACACCACCACACCAAACCCACAAATTTCACATTCATTTGCAAAATTTAAAAATAAAAAACTAAACATTAAGTCTTACGTATAAAAGAAAAAATGGCCATTTATGCAGCTTCAGCAGCGCCGCCGTCGCCAGCGCAGCGGTCACAGTGGCACTCGCCGGTGCCGTACCTGTTCGGTGGCTTAGCTGCCATGCTGGGCCTCATTGCTTTCGCCCTCTTGATCCTGGCTTGCTCCTACTGGAAGCTCTCCGGGTACCTCGAAAACAGGGGTGACGGCGAGAGGGATATAGAAGCAGGGGAGGCCGACGGAGGAGAAGGCGGTGCTATGGCCGGGCCGCCGGTGATCGAGGAGAAGTTTCTGGTGATCATGGCCGGCCAAGAAAAGCCCACTTTCTTGGCCACGCCGATGTGCAGCAGAGCATCGTCGTTTAGTAGTAAGAGCACGTGTAGCACCAGTAGCAGTGAAAATAGTACCGTCTCGTCGGAAGATGATTTCGGCGCGAAGAATAAGGAAAATGGTGGAGGAGACGCGGCGGCGCGTGAACCAGCCATACATAGACTTCAGTGATATCATCTCTCTCTCTCTTTTTTTTTTTATTTGTCCTTTCTGGGATTTTGGGATTTTTGGTGACTTGGGTATGATGATTTTCTGGATTTTAACATCTTCTTGTCGGGTGGGGCTTTGAAATTTTACGGAAATGTAAATAATTTTTGGAGTAGATCAAATGGGATGTGTATGTATAATATATAGATATATCTAAGTATATTAACCTTTAATTCCTCAACTTGTACTAGTCTCTATCTTTAATTTGTTCTGCTTTTTCATTTCCCTTTTTTTGTTCTTGTTGTTTGCAAACTGAATGATGTTTCCGTCAGAAACTTATACGGAGAACAATAAATTAAAAAAGCCATTGTCCTCAAACAGGCGCGCGCGCGCATATATATATATATATATATATATTACAAGACAATTCCTTGAATTGGGGGCCGTGAAATATCTGCAGCGAATTTCTATTGAGTAAAAACTCCAAAAGAGTGAATTCAGCATGTAAAAAGGTTTTGTGTTTTGTAGAGAGAGAGAGAGAGAGGAAACAAGGGGTTTATGAAGAGTTGAGAAGCTAAAATTAATGAAAAGCAGAAGACAGAGAAAAACATGAGCGATGCATCAAAGGCTGTTGCTGCGTGTAGCTGGTCACGTAACACAATGGATGAACACGTGGACGGTCACAGATAATGTGGCTTCTCCTCTGGCGGGTCGCGGCGAGCCGTGAAAGTTTGCAGTTGCCGCTGACGTTAGCTTGACACATTTTTCTTTCCATTTTTTTTTTAAATAAAAGAATACGAATGCCGATTGGTCGCGTTTCGGAAATAACAATGGTACAGCCACGTATAGATCAGGTGTATTTCTGATTTTTAAATTATATTATTTAATATATTTGATTAAATTTGAATAATTATTTAATTCTGTGTTAGTGTGTTTTTTGATCGTCATTTCTAATTACTTTTTAATTATTAGAGGCATGTAGTTCTTAAGTGCACTCCTTACTTTGAGATCCTAACTCTACCACTAGGGGTGGGTTCGACAAAACTCAAGATCTTCCCTGTCGAGATTTTTTGGTTTTAGGACTTGAATCCGATCGACTGTGTTGGATCCAATAGGTCCATTTATATTTTTAAAAATATTTATAAAAATTATGTATTTTTTGAAAAATAATATCAAAATATCTTTTTAAAGATTAAAAATTATTAGTATTGTCAAAAGGCTAGTCATTTATAAATTTCTATGATTTTTGGAAAGATAAAAATATTAATATATATTTATTTTTACATATATTGGAAGTATATTAATTTACTAATGTAATATAATTTTTAATATACAAAAATATTATGCTTATATTTAACATGTGACTATTTCTGTAGTATATACAACCTTATATATATATATATATATATATAAAGTCTAAATATACATCATATACATTTATGTATATCACACACACACACACACACATGCACACACTTATTTATATATATATATGGGCGAATTACACTAACCACCTCTGAAGTTAGGCTAATTTACGAAATTTTTTTTATTTTTCAAACATTGTCAAAAATCCCCTGAGGTTATACACATATTACAAACTTATTTCAATTTTCGAAAATATCCCTTATCTTTTTTTGGGGTTATTTACACTAACCACCGCTGAAATTAGGCTAATTTACAAGAAATCTCTTGTAATTTCAAAAATGACCAAAAATTCCTTGAGGTTATACTAATATTATAACTAGCACCTACTTAAGTTGACTTATCAACAATATTAATTCTTTTTTTTTCCCTCTATAATATTGTTATCATAAAATTTTAATGTAATAGATTTGAAAAAAAATGTAATTATTTATTCAAATAAACATTCTGAATCTAACTAATTTCTCTTAAAATTTACTCCTTATTAGCGATAATATGTCATACTTGATATGTTGATAGATACTTGTAATGCATTAAATTCAAAATATTTATTTGAATAAATAATCACATTTTTTTTTCAAATATATTACATGAAAATTTTATGATAACAATATTACAGAGAAAAAAAAAATTAATATTGTTGATAAGTCAACCTAAATAAGTGTCAGTTGTAATATTGGTATAACTTCAGGGAGTTTTTGGTAATTTTTGAAACCATAGGAGATTTATCATAAATTAACCTAACCTTAGGGGTGGTCAGTATAAATCACCACATATATATACACATATATATAAATAAAAAACTTAAAGTAGACGGGTTTGTGGGAGGATCCATTCTTTAAAACAAACGAAACCTGTCCTGTACCTATTTAAAGCTTCAAAAGTCTGCCCCGTTAGGGGTGGATATATATATATATATATATATATATATATATATGCTATTATATATTTGAAGGAGGTGTTTTGATCAAAATGTGCAATTTTGACCAATTTTTAGAATTTTGAATTATTTTTATTATTTAAAATTAATTATTTCATTGATTGGCATTAATTGTAAATTTCTTAATTCTCTCTCATAATCATTAAAAACCATCAACCATGATGATATTTTTAATACTTTTTGTACTATCTCCCCCTCTCTCATAAAATTTAATAGTAGCTTTCAATAAAAACATATACATAAAAAAAATTTAATTAAAATATTACGCAATCCTATCACATTAGTTATGATTTAAGAAATGTTAGGAATGTAAATATCAACATAATGTCTTTTATGGTAAATTTCTTCTCAAAAATTAAGAAAAAAAGCATTCAATTAAAACTTATATAACTCAAACTTGAAAAAATGTCTTTTAATATGATATGTCATATCTCAAATTAAATTATACTTTTAAAAGGATTTAAAAAAATGTGGATACAAGATTATCAACGATATATTATTTCATCTTTTTATCTCTATCATTTTTTTGTATACAGTTTAACACTATGTGAAATTTTTATCATCCAACCATTTTTTTTTCATTGTCATATCTTTTATCTTTAATTTTTTTGGTATTAAATTGTTGGCATATTCCACTTTTATTTATTTATTGTTCTTTACTTCCTAATGAACTTATTTTATTTATTTATTGTTATTTATATAGTTTAATGTTATATGTACATTATAAAAAGTTTATATCTGATACAACAGTCTTTGACCAAAATCATCTAATAAGCCACAAAATGATTTTGATAGCGGTTTTTGATTGCAATTTTGGTTAATTGTGATCTTTCAAATTTTTGAATTTCTTAATTAAAAAAATTGATTGGATATGTCTTTTGAAATAATAATAACAACAATTAAAAACTTATTTATTCCACTCACCCGCTTACTTACCCACTAACATATCCAATTACGTACTCTCACTTTTCCATGATTTTTGACTATATAATTAGGATATTCATCAGAAAATGAATTGAGATACCAAAGGAGATTATTATCCAAAAAGAGAGAAATGAAAGGAGATTCAAAATGTTCATAACATCTAAGATTCATCTGACGCAAGTTTAGGGCGAAAGGTTTATTTGGAGATGTGAAAGAAGATTCACTACATTCAAGATACATCAAGAGTATTTAGTATTTCATAATTTAATTATTGTTTTATTTATATTTATATTTTATAATTATTTTTTTTGGTAAATTAAATTTTAATTTTAATTTATTTTACAATAATTTACATCCATATATATATTTAGGTGCGTAAAAAAATATAGTGTCACATCTTGCAATGTGGATAATAATTTATTATTTTGTGATTTATTAACTTAGAGTAGCTCATAGTTTAATATTCTTAACTTTAATATTATTTAAAAATTTTATTTATAACTTTAGTTTAGATCATATATTTATATTTTAATTTTTTTGACATGATTTTTTTGACACGACAATACTTTTCTTTTTCCTTTTTAAAATTTAAAAGCTTTAAAAATGAGTAAATATTGTTATTTATTTAATTATTGAATTGCATTGAAAATTATTTAGACAAAACATTATCTCACAGGAATAATATATTTTAATTTTTTTTTATGCAATACAATAAATGATATTTGTGCAGAGTACGGAGTACATGCTAGCATATACACACACACACACATATAATTTAAACTAGACGGATTTGAGTAGGATCCTTCCTTTAAAACGAACCCCCATACTTGGTTTTTTTTTTTTTTGGATAATTACCGCCCCATACTTGGTTTTTTTTTTTTTTTTTGGATAATTTCCGCCCCATACTTGGTTATTCAAAAGTCTGCTATGTTAGGGGTGAATTCAAGGTCCGATTGCCATTCCTATCAAAGAAACATTAGCTATTCAACATAATTTATTCAAAACTAATGAACACAATTCATAATATTGAAATTAATATAAATATTTACACATTTGGTGAAACTCGTAATTAAAATGTTGAAATTAATTGTATGGGACATCATCTCTAAAATTTGGCAAAGATTATTTAAATTAATTATAGAGAGTTGAAAAGCAATGTGAAGGTATAGGCTGCCAAATCAATGCAAGCTGCAGCCTTCTTGGGAATGTAATATATATTAGCTGTTATTATTTACTAACAAATTGTAATTTTAACAGATATGAATTGGGACATAATTGCTTCATTTGAATCCTGTCAAGAAAAATGTCTACATTCTCCAATATAATGAAAGGATGTCTAGATTCAAGATGAATTTTATAAACATTTATAGAGTTAGATATCATTACATATAGAGTTAGTCAAGTTTATTGATCAATATGCAACATTTTATCATAGCTCACATAGTTCATTTGAAGAAATGATCAGGATTTCATTCACTTACAAGCACTAAAAAAAAAATAATATTTTGTAATGACATTTTTCGTTAGAAAAAATCTGTTTTTTGTTACTATAACATTTGGTAATGAATATTTTCGTTACCAAAAGTCGTCCTATAAAGCCCTACGCTAAAAGTTTTTGTAACGACTTTTAGTTTTTCGTCACAAAAAGGTACATTTTTGTGACCAAATATTTCGTTACAAAAAGTTTTTTTTTGTGACCAAAAATTTTCGTTACAAAAAAGCTAACAGGCCAAAACTTACACCGGAACCATGACCTGCGTGCCGACCCGGTTCGAATATATAGCTTTGTCTTTGGAAAGATTCAAACTCCTGACCTCAAGTATAACTCATCCAAGGGTTGCCGCTACACCAAGTGATATTTTGTTGAAAGTTTGGTGTTTTATTTTTCTTATTTGTTTTCTACTTCCATTGATTAATTTTAATTTAATTTAATTAATTATTAATTAAATAAATTCTAATAATTATAAGAGCTTTGTTAGTTAAAATACGTACTATACTTATGTAGTACTATACATAAGAATAATTAAAAAATACTTTTTTTTTCATACATATTGTAAACATAACGAATAATATTCATAACTTTTAATATAACAATCTTTAATATACCTTATTCTGTATAATACTTGATAAAATAATACTTTCATTTTATGAAAATTTATTAAGTTTGTTTTAAAATTTGTAATATATAAAAATATTTATTGGTATAATATATCAAAATATATGATAATTATAAATTGAATATCATATAAATAACAAATTTTTAATACTTCATAAAAATATTAATAATAATATAAAATTTATATGATGATTGTAAATTAAATAATTTAATGAATAGTTTTAAAAAAATCTTTTTTTTATTATATATATTACATAAAAACCATAATTTATGTAAACATAATATCAAAATAAAATATTAATAATTATATATAATTTATATGATGATTATAAATTAAATAATTTAATGAATAGTTTTAGATAATCTTTTTTTATTATATATTACATAAAAACAATAATTTATGTAAACATAATATCAAAATAAATCGTATTTTTACTCTCGAATATATTTTCACATTCATATTGTCCTCGTACTTTTAATCGTATAATAACCATTTGCGTAATATTTAGCCAATTTTTTCACCGTAACTTTTGAAAAATATTTGTAACATATACGTATGTGTTGAATGCCGAATATTTTACTTGTCCGATATTTAACTATAACTAAAATTATGTGAGACTATATATATATATGTATATATTAAATTATGTGAACAAATTTTATTAATATTACTAATTTTTGTATTTTTTTTAATTTATTAATTTTTAATTTTTTTAGCCACTATAAAAATATATCACTAAAAATCAAAATTACTAACAAAATTTTAATGTCCATCCAAACACATTTTTTTCTCATCCAAACGGGGTTCAATAGTCCATTGATATCAAAAACACAAAGCGGTTATTAACAAATCTTAATGTTCTATAAAAGAGTATATATTATAAATCATGTCTAAAGTTTCATAACAAATTTCAAAGTTGTCACAAATAAAAACTATTTTTAGTGACAATACTATATCATTCGTAATTAATATTTTCATTTGTCACTAAAAAGTAATTTTTTTGTAACAACAACTTGTTTTCCGCAACAAATGTCCTTTGTGGTCACTAAAGTTTGATTTTTGGTAGCAAACTATTGCTTTTTGTAACGAATTATCATTATCATCACTAAAAAATAACATTTTGATAACAAAATCATAGTTAATTTGTCACCAAAAACCAAATTCTAGTGACAAAATATACATTTGTTACCATTATTTTGTTACTTAAAATGCATTTTTTGTAGTGAAGGAACTGCAACTAGTGGAACAAATTATTATAAATTTAATAAAAATATAAAATGCATCACATAACATTGTATTTTGAAAAAAAATGTCATTAATATACTAGCAAATGCTATGTCATTAATTATTGCTATAGTTCTGTTTTAACAAAATTTGTCATAAATCCATTACAAATGTCTTTATATTTACAAGAAAATATCGATTATGAATTTTTCATGAAGGGTGTTATCTGTAGTGAGTATGAATATACATATAGTAATATTTTTAAATTTATCAATTAATTCTTCGTGTTTATTTGATTCTTATTTATATATTATCGTCTAATATAGCTTATTTAACATATTCAAGTTTGATTGTTTGAAACGTCATCATTGTTCCAAAAATTTAGAAAAAAGAATGGGAGAGAGTTGTAACCAAAACGAGTTGACTCAAATAGAGTATTATTTCAAGTTTGATTTAAAATTCTAATCCAGCTTTAAATTTTATTTGAGTATTAAATAAATCTAACTACGATCTCTAATCGAGCCTAGCTTGAGTCAGTTCGAACAATTTGATAATATTTTTACACATATATTATCAATTAATTCAGTTGAATTCTAAATTTTATCGAACAATAAAAAAACGATGTTCAAACTTGATTATGCTTAACAAATTGAATTCAAGCAAACTTGTTATGATCAATTTCGAATCAAGTATCGAGTAGGTTGATTCATTTTACTGCCTTATTAGTAATGCGACAATAACAAAGGTTGGTATTGGTAAAATTAGCCACGGAAGAAAACAAAAGATGGCAACATCATAAAGCATAATAAGAGGGATGAAAATGGGGAGCTAGTGGTGGTAGCTAGTGTTTTACACAACAGCATGCATTGTCTGGTTCAGTGGACTACTGCATCATTTTGTGCTTTCCAATTCAGAATTTAAAAATCATTAAACCTGGGAAATTAAAGGACCCTATGTTCGAATGAATGCAACTAGTCCCCTTGGTGGGTGGGGATTAATATTTATAGAATTGACTCATGACCAAATATGGACAACAATCACATTATGATGAGGGTTATCTAAGTAGTGGCTGCAAGTACCTATCCTTATCAATTTTCATTTTACAACGTCTTAATGATTTGCTGACATAAGAATATGGATATTCCTTCATAGTAAGGGTTTTTTTTATTTTTAAAATAAGATGCAATCTATTATTATATATAGTTTAATTATATCAGGACTCACGAATTAAAATCAAATTATTAAATTAATTATCAAACACAGAGAAAATTATTATACAATAAGTGATAGACTATCTACTGTTCAATAAATTAATACTTAAATTAATACTCATATAAATAGGACTCGAGCTCTTAACCTTATAGTCATGGGGCCTCCCCTTTCTATTGGCCCAAGGGCTCCTAGGCCAGAGTAATAATTTTTATACATTCCCAAAATATGGGTTAAACATAAGGGTGTGTATCACTAACGGTTCTTAAAGTTGAAAGTTAATACCACTTTAGTTCCGAAAGTTTAAATTGTTTAATTTTAGTCTATTATGTTGTATATTAGTAACAATTTAGTCCCTTCAATAAATTATTCTGCCAAGTTTCATTGGAAATATTTCTCGGAATGTCATTTTTTATCAATTTTCACTGGACAATTTATTTTTCTCGGATCAGTTTTATGCAAAAATTGACAAAAATACTCTTCGAGTAAGTATTTTGGTAAAATTCGGCTATAAAATTCATTGAAATGACTAATTAAAGTGTCATTTATTTATAGCATAAAAGCCTAAAATGTGAGATTTAAACTTTAAGAACTAAAATAATTACAAGGGCGAATTACATTTAAGAACTAAAATTAATTATAAGGTCCTCATGCTTCTAAAAAAGATCAACATTACTACCCTGCGTAAGGAGTTTTCTTTTTCTTTTCCTTTTTTTTTTAATGAGTTATAAGAGTTTGCAAAGCTTGATTGACCTTTACTTTTTTTATTTGGAGTTTTTGTAATTCTTGAAAAGCATCGGAGGTAAATTGCGTAACACCCAGTATATGGATATCAACATCAAATTTTAGAGCAGAAAATATTGAAAAAAAGTTGGGGTCTGTTCTTTTCTTTCGTTGACCTGGGAAAATTTGCAGAGAATGTTGTAAGGATTATTGTTCAATTGAATTGATTGTTTTGTAATAATACTCTACTCAATTCTCCACTAAAAAAAAAGGCGTAAAAATTAGCCAAAAATAGCTGCCGGTATATTTTGGCGGGATTTCAACGGCGTATGTTATTTCATATTTTGGTGGAATTGCGCTGAAATTCTGCCACACAACTTTGACGCGACAATAAACGCCAAAATAAATGATGGAAAACCGACGAAAAATCCCATCGGTATATTTAAAAAAATAAAAAAATAGTTAATTTTCTAATTTTCCGACAACATTCTTGCCGGCAGAATAAAAAAATATAAAAGAAAATCTTTTTTCCATTTTCCCGCATCATTCTTGTAGGAATTCCATCGGAATTTTAAAAAATTAAAGAATATTAAATTTTAATTTCCGAAAGAATTCTCGTGGAAAATTTTGCCAGAAATTAAAAAATAAAAAATATATATTAAAAATTCCAACTAGAATTCTGTGGGAATTTTGCCAAAATTTTGAAAGAAATTATTAAATTTTGATTTCTGACGGAGTTTAGAAGAAACATTTTGCCACGAACAAAGAAAAGAAAAAAGTAATTTTATAATTTAGCAGAGTTTTTCTTTGTTGTTTGACTAAAATTTAAGAAAATAAAAAATATTACATTTTCATTATTCGATGGAATTCTTGCGAAACATCCTACCGAAACTTACTAAATAAAATCAAATATTCCAAAATTCATACGAAATTTTCTACAAGAATTCCATCGAAATATTTGAAATAAATCTAAAAACATTCCCACTTTTCCTCCATTTTTCTCCACCTTTGTCTTTTCTTGTTCTTTCCCCTCTCTCTTCGTTCCAAAATCTGCCACCTCCATGCCACCACCAAGAACCCGCCGCCGCAACCACCGCCTCCCACCACCATCATCTAAGTATAATATATGTATGTATATGTGTGTGTGTGTGTAAATAGGTATTATATATATTTATGAAATATATAACCATATTGATATCCCATATATTATATGTATATTTACAGCTGTGTATATGTATAATCTATATTAGTATATTCATATAGTAGTATATATATTCCACTTTTTTTATTTTTACTTTTTTGATTTCCCAACATAATTTCATCAGATTTTTAAAAAACATTTAAAAATTTCAGAGAATTTTGGTGGGAAAATTTGCTGGAATTTGTTTTCAAAAAAAAATAAATAAAAATATTTTCAACGAGCCCCTCTGGCAACGTTTCCTCAAAAAGAGTTTTTCGATAGCTTGTCCATGGGAATTCTGCTGAAATTGGAAAAGAAACTATGCTTTTTTCATCGGCAGCTATCTCGTTACAGTTGCACGAGAATTCTACAAGAGTTATATGTTTCTGCCAGAACTTTCCATCGAATTTCACCAATTTTCTTCCAGTGCTAGTAGTATTCAAGATTGATATTTGTTTTGTTGAACTAGTATAACTCACTTTTCATTGATTTCCCAAGGAAGGTCTCCTAATAAGTATTTTTGTGCGTTGGATTTATTAAGTAAAAGGCAAAGCTATTTTGGTTCTGTAGTCAAAATTTTTGTCTTAATAGGTTCAATCGACAACCGTATCCGTCAAATTTTCAATTCCACAATTTCTAATGGTTTATTTATCAAAGATTTCCGAAAAATAGTCATTGAGAAAAGCGTCCAAAAGTATTTCCAACAACATTTTTCTCCATGGAGAAACTTTGGTACGGCATTGATAATTATTGTTTTATTATATTAAGGGTGTTCACAATTTAATAATCGACAAAACCGAACCAAAATAAAAAGTGTAATTACACTTTTAATCCTGCAACTTAGGTCCTTTGACACATTTGATCCTCTTATATTCTTCTTTTTTCACATTTAGTCCCATATAATTTTAATTTTTGACACATTTGATCCGAGGGTGACAAATTTAGTCCTGAGCCTCCTACAAATATAGTCTTGATAAGGGCGGCCATCTATATCAAGTGGCCAACCCGAAATAAGATAGGCAGTTCCGAGAATAAAGGGTGACGGTTGCAGCTTAAAACCTATAAAATGGAGCTGAATTCACCATTTGATGGGACATAATCAACAATCAACAATCAATCAACACAACACGACTCTTCCAATCAAGAAGTCAACACTTCTCTGATTTCTTAGCTAAAATGAACAAAGATCAACTTTAGTTCAGTAGGTAGAAAATCGTACGAGTGTTTGTAGCCATACCTCATTTGGCTCGAAGTGAGGATATCAATGCACTCATTCCGTAACGTCACGAGGTCGTAGCCATCACTCACTCGAATTGGGCCTGGTTCGAGGTGAGATATCAATGCGACGGAGTGGTACCCAACATCCATATCTAGCGTATGCATGAAGAGGAGTACAGACGGAGTCAATCAATACTCGTCGGAGTGAACAACCTCTTAATACACCTACAAGTAGATATGGCCGGAGTCATTAATGTGGCCGATTTGTAGCTAGAGTTCTTAGGGACTGCTCAATGCATCTTTGTCATAGATATGGCCCGAGTCATCAATGAATGTGTGTCTGTAATCGAGTCCTGTAAAAGTCCGTGTGGCGAGTAGCCATCATATTCGAATATATTTTCTCTTCAATTTAAAGTTGTTCGACCCTTTTCAATTTTTGAGAGTGCTGAATTGTTAAGTCCTACATTGAGTTGTAGGCAAGTAGAACCTCAGGGGTAGTGTTGCCTACTCTGATTCAGTCGTTTTTCAAATAGAAGTCTTAGGCGCACCACATCATTTTTCATTTCAAACCACGTCATTTCTCACTTCGAACCACAAGACTTCCACTTGTGTGCTCCTGCACACTGGCACGCCCGTACCCAAACGCCAAGAGCCCACTTCGAATTAGTTGTTTTCCTATCGAACTCAGTCGGTTGGAACCCTGAGCTACCACTCCGGCGCGACCGAAGAAAATTTATGCAAACAAATAGTTAGTCTAAAGAAGTCATTAATTTGGCAGAAAAATCTTTAATTTGACCGGAGAAATGAGGGAGGACTAAAAGTGCAAATATAAAGGAATACATTTGTCAATTCAGGACAACATTTGTAGGGGCTCAGGACTAAATTTGTTACCTCAAAACCAAATGTGTCAAAAATTAAAAACGTACGGGACTAAATGTGTAAAAAAAAAGCGAACATACATGACCAAATGTACCAGAGGACCCAAGTTACAGGACTAAAAGTATAATTAGACGAAAATAAAATCTCGGTACATAATAAATATCAATCCAAAAAATTAATTTAACATTGCAATATATTTAATTTAGGGATAATTACTGTCACATTCCCTGAGTTAAAGTGAAATTACAAATAATTCCATCTAATTTCGAAAATTACAAATACCCCATGAGTTTTGCTCACTTATTGCTAAATCAGATAAAGAGACTGTAACTATATACGTATGCATAAGGGATAATTGCTTTTTTTGTCCTCTAAATTTAGAGTGTTTTCGATTTTACCCTCTCCGTTTATAAATTTTTTTAATTTTGTCCTCTTCGATTATCAATGTTTTGATTGTCGTCCGATTTTGGATATAACTTCTCGCCGGTGATGACGTGGCAATTTTTTGGCCATTTATGGTGATGATCGGAAAAATCGTAATTTGCGGCCAGAAAGTCGCGACATAAATTGCGATTTTGTCCTCTTCGATCAGAAGTTATGTCCAAATCGGACGACAATCGAAACATTGATAATAGGAGAGGACAAAATTGAAAATTTTGAAACGAAGAGGGCAAAATCGAAAATAAGTAAAATCTACAGAACATAAATGGCAATTATCCCTATGCATAATTATAATTCCTCACGTATCTATATACGTGTGCATAATTATAATGGAGCTCTAACTAATTCATGGGGGTCAATTGCCACCCGCCCGCGTGCCAAGTTGAACGTGCCTCTGCCACGGGCTATTTTATATGGATTGGCTTGACACATGAAGTTCTACAGGATTGAATATCTTAAGGTAGCCAACATTGTAAGATCGGTGACTCCGATACCACATTGAGAAAATAGATATGTATTTAATTTAACTCAAAAATTAACTAATGAAGAAAAATTGCCTAGACTACTTTAAAAAGCATTACAACCTTATAATAATTGATGTGAGATCCTTGAAGAAAGACCTCCAATTCCTTGGTTTCTTTTTTTTTTTTTTTTTTTTTGTTTTTATTTAACATATTGTGTTTTCCTTAATTCATCTAATTTGACTTGTGATCATGCGATGGTTAATTTTCAGCTTTCTTTTTATTCTCCATTCTATCAATTCATGAGACTTTGACTTTCCACTACTTGCAATCAAATTGATGTTTGAATCATACGTTGATCTTCATTCTTCAATATTCTTGATTTCCTATCAAACCACTCAACTTTCATCTATTGGATTGTCTCATTGTCCAATAACTCCAAATGGGGAACCTAAAACTGTTCATTTTCAAAACAACTAAGTCCTCTTGATTAGTTCTAAGTGCTAAACAATGTAGCAAATTACAAGCACATCGCCACCAACTTATTAAAAGTTGATTCTTCCAAATTTATATATGTGATATATGGCTTAATTGGATGATGACAATATCCAAAAGTTTGTGTTATTGGAAATGTCCCCTCCTCATACATTCATGAGAAGTGTTTTTAACATAAGACCAACTATATATGTGAGAGTACTTGATCTGAAAATCTTCTCTTCTATTATATATATATATATATGGCAGTTGTTTAAGAGTGTTTAATTTATTTCTAATTTACATCACAAAATTTTAAAGTTTTATGAGTTGAATGAATTTTTACTACATTACTTTTTCTCCCTAATTTGCCATCTCAAGATAGAGATTCATTCTGTACAATAGAATTCTTCATTTTCTAAAAGAAATTACTCTTCTGGCCACTTTAAATATTCATGACACGAGCAACCAACACAGTGACCTAGTGGTATTACTATTTTTATTTTTAATGTTTATGTTTAAACCTCACTAAAAATGTATATTTCTCAGTTATTATTTATAGACTAGTAGTGGCAAATCCATAACCATAATACTTGATTTGATCAGAAATCATAGTTTATTTGATTGATGTGCTAGCATCGCTACAATGACCAAGCTGGAATTAGTCTCAACCAACTATAGCGAAAGAAACATGCCCTAACATTCAGCCCATTATAAGTATGAAAATCTACCTTTCAATTATTAAAGAATACAAATATCATTTTTTTAATTAAACTGGTTTTTTTCCCCTATTGTTAAAAAGTTTGATTTTCGAACTCAAACTTTTAATGATGTATTCTTTCATACACTGAGTATTAAACATAGGAAATTTTTGATTTAGGATTTTTCCTATAAGATGTGTGATATTTTTTGGTGAAACCCACACTTAAGACATTTGATAAGTGTGTTTGTTGAGGTATGAAAATGGAAATAACATTAATTATTTAACTTGGATGTGTGTTTATTAAAAGCTTAATGGACAACGTTGCCCTTCTTATGTAATTTGAAAGGGACTATGGGAGGACAAAGTGATAGATGGGATGTGCCTAAGAAGGGGGGGGGTTTGAATTAGGCCTTAAAATCTTTTTTAAGATTTTTGTAAAACGCAGCGGAAAGTTTAAGGTTTTAAATATCAATGCTTTGCTTAAAAGATAGTTACTGTCCGGAAGTACCAACGATAATACCAGAGCAAGTAAATTATTGGTACTGTAAGTACCAGCGATAGTACCGGAGCAAGTAATGATATAAAATATGCAAAGTAATAAATGACACAGAGATTTATCCTGGTTCACCCAATTGGGCTACATCCAGTTCCTAAGTTTTCACTTAGGGTAACCTGTTAACAACAAACGATATTAGTATAGTTACAATATAAGTTTCAATGTAACAGGTAACTATCAATCAAGAGTTAAAAACTCTTGATAAAAAGACAAATATAAACAATTTAACCGGCCCCTGAAGCGAGATAGTGTGGTTGGTTCTGGAGATTAGTTCGCAGTTGAACACTTCTGCCAAAACCTCGGTGTAGTACGCTTAAACGTCTACTAAACACCTAGCTGGAACTACCAGTGCAACAACAACTCCACGACCCAATAACACTTCACAACTCAACTCACTCTCAAGGAATTCTTGTACTTGGAATCTCACTCTTCACCTCGAAAGTCCCTCGAGAAAAGAAAACACAAGCAAACAAGAATTATATAATGGTAAGAATCTTGATATTGAACTCAATACTCTCATTTCAACTATAAGAATCTCACACAATCACATTTTTCAAAGGGATTAGAGTTCTCCTTTAAATAATGATAGTTCCAATGGCTATATTGATGAGAAAAAGGAAGTAGCCGTTTGTGGCCTTGATTCTAGCCTAACAAATCAAGTTCAAACGATTATATTGATGATAAAAAAGGAATGAGCCATTATAAACTTAATTCCAGCAGAATAACTAAAATTTCAGACGGAAACTAAAGTTTCAAATTGTGATTAAGGCAAGTTACAGACTTGATTAATGTATTCAAATCATTCCAAGTCAAATTTAACAAAATGATAAAGATATGATCTTAATTTCAGCAGAATGAATAAAGTTCCAGATTGTAATTAAGACAAGTTCCAGGCGTGATTAATGTATTCAAATCATTCTAAGTCAAACTTACCAAAATGATAAAGATATGATCTTAATTTCAGAAGAATGAATAAAGTTCCGAATTGTAATTAAGACAAGTTCGAGATGTAATTAATGCATTCAAATCATTCCTAGTCAAACTTATCAAAATAATAAAGATGTGGAGTATAATAATATGAAAGGCAATCGGTAAATTTTCATCTAAATCTTCTATCATGATTTAGAACATGTGGTAGTTAATATTAAGGAAAGATATTAATCAAATCTTATTTTTTCCAAACAAACATGTGATGATATAAATGAAGGAAATAATGTTTGTTAGGGAATCATTTAAATTTGAAAATCAAGAGCACATCAAATATCTTTTCGGTATTAAGGAAAGATATTAATAAATCAAATTTATTCTTTCCAAACATGTAATAATATAAAAGAAGAAAATAATATTTTGTTATGAAATAATTTGAATTCGAAAATTAAGAATACATCAAATATCTTGAAAATAAAGGAGTCAACATAAAGAGGTCAACATAATGAAGTAAAAATACACGGGTTTATGAAATATTAAAATTGAAATCCCCGAAAAGCACCTCTTCATTGTATTTCTCTTAGGAAGTATTCACAGATTTCTAATTTAAGCCGCATTTTAAATTTTTGACTCATAACAAATCCAAAGATAAATCAAATAAACTTATAAGTATGATTCAAAATATGATAATACCAAAACAACACAAATCAACCGTATCTATAAAATAAGAAAAATAAATCACATGATCGACATTACACGCGCCTCGTTGCATGTAATAAAATTTTGGTCTCTAACTTAATGAGAAAAATTAAAAATTTGTTGCTATGTATAGTATCCCCACTCAAACTAGCCAGAGTCATCAGTCCTAATATTGTGTTGGCATATGCAAAGATCATTATTAATTAATGCGGAGATGCGGCATCGTGCAAATGCTGCGGGTGGGATGATGAATAATTTGCACAGTTCGCAGTAATAACAATCTTTAATAGTTTCTTGTTGTGTGCCTATGTTGTCACTTGTCAGCACTACTAAAGTGATTAACGAATGACAAGTGTACGAGGATCCTATTCCAACTCTTAATTGCCTTCCATTTTTAACATTTCATAAAGAAGCAGATGCTTCATTTCTTTCATACCATTTTAATTTTTCACCTCATGTCTTCTTTAGATTGTCTTTCGGAAGTGACTAGCCTCGTTACAAATCTCGGCATCTTGTAAAGCTCCTCTTGCACCTTATCCGGATAGCAAATTAGAATACATTTTATTAGATGCTATTCATTTGCATAACATTCAAATAATATTTTCGATTGTTATCGTTAGATTGAGTACGATGATGTAATAATTTTGTTTCTTTAATAATTTTTGATATAATCGTATTCGAATTTAACTGACTAAAAATATTAGTTGGTTGGCATCCACTGAACGAAAAACCAGAAATTTTCCCAATAATACATTGTAAGACCAATAACACAAATTTATACATAATTTAAAGTGGCCCTTTAAAGAAAAAAAGAAAAAGAAAGTGGGCTTGTTGAAAGATATATTCGTGTTGTATTTATTGATAAAACCACTTCTTCATACGGAAAAAATACAATTGGTTGATCATCAACCATAGATTTATCGTACGTGTGGAGTTGCATTTCCTCACACTGAAAATCAAATGGGAATGGTGTTTTCCATTATAAAATGCATATAAATTAAAGTTGCGCGTATACCAATAGCTATAATTTCTAATATAATAACAAGTGTTTGGTCTTAATAGATGGCATCAAAGCATCTAAACTTATAACGGTTGCTGGGGCATAACTAGCGATTTCACGCTAACTGCCGTCTAAAATGGTGTTTTGCACTATTAAATATATAACGAGATAAAACTTTGTCTCAACCAATGTTGGGAATAATTTCTGTTCCTGCACAAGAAGATGAGCAAATATGAACTAATCGAGGGTAGTCTCGGCTAAGATCCCTCGATATCTAAATCAGATATAAAGGGGAATATCAACTAGAAATATTATCATAGGCTCAAGTTATTTAACAATGCATACTTACTACCTCATTTATTAATGAGGAGCTATTTATGGTGGAGTCGTGGAGAACCTGAGCTCTAGCGTACTATGAACAATGTTATTTACCTAAATCACCTTTAAAATTTTCTAACTAATCATCATTTTGCATGGGTTGACTGATCAATCTAGTGATCTCATGTGGCTCTTAGAGTGTTTACATTAATGAGGATCTAATTCTAAAGTGACTTATAAAAAGTCAACCTGACAGCATGTATAATGCTCATATGAATTGATGATGCTTGCTTTAAATGCTTAGTACATTAGTAGGGTCACTTGTCGTGTTATAAAGTAGTTCGGATCCTCTATTGCATAATCGTGTTGTATCTTCTGCTACACTCATCAATACACGTCACGTGTATTAGTGAGCGGTTGAAATAAGGAAAGAGTTCATAAAGATCTAATTGAATTCGAGAAGATGGATAGATCTTCCATTTTTGAAACTTGAGGGAACCACGCCCTTGATTGTTTTGTTGCACTTTGGGAGTCTAGGGAAAAGTCGAAGGACTCCCTGAACTATGTCTCTTGGCGTTCGATCTGCACAAATCGAGGTGCTTTGGGCCCTAGTAGTCGCTCTTGATTCAACGGGCTTATAAATTCTTGAAAATGTTTTACTATATGTTTGAAAGTTAGTAAAACTTTCAAGAAATGAGCTTATAAATTTCTAAAATAAGATATAAGGAGTTTATATCCCATAAAAAGCAAAATATTCCTATTTCATCTTTAAAATCTTAGCAGGTTTGTTTAATCTCAATCAGATCAATTGTGAAGCAACCATTATTAATACATCATTAACCTTTACTATCTTATTTATTCAAATGGCCTAACAATTTATTTTTAGCACAAAATTAAACATCTTATAAGCTCTTAATGTTGGGATTTTATTCAAATTTTTACTTTTATTAATTGAATATTTTGTTTTAATAAAATAAAATTGGGCTAAATCAATACAGTTAATAAGACTTAATTTATAAGGTCTGATTTGTTTAACCTACTATTGTTAAGGCCTTAATTGTAACAGATGTAGTCTGACAATTGGTGCACACCCATTTTAGAAAGCCTCTAATGGAAGGATTCTGGGGTTATATTATATATTTTGCTAGGTCCTCTCTCCACTCCACATTCTGATATTCGCTTGTCCCATTGAAAACTATCAATATTGGAAAGAGATGGGGAGGAAGAACTAGCCAAGAATGTTTGTCTAAACATCCATATTGATGGGTTATCAATTATTGGTATAAGGTACATTGATTTAAATTTATACATAGTGTTCTAAATTTATGTATTGATCCTATGATTACAAATTTTTCTTACACTTAAAACATATTTTAAAACACAAAAATTTATAAAAATGTTTCAAATAATTTAGTCAAATTCCTCTGAGCCTCATAAATTATTGGCAAAGAACTAGTGGTTACAGCTTTTGTTGAAGAATGGTTAGCAAATGGGCACTTACACACCAACAGCTCCAAGCACGCCATGGTTAATTAAGTGCGGCTAGACTGCTACAGTAACATCCATGACGATACTGATATATATAAATATATGTGTGTGTGTGTACACTCACACACACACACACACACATAGCCAAAAACATTCTGTGCAATAATTCCTGCCTGAGAGCTACAATTCGAACTAATTAATTCCATACTCTTGGCCTACCAACAATTGACCAACACTCCCTCCTCATAACATGCTGATTAAAACATCGTTCAATCAGAGTCCAAATGTCAAGAAAACTATATCGTCCACACGGGTTTTTAAGCATACATATACACTCTCAGACCAACCGGGATCTTTTGTTACATTTATCAATCTTGCAACATCTCCTGTCAAATCCATAATACATCAGATTGAGAAAGACAAAAATCGTGATATGGAGAAATAGTTACAAATTCTTGTTTTTAATTTCAACAGTTCACCAATATACATACTATGCATTAATTGATGAATATAACATGAGATGTTATATGAAAATGTAGCAGAAGATCCAAATTGGTCTTGGACATGCATGCCAAAACGCATATTAAATAGTTTCATATGATACTACAATTACTCATCAATCTTGTTTGCATTAGAGATCACTTAGAATCCAAGTCTCTTGTGGTTAAGGATAGGCCAGAAAGGCCTTGTGGAACCATTGAAGATGGGGTTTTGTGTTTTCAATACAATGATTGTAAACTGCATTATTTTTGCTTTGACGTCAGAAGTTGCCATTTTGCCAATATTATTATTATTATTTTTTTTTGCCAATATTATTGTTGCTTTAAAAGGTTTGAAAATGACAAGTCACAAATATGGTTCATTAAATATTCTTGGCTACAATGGTGACAAATACCTTGAGGGCCTTTTTTCAAGAAAGAAATGCATGAATCTACAATGTTTTGTAAGGATATAATCATATAATATGTAAAAGAAAATGAAACAAAGCAAATATACATCTCTTCAAATCAACAAAAAGGATAAATTGAATATGGATGATAATAAAAATTATTTTTCTTATGTGCCTTGTGTAGTGTTATTCTTTTTGGGTTTTGTCTCATTTCCAGTTTTGGCTCTTTTTTATTTTTTTGGGGGAAATTTTGAATCGAATCGAGATCAGTCACATTGGGACTAACCATATGATAAGCGTGTAACACTTGGCATATGATTGATGTGTATTTTAGAGAGACTAATTAATCACATGGAAAGCATAATTACAATTATATTGTGATTTATTGGATGCGATCAAGTTGCGGATAAGATTTACTCTTACTGTTTGGATGGAATTTTTTTACAAGAAACGTATTTATTATTTTAAAAGAACCACTTTAATGCGAACGCGAGTGTTCTAGTTGGGCTTATTTTAAAAAAAACTAAAAAAAAAAACTATCCACAATAGTTTTCAAAGAAAATCACTTTTACGAGCAATTTTAAATTACTGCTTCCAAACGTGAAAGAGATTAACTTAAAAGAAATTCCTATTATAAAAAGTAAGAGTCGAAAACACTTTTCTTTTAACTTATCCAAATGGTCCCTTAAATGCTTATGTTTAATTTTGAAATTTGAAGGTCAAATGTTAGCAAATATATTGACAGAGTATTGGTTGGCTGTAATTGTAAAATCCTGACAAGCCCAAAAGTTAAGTGGGCTTCAATATTTAACAAAACAAGGACTAGAATAGAATGTACATCAAGTCTAGCAGCCCAACAATGGTGAATCCAGAAGCCATTTTCTTCTGTTAAAGTAATTTGTTTTTCGGTTTTATTACCTATATATATATATATATATATATTCACAAATTATGAAATTATTCTAGCGCAAAATTAATTTGCAGCACTAAAAATTAATACTGAAGAAATATAATCTGAAAAAAAAAAAAACTGAAAATGTGTACATATTAAAAGAGAACCCATTTGGACGAATTGCACCAAAAGAAAGAGAAAGCCTTCGCAAAAGTTGAGTTTTAATTTGCAACTTATGTGATGAGCCTTTAATACTTTGTGTATCATAGATACTACTACCATTTTTTATTAACTGTGGATTATAGTCTAATTATCCTTCATTTTGATACTTGAAACTGTTAATCTCAATACTACAGTTGAGCTCTCCAACGACTTGCTGAATGATCACAGATTATATTAATATTTCAGTTATCCCTAAGGGTTATTTAATTTTATGCTTACAATTTGAGTGAAAGGATTATTAATGGTTTAATTGAATATTGAAGAATAAGACTTACAATCAAACCATCAATAATTAGATCACTTTAATTTTAATCATAAAAATATACAAAAGTGAATATCTGTACAGCGTTTTAAAGAATGAGCTCCTGTAACTTCTTTTTGGTGCCTTTATAAGTAAACTTTCTAAAATACACTCAATCGAATCAATTTTCAGTGCCATGGAGTCATGGACTACCAACTTTTTGGGATAAATGCCATCGGGATTGTAACTCAGCGGTGGGGGTTTCGAATTAGTACCATTGAGGTCTTGGGTTTGAACTCTCTTGTTCTCTACCCTTTCTCTTTGGGTGAGTGTGTGGCGTTTCAATTTATATTTATAGAGTATCTCGAGTTGATTGCATTAGAAAAAAACCTTTTTGGGATAAATAACCCATGTCCACTTCAGTTGAGAGAGTAACTATCTTTTTTGTTTGTTTGATGTCTACCAACATAATTAACACTAATAAAAAAGTGAAAGTCTATTTTTATTCTCTCATCATTCTTTCTTCATTTTTCTTCCAACCATAGTATTCCTCTTTGCTCTTCTCAATTTTCAACTTTTCTCTATTTAATTTTTTTTCTTTAGACAAAATTATTTCATTCGATAAATTGAAACAACTATATATATATATATATACATATGTGTGTGTGTGTGTGTGTTTGGGCCCAAAAATAATTTTTTGAAATCAGATTCGGAGTGGGATAATATTAGGGGCCTTTTTCGCCACATCGAAATGAATTAATAAGGCCCATGCCACTGCGACACATCCATAGAGCTCACGTTGAAAGCTCAGACCGGAATAGAATAATGGCCAATAGCCCAGTAGGCCGAAAATATAAAATAGGAAAATAAAATAAATACAATAATAAAGTCAAAATTAAAATCCCTTACTTCTAGAGGTTGTTAGAAGAAGAATTACAGAATGGCTGGAGATAGGCTTTGTTATATATGAATATACCTAAAATAAAGGCCATGTGTTATTAGGAGTTTGAAATTTAAATAAAATGGTACAACTGCCATAAACTAGAAATAAGGACGGCCATTCATTTGGCCTGGATAAACTTGCCAACTCCAAGGATAAAGGGTGGCGGTTGCAGCCTGAAAATCTATAAAAGGGGTCCGAAAGGATCAATCAGGGGGCATCAAACATGAACCAACAATCAACACAACACAACTCTCTCAATCAAGAAGTCCACACTTCTCTGATTTCTTAGCTTAAGTGAACAAAGAATAGTTTTAGTTCAAGTAGGTAGAAAATCGCTATGGGTGTTTGTAGCCATACCTCATTCGGCTCGAAGTGAAGATATCAATACACTCATTCCGTAACGTCACGAGGTCATAGCCATCACTCACTCGGATTGGGCCCGGTTCGAGGTGAGACATCAATGCGACGGAGTGGTATCCAACATTCATATTGAGCGCATGCATGAAGAGGAGTACAGACGGAGTCAATCAATACTCGTCGGAGTGAACAGCCTCTGAATACACCCACAGGTAGATATGGTCGGAGTTATCAATGTGGCCGATTTGTAGCTAGAGTTATTAGGGACTGCTCAATGCATCTCTGTCATAGATATGACCCGAGTCATCAATGCGTGTGTCTGTAGTCAAGTCATGTAAAGTCCGTTTAGCGAGTAGTCATAGTCTTTGAATATATTTTCTCTTCGATTTAAGCTTTTCGACCCTTTTCGATTTTGACAGTGCTGAATTGTTAAGTCCTATATTGAGTTGTAGGCAAGTAGAACCTCAGGAGTAGTGTTTGCCTACTCTGATTCAGTCGTTTTTTAGATAGAAGCCTTGGGCGCGTTACATTTTTCACTTCGAATTGCATCACTTTTTCACTTTGAATTGCATCACTTTTTCACTTCGAAACACAAGACTTTCACTTGTGTGCTCCTGCACACTGGCACGCCCGCACCCGAACACGAGAAAGCTCACTTCGAATTGGCTGTTTTTCAATCAAACTCAGCCGGTTCGAACCCTGAGCGGCCACTTCGGCGCGGCCGGAGAAAATTTATGCAAACAATATGCAAATAAGTAACACATAAAAGTTAATTAAGTATTCCAATTTTATATGCATGATATATTAAAGCACATGAATTGAGGGACGCGCTGCTACTAGAGATGGCAATGGGTCGGGTTTCGCGGGTCCCCGACCCGCTCGGGATGGGTTTGGACCCCTTATAATCGGGTTTGGGACGGGTTGCGGGTCTAGAATTCTAGACCCGCACGGGTTCGAGTCGAGTCTCGGGTTCAAGTGAACCCGACCCGTATATATAAATATATTTAATATATATAATATAAATATATAAATAAATACAATTAAAAAAATCTTAAAAATTAAAAAAATTTAGAACATTTCTCTAACTATTGTTTTGAGAAGGTTGAACTCAATGGTATGACTATGAATATGTTTTATTAAATATGAACTAAGTGGTATTTGGTATTTGGTAATGTCATTTCTCTATCTATTGGTTTGAGAATATTGTTTTGAATATTTGAAGTTGATTTGATTATTATTATTTCATTTGAATATGTTTTATTAGATTTGATGTACAATTTGAATATTTTCTTTTATTAAGTTTTTTGTATAATTTAAAAATTATTGTCTCAAAAAAATTGTTAAAAAATAAAAATTTTAGTTATTGGAGTGGGTTTACAGGTCGGGTTTGGCGGGTTGGGATGGGTTTATGAACCCGGCGGGTTCAACGGGTCCAACCTGCCGGGTTCGGGTCTTTCGCGGGCCGGGTCGGGTCCGGGACCCGCCGGGTCTGGGACGGGTCTCGGGTCCAAAATTTTTTGGCAGGTCGGGTCTCGAGTTTGGCCAAACCCGTACCAGACCCGACCCGTTTGCCATTCCTAGCTGCTACAAGAATGGAATAACTACCTTATCATCCTACATTTCTAATCCTTTTCTTGAATTTTTTTTTTCACCATTATTTCTATGTAACCACCATTCATTATTTATTGGCAAACAAAATCATACCTCTCTCTTTTTTCCCCCTATCTTCCCATTCCTTTTCGAAATAATTTATGTTGTTCAATGTAATAAATTCAGGTAATTATGTTTAGGAATTTTTACAAAAATCTTCTGCTATGTTTGGGATGTTTGAGTTTTTGTCTTTTATATTTGTATTGTTTAATTTTAGTCCTTAAACTTCCAAAATTTTCAATTTTAATCTGATTTTGAACTATTTCGATAGCTGGAGCTGACAAGGTATGAAAAATTGGGGCTTTTCTAATTTTTTCACCACCTATACTGGTATGACAATCATGCTGGCAATGGGATGTGTATTTGGTAAGGAGTTGTGCTGCAATTTTTGTGAACCAAAAAATTAAACAAAAGCCACCTCATATTTTTAAATTATATTTTACGATGTATATATTTAAAATTATTTAATTTGTATAATTATTTTAAAATTATAATTTGTATATACATTTATATATAAAAGGATATAATATAAATTTAATTAGTTTAAATAAAATGCAAATTTAATAAAATTAAATATTATAAAATATAAAAAAAAAGATTGAAATAAAAAAAACAAGTCAGAATTTTATATATATATATATATATATATATATTATTTATAAAATATAAAAAACAAACACGTTTGAACTTTAGTAAACGTATTTGTAGTTAGCATAAGATCTGCGTCGCAATAGCAACGGGACGCGCTTTTACATAATAGTTATGTATTTAAATTTTTGTGTTTCAGATGTGTTAGCAACTCGGGGTTTATGTGAAACTAACATGCACTAACAAACTTTTTACATGTTTTAGTATATTTTATAATTTTTTTTCTTAAATTTACTTGAATGCTTTAAACTAGAAAGTATACGAATACCATTCCACGTGGAGCAGTAGTATCTATTTGGAAAAATTGACATCACTTCTCTTAAGTTTAAGTAAAATTACAAATAATTCTTTTTTATTTCTAAAATTACTAATATCCCATTGACATATATCAACGTTTTTGACAAACACTTTGTCGTTAACTACCATTAGGATTTTAAACATTTCCGTTAAAAAACTTAAAGAATTGCCAAAAATACCCTCGGTCAAATTTTCTATCATTTTTTGAGGATCGAAGTACATTTGTTTACTGTAAGTTTTCAAATTATACTGTAAGAAAAAGTAATATTTATTTTTGAAAAGATTTAAAAGTGGCAATATTATTCCGTTAAAAATTTGAAAAATTAAGAAATTTAATATTTTTTAATTCTCGACAGAATTTCAGTCAGAAATTGAAAATTATATTTTTTTAATTTTCCAGCGGAATTTTTCACCCGAAATTCCAATAAAATTTGTAAATTTATGATTTTTTTTATCTTTTTAAATTTTTTATAGGAAATTCTGCCAAAAAATTAAAAACATAATTTTTAAAAAATCCACAAAATTTTCTGCTGAAAATTTCGCTTTTCTTGTAGTTCACCAATGATATTTTGCAAACTATGTATTGTGTTTTTTGTTGTCACTAAATATATATAATTGATGACAACTTTTTCATTATCACTTGTTCTATTGTCATCAATGTACTTCATTTTCTTGTAGTGTTATAAGAGAGAGTATATGTAATATTTTTGGAAACAATACACACAAGTATATATACAAACACATTAGGGTGTAAATCTAGCAAGATTTGGATGGATCTTAAGCTACTTTCATTGGCAATGCATTGGTGAATTTCATTTGGAGATTAGGCCGATAGTGGTGGAGAAATTGGACGGGGGAGAGTTAATTACATGCTAGGATTTGATGTAATTTTCATTCAATTAAATCCAACCGGATCGAATGTTGATGAAACTTATTAATGGGTTTTGATGGGCTTGGGGAAACCAAAAAAAAATTGGTGTAGAGCTCGACCATCTCGACGGCAGTGGTGCAACAATTTCATGGGATATTGGTCATTTTTAAAACAAGAATGGATTATTTGTAATTTAGTCCTAAACTTGTGAATTCTCTATCAAAAATATCCAAGGACAGAAAGGACATTACAATCTTTTTGTATGATTTAACAATAAAAAGACAAGACTCAAGGGTGTTTTGATAATTTTGGAAATAAAAGAACATTATTTGTAATTTTACCTAAACTCAGAGAAAATGAGAAAATTCTTGCCTAAACCCGGCTTGATCGCACCCGATTAATATACTTACCATGAGATTGGTCATTTTTCCTAAATTGTATATCAATCATATAGCAAGTGTAAAACACTCATCACATGATTAGTCTTGATGTAGCCGAATTCGATGTGGTTAAAAATTTCCCGAGAAAATGGGGGCAATTCTCCCCATTTCAATGCCACAATCCATGTTGGCACTAATGATAATGATATTATGAATGACAAAATAAAACAACTATGTAATTCTGACTATGCAACAAATTCAAATACTGGCTATGAATCTCTTTAATTAATCCATTCATAAAATTTAATCATTATAGAAGACACCCTCCAAATTTGACATACAATTTCCAAATATCAAATTTCATTATCAGGATTAATTGAAAAAATCAACAAATTTTTAAACGATGACATCATTCAAATCCTAAAAGGCTGATTTTATTTTATCCCATAAAAGTTGGGCACTTTTTGACTATGATCCCAATTGTTTGGATTGTCCCATATTTGGTCTTATACCTTAGAAAAATTATCAATTTGAGTCTCACCAACCCTTTCCATTAATTTTTCAATGGCAAAATTCACAGTGAGAAGCACATGACGGTTATCTCTGACATTTTGAGGGCAAAAAATTACATGAACACCCCTTGCCAGTTGTCTGAAGTAACACTCGACCCCCTAAAAATTTCAAACCTTTTACTTGCCCCCTAAATACATAGAAATGTCTAACAGATAACTTGACAAAACTAAGATAATCCCCACCACTCTTTCTCATCTTCATTTTTGGATATTTTTTGTTTGTTAATGTAGAGGGCATTATCTACTGTTTTAACGCGTATCTCATATTATAATCCCATGTGAAACAGGATACATGACCATTTCTGTACTCGCTTGCAATCGTTAAATTTACCAACCATATTTGATACATTAACGGAGTGCGTATAATTTCGTAGGAGGAAGTAGGAAATTTCTTCGAAACCAATTTTTTCAACTTTTCAGTTTCAAATTTATGCTTGATCTCATTTCTAAAGTTAAAAAAACAAATGAAAAACAAAGAAAGATAAATGAGTGAAATCACAGGTAACTTTGGTCACAATCAATTTAGCCTTATCAACTAGATACAAATACAAGGAAGCATTTAATGAGACGCATCTAATGGGACACACTTGTATAGAATACCGCAGTTTCTTCAATGGGCAAGTTGCTACACATTTCTAATGTGTTTTGAACAAGTATTGTGTAGATGCAACTACTGATTAATTACCTAATAATATTACTAGTAAATTATAAGACGAGAACTCAATGATAATTGGACATAATTATCAATTTTTGTATGTGTAAGAATATTCCATAGATGTAGGGGGCAAGTGTAAGGTAATAAAACTTCTGGGAGGGTCAGTGTTATTTCAGACAATTGGCAAGGGTATTGGTGTAAATTTTTACCCTCAAAATGTTGAAGATAACGGTCACTGTGCTTCACATGTGAGTTTTGCTGTTACAAATTTGACAGAAATTGTTGGTGGGACTCAAATTAATAATTTTTCTAAGATATGGAATCAAATGTGGTACAATTCAATCGAATGGGACAAAAATCAAAAAGTTCCTAACTTATGAAACCAAAAATGATAATACCCCCCTAAAAGGAGAAATGTGAATTTCTAAATTTAAAAAAAAAAAAAAAAGGAATTCTGGTGATTATTGGATTCGAACTAGTAAAAATTTTGATTTATTTTAAAAGAAATTAATTAAATTAATATTTATTTTTTCTGTGTGTCCACATTATACCGGATCGCTTGTACAATTGAAATTGTTGGCTGCAACTCATTTTTTTAAATCGGTACGGCTGAGCTTCCAAGTTCCAATCATCATGAAGCCAAATGGCATAGCAACTCAATTTATATACATGTACTATTCCCCAATTAGCAAATATAAGTAAACCTGTGTAATTTTAATTAACTTCAAAATCCTATTTTTCCAAATTAGCTCACCAAACCCCTACACTAAGTTTGTGATAGAATAATGATGAAATAGCCCTCTCTCTCTTACACAATATATAAATTTATATATACACACAATAACCGTGTCGGAGCACTATAAGAAATCACTTTAGTCACTAATGAAAATTTTCTAATTGGGAGATTTTATCACAATTAAATATATCTGTGATGAAATAGTAACATAATTGAATATAAATAGAACTAAAAAAATAATTAAGGATAAGACATTTAGAAACAAATTTGTTATAAATAAAATCCCCTATAGAAACTAAATTTTTATTGATTGATTCGTCTATGCATTCTTGAAATGGAGCCTCTACATGATTGTCGAGGGTCCGAATTGCCTACTTTTAAGTTTCACAAGATCATTCTTACTAATTAAATCATATAGTCTCGCCAATTAAAATTATATAGGATTCACTACAATAAATGTGACATTAGGGGATTAATTTATTTGCCTTCAAAAAGTTTAAGAATGTCTTTATTAATATGGATAAGGAGGTTTTTCAAGAAATAGCCTCCATGTATAGCCAAAGCAGCAAAGAGGATAGAGGCTTTTTATTCAAAATTGTCCTCATATACAATTTTTAGGCAATTTATAAGATTTGGAGGCTTAGTGTCTGTTTGGATGTATAAAATAAAATAATTAAATGCTATAGTAAAGTTTTAAAGTTTTATTTGGAGGCAAAATCCTATAAAATAAAATAAAAACTTCTCAAGCCGTGCCTATAGTAAAGTTTTTTTAAAGTTAAAAAGTTTTATATTTGAATGTAATAATTATAAGTGCTTTAAAATGTGTTTTAATTTGAAGCTACTCTTAATTAAATTTGCCTCTAAAAATTTATCATTCTCTATTAGAGCTATTAAAAATAAAAAGCCTGTTTAACTCATTCTTAGAGACCAATCTATACTTACTCCCAATAAATATACCCCCAAGACTAATAGAATATTTTCTTGTAGTGATTATATCTAACTGTTAGACGCATCCCATCAATATATATATATATATATATATATATATAATTGGCCTAGGTACTGTATTACTTGTTTAAGTACTTACGCAAAAACATAACATAATTTGCACTAACAATAGCAGCCGGCTAAGGCCGGCAGTGTCAGCATTGAAAGTGACAAACTTTTTTCATCTCAATGCTTTAAAGAACATCATAACTTCGGCCAATTAGCCTAACTGGAAAAATCAAAAAAAAAAAAAAAAGAAAAGAAAAATCCATTTATTTTCTCAAGCAATGGGATCATCTTTCTGTTGCTGTAGCTCTGAAAAAGTAGAAGAGCCTGGGTATATGCACAATGAACATGTCCTTGAAAACAGATTAATTTTAGCAGCATTTTATGTTTAGTTTAATTTTGGTTATGTTTTGTTTCTTTTTTTTTTTTGGTAGATTGACATTAGGAGGAAATAACAATTGTACTCCGTGGAGAATTTTCACGTACAAGGAGCTGCATGCTGCGACAAATGGATTCAGTGAGGATTACAAGCTTGGTGAAGGAGGTTTTGGAAGTGTTTATTGGGGAAAAACTCCAGATGGTCTCCAGGTAAAGGATATCTCTCTCCCGTTGTTTTGACTTCAACGAGGGATAGGGTCAGAAATTTTAATATTGGCGCGATAACAATTTTTTTTATTATTTTTAAGGAGCGAAATTTCGAACTTTAGCAAATTACTTCAAAAGAGAAATTATGTTAGTGAAAAAACAAAAAAAAAAAAAGAAAATCTAATGGCGGTACTAATTATATATTCAATTGATAGTCTACTTTTATATTAATTGTCATTGATGATTTGTATTCAATAACAAGATTTTTCATTGTCATGAATGGGTATATATGGCACGAATTGTAAATAGTAATAATTTAAACACAATTACTATGGGCATTAATCTTATAAAGATCATTATTGCGATAGCATAAAATTTTGTCGTTCACTTAAAAAAAAAAGGTGGACTTAGGTAGAATTTCGTCAGAATTTTGACATATGATGAAAAATTTAAAGTTCCGTTGAACTCCTCGAAATTCTATCGAATTAATTGGGGCAAAATTATGCCAAAAATTTCGGTCGAAAAAAAAAATGCTATTATTTTGTAGTGGCTAAACTTATATTACTAGTAAAAAATCAAAATTTTATATGGACTCTAAAGGGTTGACTGTTGTTATCAGCCCTTTGACTCCGTCCGTAATTTGAACATTCCACGGAGTTTTAAACTAGTTAAAAAGTGAACGAATTTGAAGTTGAGTTTCCCTTTCTTCTTCTATATGCAGATCGCAGTTAAAAAACTGAAATCGATGAACTCCAAGGCGGAAATGGAGTTCGCAGTGGAAGTGGAGGTATTAGGAAGGGTAAGGCACAAGAATCTATTAGGGCTGAGGGGGTATTGTGCCGGGAATGATCAGCGTCTCATCGTGTACGATTATATGCCTAATCTCAGCTTGCTTTCTCATTTACACGGCCAATTTGCCGGTGAGGTTCAGCTTGATTGGAAGAAGAGAATGAAGATTGCACTCGGATCTGCTGAGGGCTTACTGTAAGACTTTGTTTTTTTTTTTTCCCTTTTGATTGTATTTCTAATAATTATATAAATAATTTAAATAAAATAACAATTGCTACATTTTATAATCAATTATCTGATTAAAAAAAAACCACTAAGTAATTCATAAAAGCAAACAATTATTCGATCAATCAATAGGAAAAAAAATGTAATATTATATAATAGAAGAAAGTTCACATATATGAGAATTGAACTGTGACTTCTTTGGTCAGAGCCTCATCTGGCCACTCTGCTTTCAATTTCAACCATATATAGTTATTTGGTCAAAATATCATTGAATCCAAGATGCTAGTAAACCAAAATTTAATTAAAGAAATTGTAGATGGCATGCATAATAACATTTTCTATGTGATTGATTGAATTCAGCCAAATTAAGTTAGAATAGAATTTTACTTATTACTAGGATAGGGAATCTATTAGAAATTAACCACATATCGACAGTGTATCAAAACAAGTATACACATCAATAGCATCTTAACAACATTGATTCCGTCAAATCTTTAACATATCCTTTGTCTTGAAAACATACAGGTACTTGCACCATGAAGTAACACCCCATATCATCCACAGAGACATCAAGGCCAGCAATGTTCTCCTCGACTCGAACTTCGAGCCATTAGTAGCCGATTTCGGGTTCGCGAAGCTGATCCCAGAAGGCGTCAGCCACATGACGACGCGTGTGAAGGGCACGTTAGGCTACTTAGCACCCGAATATGCAATGTGGGGCAAAGTCTCGGAGAGCTGCGACGTCTACAGCTTCGGCATACTTTTGCTAGAAATTGTCACTGGACGAAAGCCCATCGAGAAGTTGCCGGGTGGCATCAAGAGGACGATCACCGAATGGGCCGAGCCCGGCATTACTAAAGGTACTGTTACTGAAAGTACAATATACACTGACACCACTAGCAATATGGTAATAAAATCACATAATTTTAATTAATATTAAAATGTTGGTATACCAACAGGTAAGTTCAAGGATCTTGTGGACCCCAAGCTTCGGGGGAACTTCGATGAGAATCAATTGGTTCAAACTGTCAATGTTGCCGCGTTGTGCGTTCAGAACGAGCCAGATAAGAGGCCGACCATGAAGGAAGTTGTTGCGCTTCTCAAAGGGCAGGATTTGAATACGCAAGGGATCACAAGGATCAAGAGTGTCAAGTATGGTCAGGATTTGATGGCCCTTGATTCGACGAGCGAGGACGAAACCAACGGTCGAGAAGATGAGAGTAGTGTACATGGTGTGTTTGGTGCACTGCAGACTCAAAAGATGCAAGATCCTTACAGACGTTATGCGGACAGGAGATGAGCTATAAGGTATCAAGAGCTTGTTTACTTGTGGTTTTTTTTTTTCTTTTTTCTTAAATTATAACTATTATTAGTTATATTGAAATGAAGTGACAGTCCCTGAGGCAGGGGAATTTGGTCTCTGTGAGAAGATTGGTTTAATTGTTTGATTTTTTTTTTCTTTCATTTTCTTGGATTGAACAAGTATGTTTTAAATGATCATTAATGTCACAAAGTCAAGACACTAATAGGTGTGGTCAAAATATCAGTGTATGATCCTGAAAAACAATCCATAAGTTTGAAAATGTGTTAATATGGGTCAAGAAACAGGGAATTTTGATGGTATTATGTCTAAAATTTGAGTATTTAATCTGTTTTATGAAAGATGAAAATGCAATGAACTTCTTTTTACTTCTTTAGTCTAGTAAAGAGAAAAAAATTTGTACATACGCTTCGAATAGAGGTAGCAATTGAGTGGGTTGGGTTGAGTTTGGGATTGGATCATAGTGGGTTGAGTTGAAAATGAATTGGGTTGAAGTTGGGTTTCAAAAAGTGGGTTGAAAACGAGTTGGGTTGTAGATGGATTGTAAATGGATTTGATATGGTTCTTAAATAGTTCAATACATGATTATTGTATATTTAATCAAGGTAAAAAAAAAGAAGCAAAATCTAAATTATTAGTTCATATACTCTCTAAATGATTTAAAAATACTAAAATAAATTGAAATTAGATATATAGATATATATATATACATATTTTATTGTTTGTGGGATAACCTATTTATAACCTATGATGGACTCGTCATCAACTCATCTACCATCCATTATCAACATCAACCAAATGAAATCCAATTCCAACCCAACCCAACGCACTTTAGAATATGTTAAACCCAACCGAACCCAACCCAATTCAACCCAACCTAAAATCATGTGAATCGACTCACGGTGCATAACTCATTTTGCTACCACTAGTTTCGAATCTTGGCTCCCAACAATCCCTCTTGGTGGGAGATCTGCAATTCCAATGTAATATTTCATTGAGGCCTACAATATACCTTGACCCTGGATTTGGTAGCTTGCCTTTCACCTAAACTATTTCGCAACATCATCATCATCAGCATCATCATAATAATAATAACAACAACAACCTAATAATAATAGGGATGAAAATATTTAACCCCAACCTATGATGTTTTCCACATATTGCTATGCAAACTTTTACGAATTGTACTTTATTATCTGAACTTTATATTTTGCACACTTAAATCACTACAAGAAAACGAGTAAATTTGTAACAATATAATAAGTGATAATCAACAAGTTGTCATTAATTATATATATTTGATAACAACAAATTGACGTTGTTACAAAACATAGTATGCACAATGTCAATGGGGACAACATAGTTCAAAAATGATAATTAGTGACACACCTATTGTGACAACTTAGTGGCAATGAAATATTGTCACAAAATCCTAATAACAATTTTTATTGTCACCTAGTTGTCACTATAGGTGTGTCACTAATTATTAATGGTGACAACTAAAACATTACTTTTTGTCACCATTGAGTGATATTGTAACAACATAAAAATTGTTGTCACCAAAAAAGCTTAATTAGTGATAAAATAGAATCTAATATCACTTTATATAATCATTGGTGACAACTTTTATATTGCCACTTTTAAATTTTGTCAATAATATTACTTTTTCTTGTAATGAACCCCTTCAATCATTTTCCGACAATAAGTGACCTATCGCATTAGGGCATGTATCCTATTTCTATTCACTTTGTTTGCCGGAAAATAACTATAAAGGGTTAAGTGTAAAAAATATAAGGTTCATATGATAAAAGTTTATATAACAATGTGTAAAAAGTATAATAATTTAGAAAATTAAGTATGTTTGTCCCATAATAATAATATATATGATAAAATCAAGGAGAGTGGCAACACCACCCTATGGCTTGTGGGGTTAGACAACCCTAGTTGCATTTGTTTTTTTGACCTATATATATATATATATATATATAAAATATTTTATGTTAAATATTAATGTCTTATTTTAGGATAATTTGACCCCATATTAAAATTTTAAAAATTTACATGTGATTCATTTGGTCATTCAAGTCAAAAATAACAAATACACTAAGAAGGCCCACAATGAAAAAATAAAAAGATAAAAAAAAATGTAATTTAGGTTGCACTAGATTTGAGATTAAGAAAACACTTTTAAGTGAGAAACTGAATCACAACCTATTTAAAAATTTTATAATCTTTTTAAGCGATTGGGTTGGGGATAAAACAAAAAAAAAGGGCGAATTACATCGACCACCACTGAGATTAGACTAATTTATAAAAAAAATTCTGTTGTTTTAAAAATTATCAAAAATCCTTTGAGATTATATCCATATTACAATTAGCACCTAACCTTAGATTGACGTATTTTCCTTTTCAAAAATATTACACTGATCACTCCTGAGGTTAGAGTAATTTATGAGAAACTCCCTATAGTTTTAAAAATTACCAAAACCCCACGAGGTTATACCCATATTACAACTAGCATCTATTCTTAGTTTGACTTATTTCAAGGCGGAAATATAAAATTGATAGGTATACCCCTAAGGTGAATTTTGTTATATATTATCAAAATGAGAATTACTTCATTATAATTTAATAAATCAATAGGGGGTTTATTATAGGAGTTCAATTTACATTTTCATACCCCTTTAAAGCCGCTTCTGACGCTTGTCGAACACCGTTCTTCTATCGTCTTCACTATCTCCGGCATATTGAATGACTACTTCATCATATTTATTTTGGGCGGTGAAATCGCCATGTGATTGCCTGCGTGTGGAGCCAATTTCACCGGCCAAAATAAATATGATGAAGTAGTTATTTAATATGTCTGATGGAAGATAATGGAAGAACGGTGTTCAACAAACTTTAGGAGCGACTTTGAACTCTTACAATAAACCCCGTATTGATTTATTAAATTAATTACAATGAACTAGTAGTTTTATTTTGAGAATATATAATAAAATTTACCTCAGGGGCATAGCCATCAACTTTACATTCCCTCCTTGAAATAAGTCAACCAAAGATAAGTACTAGTTGTAATATGGGTATAACTTTAGAGGGTTTTTGGTAACTTTTGAAACTACAGGGGGGTTCTTGTAAATTAACTAACCTCAAGGGTGGTCGGTGTAATATTTTCAAAAAGGCAAAAAGTCAACCTAAGGTTAGGTGCTAGTTGTAATATGGGTAAAATTTTAGGAAATTTTTGATAATTTTTGAAATAACAGGAGGTTTTCATAAATTAACCTAATCTCAGGGTGATTAGTGTAATTTGCCCTAAAAAAATTAGAAGAAAATTTAAGGTAGTGGGGATTTCAAAATTGAAAAATTTTTAGAGGACAACTGTTAGAAAATATTAAAAAAGATGTATTTTATAGTATTTATATTAAAACTATTAAGAAATAATTTTAGAATGTAAAAAATGATTGAGAACAATTGTGAGAAAATATCGAATGAGGCACTTTAATGTCTCAGTTATAGTTTTTTGTTTATTAATACAATTTTAAACCCGTTAATCAACAATCCTTAAAGTCACCACCAATTAAGGATGATAAGCTTTGAATAAATAAAAAACGAAGGAAAGTCGCACGTGAAAAACAAAATAGATAAAACAAAATGGGTTTACGAGGTGGAGGGGGCCGAATGAAAAATAGCGTTAGACACTTCTGAAAACGAATAGAACCCCTCATTTACGAAACAAACTTATGAAGAAAATTTGTGATCCGTCGCAATTCTAATAATAAAACAAGTCAATCGTCCCAATATATACTGTAAAATTGGTTGAATATTTAATTCGCACTGCATGGTAGGTGCAGTATTTTACAAGTGGTAGGTAGATGATTGGACCATCTCACCAAGAATATGGACCAAAAGAAGTGTTTCAATTTTTCTCGAAGGCCATTTGGGCCAATGCGTAGGGGGATTCAAGTTTTGATAACTGATCCACATATATATATATATATATATATATATACTATTATAAAAAACAAAATTATTTTTATCTCATAAATAACGATTATTTATGTAATTTTATAAAATTTGTCTTTTAATATTAGGTGGAATAAATTTACAAATTACTTTCTCTAATTACAATTACTTGATTTTTTTTTCTTTGTGTGTTTATTCTTTATTATTAAATTTTATTTCATATATTTATTTTATTTTTAAATTATTATAATTTAATAAATTATTTCAAATAATTCTTTAAAAAATATTCTTTTAAAAGAAATTTAATGATATATATTTTTTCATCCTAAAAAAAAATTTAAGTACTATATTGAAATATATATATTTTTATATTGAGCACACACATTGTATGTGCGGTGTTGCTAGTGTATATATTTTTATCTCATAAATAGCGGTTATTTGTGTGATTTTACAAAATCTACCCTTCAATTTTATGTTGAATAAATAGAGTTATGTAAAATTGAGGCTAATATTGAAATTTTCCATGAAATCATTCAATTTGGGTACCAAATTTTAACATGCTAATTTTACCCTTTTAATTAGTAAACACATGCAACAAAGAAGCAAATAGAGAGGATAATTTTGTAATTTCACAATCCAATTTGAAAATCCATTTTCTCAACCCACAAACTACTTTATCGATTATTTTGGATTTTAGAAGTTGAAATCCATTTTTAATAAAAAAATTCCTTTAAATCAATAATTAATATTTTTAGTTCTCTCTCTCTCTCTCTCTCTCTCTCTCTCTCACACACACACACACACACACCCAAAGTATTCTTATAAAAGAAATTTAATAATATATTTATTTTTTGATCATTAAATAATTTAACCATTAAATTAAAGTATATATTTTTTATACCTTGCACACACATAGAGTGCGCGACACTGCTAGTACTATTATAAAAAGAAAGCCACTTTTGTGTCTAAAATGACAGTTTTGTTTTGTAATTTTACGAAAGTTACCCTTCAACTCTACGTGAAATAAATAAAGTTATGTAAAATTGTGGCTAATATTGAAAATTCCCATTAAATCAATTCAATTCGAATACTAAAATTTGATATGCCAATTTTACCCTTTTAATTAGTAAACACATGCAATAAATAAGCAAATATAGAGGATAATAGTGTAATATCACAATCCAATTTAAAAATTCATTTTCTCAACCCACAAATCACTTTCTCCATTATTTAAGATTTTGGAAGTTGAAACTCTTTTTAATTAATATTTTTAGTTCTCTCTCTCTCTCTCTCTCTCTCTCACACACACACACACACACACACACAAAATAATTTTTCTAATTGCAATTATCAGACTTTTTTTCTTTTTTTAGTATTTATTTCTTTATCGCATAATTTTATTTTTAGTGATTTATTATTTAATAAATTATGTCAAATAGTTCTCTTAATATTTAGTCAAATTATTATTTCTTTTATTTTTAGCTTATAAAAGAAATTTAATAATATATTTATATTTTGATCATAAAATAATTTGAGCACTAAATTAAAGTATATATATTTTATATCGTGCACACACATAGAGTGTGCGTTACTGCTAGTGTATATAATATATATATATATATATGTATATATGGTTAATTATATCTACTATCCCTCTAAAGATATGAAATTACAGTTGGTCCCTAAAAAGTTTTTAATATTATCAACCCATACCCTGACAAATTTCAAAATTACAAATACCTCCATCATTAGCAATTGCTGGTCAAAAACAGCTGACGTTAGCAAAATTCTAAATGAAAATTCAAATATACCCTTGCTCTAATTTTCATACATATTTTTTTCATGTGTGCCCGTTGTAATATAACTAAATTGTAGGGGTGGTATTGGTAATTTGTAAATTTTTCTCAGGATATATCTCTGTAATATTGAAAAATTTTGGAGGACCAATTATAGTTTTCAATCTTTGGAAGGATAGTAAATATAATTATCCCTAGACATAAATACTTAAATTAAAATATACATACTTAAATATTTAAAATTTTCATATATATAAATAAATATATAACATAAAAATAAGAGACAACTTTTTCTTTTCAAGAACACATTGTACCATGCACATGCAATAGATTGATGGTGCGTGGAAGTAGCTGTGATGGCGGTGAAAGTGTGGTTCGTGGTAGTGAGAAAATCGATTGTCGGCAAGAGTGGATTTTGGGGGGGGGGGGGGGTCATATGCAATTTTGGGGGAAGAAAGGGGTGGATTTTTTGATGGGGCTCCAACATCAGCAATAGATGTAGGAATTAGAGCGAGTGTTGTGAGGCGAGTCCATTGGTGTAAGTGCAGGTCGGTTGGTCACCGGCGATGGGCAGATCGACGGAGACAACAATTATGGAAAGAAGGAGGTTAACCGGTGGCTAAACGATAGCAAAACGAGTTAACTTTAGTAGATATGAAAAGCTCACGGTAGGCCAACCACGATGCTATGAAATTTGCCAGATTCCGGCAAGCTTCGCTAGGAATGGCAATGGGTCGGGTTTCGCGGGTCCCTGACCCGGACCCGACCTGCTCAGGGCGGGTTTGGACCCGTATAATCGGGTTTGGGACGGGTTGCGGGTCTAGAATTCTAGACCCGCACGGGTTCGGGTCGGGTCTCGGGTTCAAGTGAACCCGAACCGACCCGACCCCGACCCGTATATATCAATATATTTAATATATATAATATAAATATATAAATAAATACAATTAAAAAAATCTTAAAAATTGAAAAAATTTCAGATCTAAACAGACTAAGGTAAACGAGATCTATTCATCCTTCCATTCCTATCCACAATCCCACTCTCAAATCTCAATCTCAGTCTCAATCAGCCCAGCCGCACCAGCACCGCACCCAGCCGCACCAGCTATTCCAGGTTCGCGCCGCCCAGGTCCACCGTGCCCAGCTCCGCCTCACCCAAGTCCGTCGCGCCCAGGTCGGCCGCGCCCAACCCTGTCGTGCCCAGGTCCGCTGCGCCCAGCCCCGCCGCGCCCAGGTCCGTTGCGCCCAGCCCCGGCCGCGCCCAGCTCCGCCTCGCCCCAGCGCCGCCACGCCACTGCCCAGCCTCGCAGCGCCCAGCGCCCAGCTTTGCCGCTCCACTGTCGTCTGCCGCGCCAAGAGTAATTGTCAGATTTATAGCTCCATCTGAGTGGTTTTAATTCTTTGAATGTTTTTCTTGGGGATTTGATTTGTGTTATTTATTACATGGTTGTTAGGAGTTTGACTCGGTGTATGGGCCGGCCGCTCTAATTGTGATTGTTAAATGCATAGCAGTGTAAATGAATTTTAAGCATATGTGTTAAATGCATAGCAGTGTAATTGTGATTTATAGCTCTAATTGAAACCAAAGATATGTCATATGTGTTCAAGCATTAAATGATATGTTCGTAAAATTTATTCATGATTTTTTTTTAATATTATATGATAAATATGTATATGGCATCCAAAGGAGGTGATATTATTTGTTTGAATATTATTGTTTATGGAATTCATGTGATCTTGAATATTATTGTTTATGTATTTGTAGATTATTTGATCAATATGGAATCCGAAGGAGGTGATAGTTCTATTCCATCTATCAATGTTCGAGAAAATAATGTGTCGGTGGAAATGATTAGTGAAGGGAATAATGAAGGAAATGATGATGTTGAAGTTGAGGATATTGCCGATGATAATGGTAAAAGAAAAAGAACATCCGATGTACGGACACATTTTAAAAGGTTGAAGGTTGATAATATGCAATATGCCGAGTGTAATTATTGTAAAAGTCGCCTTAAAGCTCCAAGTAGTCATGGCACAACTCATTTGAAAAAATATTGTGAGAAGACATGTAAGAAACGACCCAACAAAGTGGATATCCATCAAAGTTTTTTGATGGCGAGCAAAAAGAATGGTGGAAGTCAAGAGCTTACCACACATATTTTCAACCAAGAGGAGTCAAGGACAAAGCTTGTTCATATGGTCATGTTACATGATTATCCACTAAGCATTGTCAAGCATGTTGGCTTTCGTAAGTTTGTTGCTAGCCTCCAACCGTGTTTTAATATGATCTCAAGAAACACTTTGAAAAATGACATTTTAGGGATCTATAAGGAAGAGAAAACTAAATGTTACAAAGTGTTGGACAAGCTTAGGTGTCGGATTGCTATCACGACTAATATGTGGACATCGAGTAATTCCAAAAAGGGTTTTATGGTAGTCACTGCCCATTTCATTGATGATTCATGGATTTTACGGAATTGCTTCTTGAGGTATGCCCCATTTTATATATCTTTTGTTTTATTTATACTTGTGATAAATATGTATTTATGATGTTTAATTATTTTTGTAGGTTTGCATATGTTCCGGCTCCTCATACAGCTGAAGTTTTATGTGACGTGCTTGTTGAGACGTTAATGGATTGGAATGTTGATCGAAAGGTCTCAACAGTCACTGTGGATAATTGCTCGACAAATGATGCCATGCTTACCGTCATCCTTGATAAGATGTCAACAAGAGATTTGCCACTGAATGGAAAGGTACTCCATATGCGCTGTTGTGCTCATATATTAAACTTAATTGTGCGTGATGGATTGGAAATGATTAGTGGTGCTATTGAAAGGATTCGTGATAGTGTTGTGTATTGGACTGCTTCACCTGCAAGGATAGAGAAATTTGAGGATGCCGCCCGTCAGTTGCATATTGAGTGCACTAAAAAATTGTCTCAAGATTGTAAGACTCGTTGGAACTCAACTTACTTGATGCTTGAAACTGCAATTATTTATAAAACTGTGTTTCCACGAGTTAAATATCGAGAGAGACATTACAAAAATGTGCCAACTGATGAGGATTGGGACAATGCAATTGAGATTTGTGGAAAGTTAAAAAAATTTTATCAAATGACTGAGATGTTTTCGGGAACACAATATCCTACATCTAATTTCTATTTTCCAAAGATTTGTGATATCAAATTAAAATTAGATGAATGGGTGAAGAGTCCAAATAAGATAATCCAAGGCATGGCGACGAATATGTTGGGAAAATATTTGAAATATTGGAATGATTGCCACATTTTGATGGGTGTTGCTGCTGTGTTAGATCCTAGATATAAAATGCATCTTCTTGAGTTTTACTTTCCAAAAATTTATGGTGAAAGATCACAATCTAAAGTGGATGAAGTTCGCCAAAATTGCTATGACTTGTTGGTTGATTATCAATCTAGAGCAAATTTAAAGGAAAGTAGCTCGTTAGGATCTTCTAGTGGTATATCTTCTGCTTTCACCATCACCGATGCATTTGAAAGTGATACTTTAGCGATGTATGACATATATGTGGCATCGAAATCGGATCATTCTGTTCAATCGTCCACAACATCAGAGTTAGATATGTATTTGAAAGAAAGCATATTGCCAAGGGCTTCAGATTTTGATATTCTTAGTTGGTGGAAGACTAATGGGGTCAAATATCCGAATTTACAAAGGATGGCTCGGGATATTTTAGCGATTCCCGTTTCCACTGTTGCATCCGAGTCTGCATTTAGACTAGTGGAAGAGTTCTAAGTCCGCATCGTAGTAGGCTTCATCCAACCTCTTTGGAGGCGTTAATGTGTGGACGTCTTTGGCTATGGACTGAAATGCAAGGTAAGTAGATTTTTGGTTTTATGTTAGTATTTTATCATTATGTATTATGTCATAATATAAAAAAATTTCATGTTATTCTTCTTTTCTTCCCTTGTAGGTACTTTTGCTTCAAGTGCCGGTGCTTCTACTTGTCCTACAATACATGATGAAGAAGAAGATGATGAAGAGTGTGTTAGCGATGTGTAATTTGAAAATATGTATTATTACTTATTTTGTTGTTGGAGAATTTAGTGGTAATGTGGTATGAACACATTTTATTTGATTATTATTTAGGACATTTCTCTAACCATTGCTTTGAGAAGGTTGAACTCAATGGTATGACTGTGAATATGTTTTATTAAGTATGAACTAAGTGGTATTTGGTATTTGATAATGTAATTTCTCTATCTATTGGTTTGAGAATGTTGTTTTGAATATTTGAAGTTGATTTGATTATTATTATTTCATTTGAATATATTTTATTAGATTTGATGTACAATTTGAATATTTTCTTTTATTAAGTTTTTTGTATAATTTAAAAATTATTATCTCAAAAACGTTGTTTAAAGAATAAAAATTTTAGATATTGAAGCGGGTTTACGGGTCGGGTTTGGCAGGTATGCGGGTCGGGTTTGACGAGTTGGGACGGGTTTATGAACCCGGCGAGTTCAACGGGTCCAACCCGCCGGGTCGGGTCCGGGACGGGTCCCGGGTCCAAAATTTTCTGGCGGGTCGGGTCTCGGGTTTGGCCAAACCCGTACCAAACCCGACCCGTTGCCATCCCTAAGCTTCACCGAAAACATGAAATTTGACTCTCTTTGACTGCCGATCAAACGGAGTTTGATGGTGTTGAATGGGGCGTCATCGAAAAGTTGAGATCATGACAGTTCAATTGCCGTAGGTTTTATTGGTCTTTACAAGCATTTATTTTTCAATATTTTTTTTTCAAAGTTAAAAATTAGGGATAAGACCAAAAGTTCATGAAAAAATGATCCAAAATTAGTTGACCAGGGGGGTATTGGTAATTTTTAAATTCTTCAAGTGTAATACTAAAAATTTTTGGGGACCAATTGTAGTTTTCAATCTTTCGAGGGGTAGTAGATGTAATTATCTCAAGTTAAAAATTAGGGATAAAATCAAAAGTGTTAACCTCTTTGGTACAACTAAGGTATATTTTAATATTTTCAAGATATTTGATGTATTCTTAATCTTCGAATTCAAATGATTTCCTAACAAAATATTATTTTCTTCTTTTATATTATTACATGGTTGGAAAGAATAAGATTTGATTTATTAATATCTTTCCTTAATACCTAAAAGATATTTGATGTGCTCTTGATTTTCAAATTCAAATGATTTCCTAACAAACATTATTTCCTTCCTTTATATCATCACATGTTTGTTTGGAAAGAATAAGATTTGATTAATATCTTTTCTTAATATCAATTACCACATGTTCTAAATCTTGATGGAAGATTTAGATGGAAATTGACCGATTGCCTTTCATATTATTATACTCCACGTCTTTATTATTTTGGTAAATTTGACTTGAAATGATTTGAATGCATTAATTACGTCTGAAACTTGTCCTAATTACAATCTAAAACTTTATTCATTCTGCTAAAATTAAGATCGTATCTTTATCATTTTGGTAAGTTTGACTTGGAATGATTTGAATATATTAATCATGTTTGGAACTTGCCTTAATTACAATCTGAAACTTTATTCATTCTGCTGAAATTAAGATCATATCTTTATCATTTTGGTAAGTTTGACTTGGAATGATTTGAATACATTAATCACATCTAGAACTTGCTTTAATCACAATCTGGAACTTTAGTTTTCGTCTAGAACTTTATTTATTCTGCTAGAATTAAGAACAGAAACGGCTCCTTCTTTTTTCTCATCAATATAGCCGTTGGAACTATCATTATTTAAATGGGAACTCTCATCCCTGTGAGAAATGTGATTGTGTGAGAGTCTTATAGTTGAAACGAGAGTATTGAGTTCAATATCAAGATTCTTACCATCATATAATTCTTGTTTGCTTGTGTTTTCTTTTCTCGAGAGACTTTTGAGGTGAAGAGTGAGATTCCAAGCATAAGAATTCCTTGAGAGTGAGTTGAGTTGTAAAGTGTTGCTGGGTCATAAAGTTGTTGTTGCACTGGTAGTTCCAACTAGGTGTTTAGTGGACGTTTAAGCGTGCTACACCGAGGTCTTGGCACAAATGTTCAACTGCAAACTAACCGCCAGAACCAACTATACTATATCGCTTTAGGGGCCGGTTAAATTGTTTATTGTTTATCTTTTTATCAAGAGTTTTTAACTCTTGATTGATAATTACCTGTTACACTGGAACTTATATTGTAACTGTACTAATATTGTTTGCTGTTAATAGGTTACCCTAAGTGAAAACTTAGGAACTGAACGTAACCCAATTGGGTGAACCAGGATAAATCTCTGAGTTGTTTTATTGCTTTGTATATTTTATATCAGTACTTGCTCTAGTACTATCGCTGAAACTTCCAGAACCAATAACTTACTTACTCTGGTACTATCGTTGATACTTCCAAATAGTACTATCTTTAAAGCAAAATATTGATATTTAAAACCTTAAAGTTTTCGTTGCGTTCTACAAAAATCTTAAAAAAGGTTTTAAGCCTAATTCAACCCCCCTTCTTAGGCACATCTCATCTATCAAAAACTTCATGAAAAAAATGACCGGCAACCAGCTGATCATGGGGTTATTTATAATTTTGGAATTCCTTAAGATATGTGTTGGTAATATTGAAAATTTTTTGGGGATCAACTGTAGTTTCGTATTCTTAGAATGATAGTAGATATAATTAACCCTATATATATACATACTAGCATTAGTGGCACGCGATCCTTGAGCGCATAAAATAATGTATCCAGTATTATTGTGTACATAATGCTAAAACTGTACCACTTAATAATGAACCTTATCGGATTTGTTAATTGGAAGATCGTTATCATCACTCACAATACAAGAAGAGATCAAAGTCAAAATAGGAAAATTTAATTATCTTTTGATTTTAAAAATGCTTGGCCAGTGCCACACGGAAAATTCTTCCTTGAATCGGATCTTGAACAACTATAATTTATCCATAATATGTAATTGAGTATTTTCCATAATAATCGGATCTATAAGTAACTGAGTATACATTTAACAACTATAATTTATCCATAATATGTAATTGAGTATTTTTTTTTTATCAAATAAATTAATCTTGAATAAATCATAGCCATTGGATCTATACCTTTGTAGGGGTTAGCACTCGGTTAACAGAAGAATTTTTGGTCCTAGACCAACTCCATGTCCAATATATAAGCAAGTGCTATGGCCTAAGGCTCAAAAGATCTTGTTTCTTTCTTCTAAAAAAAAAGAAAAACAAACAAAAAATGATTTCTTTTATTTTTTTAAAATTCATAATACATACAATAAGGAAATTTTTAAGTGGCAAATAAATTGCTCAAGTTGATTATTTATGCTTTTAGTTTGATATTTTTCATTTACATTTACCATAACTTATTTCATAAGAAATATATTTTTCAAATCTATTTTGGTCCTAAGTTTTCAAATGAAAAATCAATTCACTCCTATGTTATCAATTGTCTTTAACTATATTCCTCTTATCTATTTTTGATATAGCTCCTTCCTGCAGTTAAAATGTATTTTAATAGTTTTACCATATGATAACTAAATAATTAAAGAACAAATAAATAAACAGCACATGGTAAATTTTATTATCCAAATTCTCGATTCAAAGACAAATTCATCGCTATACCTTTTAAATATCTTCAATTTCATGCATTTGTCCACCTTCAAGCCACTTTTTCCAGCAATTAAAAACCGTCAAAGTAATTTACCAGATAACATTAACTAAATAAGAAAACATACGGTCATTTAATTTTCCAATAGGTTCTCCTATTTAGAAGATATAGAAATTGAAAAAAATATCATTTCAACCAAAATCCTTTTTTATGGAGATCCATTTTAAATCAAAACCCACTCTCAATATGTTGGCATTAATTCGAATTCCAGGGGATTCCCCTATGACCTTCGTATCGAAAAAAATATGTTGGCAATAAGCTTTCTTGTTTCTTTTTTTCTTTGTTTAGTAAATCATTTATATTTTCATTATATGAATATTAATTGCATTATTAAATATTTATCAACATTCATAATAATTATAATTATCAATAAATCAATAAACAACTCTTATGAAATTAAAACAAACTCCAATAAAAGCGTAGCAACGATCCACATATTTCGGTGGAAACTAAGACTAAGATTTAATTATAGTTTTGGGACCTCAATTTTGCTAATTAAGTCAGGCCTCACAGCGTTGATAATAAGCTACTTCACATATTTCTTGCACATTATTTTTCTTTTTTCTTCTTTTCTCTCTATTAAAAAAAAGGAAAAATTAATTGAATTATGGCTTGTGGTGACTAGAAGATATTTAAATGTGACATCTCAATTTGATAAAATGAAACTGTACACAAAAAGCTGAAATGCAATCAATGGTTTCCTAGACTAAGATATATATGTCCGTAGGCAAAGGACAAAAGACTTGGAAGGCAAAAATATCGTTAAACAAAAGGCATAAACTTGGATGTGATCACCATTTTCATACTCGGAATGAATTAGATGTTGACAAACTTTATTAAAAATCCCACAATATATACTAATTTTTATGATTTATCATCTTTGCCCTCTACTTTTTTTTTTATTTTTTTTCAGTGTTTGTAAAAAATAAGTAGTTTTGTTCTCCTTGAGAGAGAGAATTCAAATTTATTAATATAATTTCATAGTCACCCAACCAAAAGAAATATTTAGGATTAGTGGATAATTTGAGATAGGATCTATGATGCATGGATACGCCCAAAAATGATCCCGTACAGTGTCGGACACGGCTCCGATACGGCCCCGACATGTGTCCGACATGGCAAAAACATGTCCGAAAATAAAAAAGAAAAAAAATCCGACATGGTGTTAGCCGTGTCCGACACTGTTGGGGTTTTTTTGATATATATTACAATGTTTAAATGAGGTCTTTTTTAAAATTTTAAAAATATTTAATGAAAACACTGAAAATAACAAATAATTTTTTTAATTTTTAAATCTTATAACTCAATTAAGAGGTGTTTGTTTTAATGATGAATATTATTATTTATCTATCACATACTTTAATTTAATAAATTCTAAATACATAATATAATATAAAATATTTTTTAATAACCGTATCAGAGCCGTGTCGTGTCCTAAAATTTTGAGATTTTTCACGTCGCCGTGTCCGTATCGTGTCGTGTCCGTGTCCGTGCATCATAGAATAGGATCGATGGTTTATTTTGTTTAGGTTCTTATTTTATTTAGGTTCAAGTAGTTATTTTGAATTTGGTGACTTAAGAGTATGAAATCCAGATCTAGGATTCATTTAACCGTCGGTTTTTACCAATTCTAATTATGTTAGATATTATAGTTTCTCTGTTCCTAACACAAACTTCTCTTAAATGTAAAACTTGTTATTTTAATTCATAAATCGTAATAATTTAGCTATTTACATGAGTCTTTTGTGTAACTGGTAAAAAAATTTGAGAATGGGAATGCAAACAGTCGTCTTCTTCATCTACAATTTTCAGATTAAAATCTTGATTTGGTTGTGCAGATTTATTATTATTATTATTATTATTATTATTATTATTATTATATACAAAATGCTAGCATTCGATTGATTATTGATATATATCTAACCTATTGACAACATTAAATAATACTACTAGCATAGACTGGTAGACTCGGGCCAGCACAAATTAATTTAGTGTTGCAATCAAAATATTAATAATAGTCATGTTCAACGACATAAGTCTCAAATAAAGATGATGCGAGCAAAGAAAATTGATGAATTTTAACTTTTTACATACATATTTAATTAAGAGGAAAATAGATGAAAGGAAAATGATAAGATAATTATTTTCTCGATTTGTTTGGATAGAAAAGTGAAAGGAAAAAAAATAATTTTTGTACCAAATAATAACTATATATTAATAATAAATAAATAAAGATAATAAACTATATATTTAAATTGTGTGAAATGGCAATTATAGGCTTATATAATTAAAAATATAATTATGTGAAATATAGCCTTACTATACTAATTCAATTTGTAAAGGCAAATGACATTGTCAGTCCTTGAACTTCAAACATATTGTCAAATCGACTCGTAACATCACTATTATTGTTATGTACAAATATCAGCAAAAATCCAGTTTACTAACCAACCTAAGTTTACGTTGAACAAACTATAGTATTTGACTTCAAACTCGATGATAAATCACCTTTAAATTTACATACGTATTGCCCAATAATCAAACGGACATTAAAGCATACATCCAAAATATCCAGATCTATATCCAATAGCATAATAACTTTACAAAAGCAAAACATCGACAAAGCATGAACAAAATATACACACTGTAGAGAGAGAGAGAGAGAGAGAGAGAGAGAGAGAGAGAGAGAGAGAGAGGACAAACTCAAATAGACTTATCAAGACTTAATGATTTTTTCTTTCCCTTTTTTTTTTTATCACTTGGTTTGCAATCCACCGATTGACCAAATCTAAATTTGAGTACTGCAAAAGTTCAATTTAAGAGCGATCTTCCCAATTCAGTAGTTCAACTTAAAATTTTAAAATTCAAATCCTAAAAGTTATCTGACAAATTTAATGTTTTATTCAACTAGACTGATAGTTGCTCATGATATTTCTTTCGGCAAGAAAGAATTATGACTAAAGTTAGTAAGGTAAATTATATAAGAAAAAGAAAATATATCATTTTACTTTTGTTACTTAAAAGGAGATTGAATTGATGGTAGGGTGTTGCCATTTTGCACTTGTATACATCTTTTCACAAAGTCTTTCAATAGGACAAAAATGTTTTAAAAAGTGGGGGAAGATACAGTGTTGGATATGAGACGTTGACTAGGGTGGGGCCCAACACAAAGCAAGATGAAGAGAGAGAGGTCCCCATCCATATGAGAAAACCGTTTGGGCCACTCCACACGTGAACTTCATGTGGGCTTGGGACCATTTTCTTTCTAAGGAGCCCACTTGTATTATTATTATTTGTTATTGCTTGTCCCTTTCATAGCTTATAATTAAAGATAAATATTAAATAATTTATTGTTTATTTATTTTTTTTAACATTTGGTTTAATTAATGAAAACATTTTTATGCATTATTTTGTCCTTAAAAAAAAAATACTCTGCATGTCCATGCCCAAAAAAAAATACTTTATCGAGTAAATAGAAGTGTGTGTTTTGGATTTCATATTTTTCGAAATTCAAGGCCGATTTAGACAGATTTAAAAGAAAATTGCTTGTTGTGCCTTACTTTATATAGTATATTCTTTTAAAAAAAATTAAATTATTTTGCATTTAAATTTAATAATTTAAAATTGCTCTACAAAATACTTTTTTTTTTCTGGAAGCTACTCTTGGTAGCTTTAAAAAAAAGTAAAAATCCATTTTTTAAGTGTTTTTCTAGCGTATGCATCTTTTCAAATAAAAACTCAGCAAGTACTAATTTTTCATTAAATTAATATTTTTGAAAGAATAAGTGCTTATCTTCTCAAAAAATCTCATCCAAACACGTTCTTAATATCTTTTTTATAGGATGCAATCTATTAATATCAACTGATCATGTAATATTCGTATATCATGAACTATTACGTCAATTATCACAATAGAATTGAGTAACAAAGACAAAGGTTTAGCGCTTCTTGAAGACACTAACAATCTTTCCCTTACGACCAATAATCTTGGTGTGTTGTCCACGCACACAAAGACCCCGTAGTGACGGAGACCACAGTGATTTTTGCAGTATCTAATCGATAGTGGATAGAAATTAAGTGACTAAGATCAAAACAAAAAAAAAAAAATAATCATCACAATTATTAATCACAAAATTATCATACAATAAACAAAATGATATTTAGTAAGCTAACACTTGCATTCATGGAATTGAAATAATTTTCAACCCTACAAAATAAAGGCAATATCTTGCCGACCTTAGTATCTATTCGATGAGAAAGTTACAATTATTGTTTTTACTCCAGAATTAAAATCAAGTGTTAGCAATTAATAATAAATTGAGATTCAGAGTCGAGTGGTGGGGGTTCGAAAATGGCATCTGAGAGATCTTGAATTTAAATCCTCTTGTCCTCTACCCCTTTTCCTTTGAGTGATTGTGTGTGTGTGAGAGAGGGTATTTTTCGGTTAACATTTATAAGGTGTCCCAAGATAATTGTATCAAAAATAATAATAATAAATTGAGCTTACTTAAAAATTTTGATTTACTTGAGCTTAGTCAAGGAGAAATATGTAAATATCGATAGATCCCTAACATATAGGATTGGTCGCAAATTCATTACGAGTATTTTTATTTGTAAGAAGATTCTATCAATTATGAAATTCTCGTTAGTGAGAGTATCAAAAATACACTCAACAATTTTGTTAGAAAACAGAACTAGGGGGGTTACTATAGTATGATATAAAAGGCCAGTAGCCCTTCTTAACTGCTTTGTTTATTAATTTATTTTGCTCCATTACTTTCCACTCTTTCTTTTCTCTCTCATTTCACTGGTCAACCTTCCTTTTTTTTTCCTAATTTAAAAAAAAAGGAAAAAAAAAAGATAAACTTTCTCAATCGTTCTCAACTTCTCATCCCACTTTCTTTCTTTTCTCATAATACATATTTACAGTTTTATTTTGGCAAAAATTACGATATAATTAACTATATTTTCTTTTATTTAATTTTACACAAGTATCAAATGTGGATATAATTTTTAAATTATCCTACTTTTACAATTTTATTTTCAAAGTATCCTTCTTTATTAAAAGCTTTTTATTTTACCCCTTTTGAATAATGATTTTACTATTTGAATAGTAAAGTTTCTTTATTTGCTTTATTATCCAAATTTTTCATTTTATTATGATTTTAGACCTCTGATTTTTAGAAAAAGTACAGTATATCCCAATTTTCAGTATATATAAATTTTATTAGTTTTATTCTTTCTAGATTTTTACAATTCATAAGAATATAATTTTCTAATATTCTTTCTGCTTCCGCAAGTTCTTTTAGTTCTTTGCCTATTTGTTCTAGTTCTTTATCATAATTTTTAAATATTTCGTGGTTTATATTTTTATTTATAAAATCCAGAACATAATCGTCTTTATTATTATATGTTGCAATAAGAATTCTTAACTTTTCAGCTAGATTCTCTAATGGTTTTAAAATTGCTATTTTGTGTTTATAATTATTTTTTCTTTTAAATTGGTTTTTAATGATATCAAAATCTTTTCCCATTATATCAAATCATAAATTCGTACAAATCAAATAATTACTGATGAAGTACTCTAAACCATATATTTTCATAACATCAAGTAGAAAAAATTTCTATTTAAATCTTTTAAAAGTATATTACTTACTCGACGTCCTTAATTCTTTAATCCTCCTTCCGGACTCGTCTTCAATCACCTCGACAAGCCTGATTGGTATTAGCCCAAACACCCTCCTGGCTTCACGGGACTTACGTTTCCAAACGGCTGCTGTCTCGAATGGTGTAATCACTACGGCCTTCGTAGGGTTAGAGAATTTTGGAAAAAAATAAGAGAAATATAAACTTAAAAGATTTCTATAGAAAAATTTCTAAACTTGAATATTTATGAAAATAAACTGATTTTATTTCGGGAAAATTGTATATAACCCCCCTGTGGTTTCGAAATTCTGCTGAAAACTCCCTTGTGGTTTAAAAATATGGAAACAACCCCCGTATTTTCGAAAAACATGCATAAAACCCCCTTCCGTCCAGAGTTAACGGAGAGTGCATCACACGCGCCTGATCTGCGAATTTGAAACTTTTTCCACCTTTAAATGCAAGTATATTGACCTTTTTCCCCCTTTTTTCATAATTTTAAATTTATTTATCTAAAATTACGAATAAACCCCTCTAATTTATTAAATTTACAATTTGTACCCTTCTTCTTCTTCATCCTCCCTCCCCACCACCACCCTTTCACGCCACCGCCGGCGGCCGCCAACGTCGCCGGAGTTACAATCGAAAATATCAATTTATGGATCTTGCCAAAATAAACCAAACCCCTCAATCAATTTTACCAAATTTCAAACAATTTATATTTAGGGTTTTATTTTCCCACCACATAGATCCGATTTCCCTTTTCAAATTTCTAAATTTAGGGTTTTATGTTCGATTTTTCCTTTTTGTGTGTGCGTTGTGTGTGTGCTATGTGCGTGCTGTGTGTGCGTCTGTGTGTGCTGGGTGTGTTCATCTGTGTGTGTGCGTCTGTGTGTGTGTGTGTGTTCGTCTGCTCTGTGTGTGTCTGTGTGTGCTGGGTGTGCGTCTGTGTGTGTGTGTGTTCGTCTGCTGTGTGTGCGTCTGTGTGTGTTGGGTGTGTGTGTTCGTCTGCTGTGTGTGCGTCTGTGTGTGCTGGGTGTGCGTCTGTGTGTGTGTGTTCGTCTGCTATGTGTGCGTCTGTGTGTGTGCGTCTGTGTGTGTGTGTGTTCGTCTGCTGTGTGTGCGTCTGTGTGTGTGTGTGTTTGTCTGTGTGTGCATCTGTGTGTGTGTGTTCGTCTGTGTGTGTGTGTGTGTGTGTGTGTTAGTGTGTGTTTGCATCTGTGTGTGTGTATTAGTCTGTGCGTGTGTGTGTGTGTGTGTATTAGTGTGTGCGTCTGTGTGTGTGTGTGTGTGTTAGTGTGTGTTTGTTAGTCTGTATATTAGTGTGTGTGTCTGTGTGTGTGTGTTAGTGTGTGTATTAGTGTGTGTGTGTGCTTTTTTGTGTCTTTACTGTGTGTCCTTATAATTTTATATTATATTTTTTTATTTTAATTGTTTTATTTGTGTGTATATTTTATATTTTATATATAAATATATATAATTTATATTTTTTATTTAAATATTATATTTTTATATTCAAACATCAATCTATACCGTTCATTTGTTAAGCTAAGATCCAACGGTTACTATTAAAGGGGCATAACGGGTATTCTTGTATAATTTTAACGTCATTAACTCTGAATTAACGGAGTGGGCAAGTGTGCAGGTTTTTCGAAAATACGGGGGGTTTTTTTCATATTTTTAAACCACAAGGGAGTTTTCAGCAGAATTTCGAAACCACAGGGGGGTTATATACAATTTTCCCTTTTATTTCCTCCAAAAAGATTTATACAAACATGATTTAGAAGAGGGTTTACAAAGATCTATAAAATTGGTTTCCTATACCATGGATATTTTTCAAAGTGAAAAATCAGTCTGAGTTTTCGAATGCTTTACAAATGAAAACTAAGTACAATTTATAGAGCTAGAAATCTAACTATTCGGACTTCAAATTTTTCTTTGGTGTCCGCTGTCTTTATCTTTATGAGTTGGACTCTTTATCTTTTTCTTATTTATCATCAGAAGTCAAAAGCTGTCTCCCACAGCTGTCTGCCATAATGATTTAGTGGATGATGACGTCATGGCATCCGTCACTCCTTGCACTGATGTAAGCGCTTACATCATGATTTACAATAGCCAATTATTCTGCAAGCTTTCTTCCTTGTAGTTTCTGTGCAATAAAATTCATGTCTGAAAAATTTAGTGAGGAATTCATTTAGCAATGAAGATTTTATTTTGCCTTCTTTCCTCAATAAAACCCAATTGTTGGCCTGCATGAGAGTTTCATATTGTTGCTCCCAAAAAGACTCAGCAATGGATTAAATGGCTTTAATGCCCATGGCTCTTCGCTCTGTGATCCACGAACTGGTGAACTTGAAAGATCGAAAATTCTTTATACCAATTTCAATCTTTAAGTTTGTGGTCATGACATCTATAGTGATCATGTGATGGACTTCATGCCAAATGCGAATCTCAGGTTCTGGGGCTATAGAATAGAACTTGAGTACGACTTCTCTATTTCTAGCAACTTGACTGACTTGGGATTTAAATTGGTCATCAAATTCTGAAATTTCCTTTAGATCCTTGCCAACATATAGAAGATCTAGAAATTCATAGTTTACAAGCTGAAAGATTTTATGCGGATTAGCTCCAAATATGGCGGTGATTCGTAGATGAACACTATATCCTTTAGAGTAGAATAATGTTCTGGAATTCTCCCATCTATAGGCTTCTTCAGCAACTTATTTATACTCTCTTTCCCATTTATTTGTGGGAACAAATTCTTCACTGGATCCCTTGTTGTTGAAGCTTTCAGATTTATTGATTTTTATCTCAATAACTTCGGCTTCACCTTGAGATTTAGAAGTTTTTTCTTTATTTTTCATAGAGTCCAAAAAGTCTTTATCAGATAACGGTTTATTATCTTGACTTCCACAAGACTCTATTTTATCTTTTCCTTTATTGCTCTTCTTTTTATCACTCTCATTTTTAGCATCACTTATTTTTTCTTTTTCTTTATTTCTAGATTCAAGGAACAAATCTAGACTTTCTTGAAGGAAAAGGGCTCTTCTAAATCCTTCTTGAGAGATATCTGTAATTGTTTTAAAATTTAATTCTATCAAATCTTTAAGAGCTTTATAACTGTCAACAATGTCTTGACAGACCAAGACAATATCGTCTATCTTATTCTTTAGCTCTTCAAGATCCATCTTTCTTTAGAATTTTAATCCTACAGAAAAATAAGAATTTAATCAAATGATCTGTATCATCAACACAATTTTTGAAAAATTGTCACCCATCAACGAATTTGAAAAGTCTTTACCACCAATCATCGTTAGATAGTGGACTAGTTGTATGTATAGTGCATACAATCACTCTATTTGCATTTATAGGGAAATGCACGCCCATCTCATCCATTTTAGAGTTAGAGAACTCATCCGTTTCCAAATTCTGTATTTTTAGAAATGAAATCGGCTAGGAAATTTTCTGAACCTTTTATATACTCTGTTTTGAAACTGTAAAAGGACAGAAAAACTTGCCATCTATGTAGCCTTCTGTATTGGGGTGTATTTGGTAATTTGTTGAAAACTAAAAATTGTATCTGGGTATTATCGATTTGAACTTTAAAAGGTCTTTGATATAAAAAGAGAGAGAATTTCTGGATTCCTTTTATGATGGCTAGAAGTTCTTACTCATAGGTTGTATAGTTGACCTCAGCTTGACCGAAAATACCACTTGTATACCTGCATATCTCATTGAGATCGATTTTAAGTAATACTGCCCAATAAAGATCTGAAGCATCCGTTTGTATAATTAATTTATCATTTTTATCAGGGAGTTTTAATTCTGGCAAAGTTTTACATTTTTCCTTTAAAGTTTTAACAATTTCTGTATATTGATTATTCCATCCTTTTGTATTATTTTTTCGAAGCAATTTTTGAATCTCATGCTTCTTTTTAGCAAGATTTATTACGAATCCCTCAGCATAATTTAGATAACCGAGAAATTTTTCAATTTAATTTCTATTTTTTAATTTATCAGGAAATTCAAAAATTTTCTTAGATATATGAGGTTGGAGTTTAATTCCTTCTTTATTTAATTTTAACCCTACAAATTCAATTTCTTTTTTACAAATTATAGTCTTTCTCTCAGATAAGACTATACCATTTTCTTTACTAGTTTTAGCAAATTGTAGTAGATGAGTTTTATGTTCTTCTAGAGTATTAGAAGCAATTAAAACATCATCAACATAAACAACAAGAAATTCTTTATATCTATTAAAGATTTTATCCATTTGTCTTTGATATATAGAAGGTGTATTTTTTAATCCAAATGGCATAACTAACCATTTGAACTATTCTTGACGCGAACTAAATGTTGTGTATTGTATACTTTCAGGTTCCATTTTTATTTGCCAAAACCCTGAAGTACAATCAAATATAGAATAATATTTTTTCTTTTAACAAGATTTAGTAAAACTTCTTTATTAGGAAGATAATAACTATCTGACCTAGTAAAGTGATTTAGTCTTTTATAATTTATTACCATTTTAGGTTTTCCTCATTTTTTCTCAACTTCATTTTCAACCATGAAAGCTGAGCTACTAAAAGGACTATTACTCCTTCTAATCAAATGTGGATTTTTATATAATAATTCATTTATTTGTTTATCAAATTCTTTTCTATCTTTTTCTGCATATAACATAGGTCTTTCTTTTATAACTATATTTTCAGTTAGCTCTATTTTTGCCTTTAAATCTGACTCCTTATAAAAAGCCAAAAGATGATCATTATAATTTTCTTTTAGTTGTTTTATTACATCTTCAAGAGTTATCCGTTTTATTGTTATATTATGTATTTTTATCAGAATTGTATCATACGGTCCACCAAGCTTCGCTGGGTAAACTCTGAATGGCTCATTTATTCATGGTAATTTTAAATAATGTTACATTTAGTTTTTAGAATCACAGAATAAAGATTCTGTGAATAAAACTGAAATTGTTGTAAGAAATCATTTCCTAACAATGTATCAGTTTCAAGGGAGTTATAATCATATATAGTATTTATAGTAATAATTTTACTTCCTAATATAACATTTACTTTATCTGCCTTTTATTAATGTGTTCGGCTTGACCTGTAATACCCTTTATCTTTATATTACCATTCTCTTGCCAATTAGTATAGAGAAAGGATTTAAACAAAATTATTTCTGAACCATTATCTATCAAGGCACATGTTGTTATATTAGTATCTTGTACTGTTATTTGTACAAAGACATTAGTAAAAGCATTAATATCTTGCACTGTTATTTGTACAAAGACATTAGTAAAAGCATTTATAGTATTTTTCCCAAAATCGGTAAAAGCGGTAACTTACTAACATTTTTTCAAGATATAGTATTTTTCCCAAAATCTATTTGTGGTATCGTATCACTACTAGATCCATATTCTAAAATGGGTTTTCTATTTATTTTAATTTCATAATCTTTTATTTCTTTAATTTTTTCTATCATTGGTAACTTTATTGTTGTTATATCCCTACATTCATTATCAATTTTAATATACGGTTTATCTTGATATATTTTACCATAATTACTATTAGTAAAAGCATAAATTGCTCTATAATAAAAAGTAAATGCTTGACTTTTATCCCTAAGTTTTAAATCTTTTAAAAGTTGAAAATGTAAACTTAAAGTATCATTTATATTCTGATCATTTATATCAACACTATATTTTAGATAACAATCAAAGCGAAATTGTGAATATATTAAATTTCCTTCAAATGGTGCCAAATGACTATTTTTAGCATCTATAAACTTTTGGTCATGAAGTGAAATAACCATATAACTATCTATTCCATCTCTAAGTAAAGCTTTAACTAAGATTTGAATTCTATCAAGATAAACATATTTTATCTTTTTTCTTACTTCTCTATTTTTGATTTTATTTAAAGATTGAATTATTGAGGATTTAGTAAGCAAATGTAATCGAATTTGCCCTTTAGTATGTTCAACATTTATAGATTTTTCAACTGCATGATAATCATAAATATTTATTTTTTCTCTTTTTATTAAGTCACCAAAAGACTTAAAAAGACTTTTAATAGGGTTGGTTGCATCAAGTTTTAAACCTTTTATTTTTACTAAAGTTTCTTGATCAAAGGTTATTCGTTGAGCATAACCTTCTGATCCTTCATAAATTTCTACTTTTTTATCTGAATCTTCAGTTTCAATTATATCTTTATTCATTTTCAGAATTACTAGAGTAATTTTCTTCTTCCATATATATTTCTTTATCTAAATAATTTTCTTTATCTAAAACTTCAGATAATTCATCTTGAAGTTCTATAAATTCAGCTTCTATACTTCGAATCTTTTCAGGGTTTTACATTCTAGTGATTTATGTCCAATTTCTCCTCAATTCCAATATTGGCATTGTAAAAGATTTTTATTTCTTTTATAGTTTGGTTTTCTTTTAAAATATCTTTTTTTTGGTTTTATATGTTTCTTTTGAAAATTAGTATATTTTTTATACTTCTTTTTATGAAACCTTCTTTTCTTTTTATTAATTCTTTGTTTATTACATCCCCATTGACTAGGTACCTCAAATTCATTACAATATAAAGGTGAAAATTTTTTAGTTCTTCTATATAAATCTTGAAATTTACATAATTTACTTAACTCTGAAAAGAGGAAACTAATCTGTCTTCCTAGAGTTGAAGTTGAATCTTTATTTTCTTCCTTCCATTTATTCATTATATATTTATTCCAAGGGTGTGGAAGTTTTAAAAAGTATATATTAAGATATATACTATGATCTTCATTACTATAATATTGAATATAATAATATTCTTTAAATTCACAAGTATATTGTTTTAAATTCTTCATACTACAAATTCTAAGATTTATTAAGTTAGTTCTTGCTTCTTCTTTTTCATTAACACTTTCTTTATCAGGGTCATGCCAATTTTCTCCTAGAAATTCACTAGAAAGATAGGCAACTAACATTCCAATTCCTTTATCTGTAGTATCTATTAATTTAGTTTGTACATTTCTTTTTATCAAAGATTTAGTATTTTCAGTTAATCCTTGCCACCAATTAAAAACAACACCATCAAATGTAGCAATTAAATAATCTATTTGTCTATTTGATGTCCATGTATCATCAGCGTTATATAAAAAGAAAACTTTCATGGTATTTGCCCATGAAATTATGACTTTTTTAATATCTTCTTTGCAATCTATATTTAATTTAGAACCTCCATGATTTATAGGTTCACTATAATTAGTATCTGGATTGAAATTATCTAATTGTTTATGATATTTATTTTTCTTTATATCATCATAATATTGCCTTCTATATTTAGGAATAGGCATCATTTCTGATTCTCTTTTTCATATCTTCTAGTTTTATTGTACTACTTGGGCTTCCAGTTGTATTATTAGTGTTAACTAATACTTCATATTCCTCTATTTCAGAAAGATTTATATTTTCAAATTGATCAATTAATTCATTAATATCATTCATCTTTATTTGTCTCAGATTCAGAATTTTGTTCTTTAGGTGGATTAGATGATGTAGCTATGTCTTTACCCTTTACTTCCTTTTTAAGTGATTCTTCTTCAGCTAATATTTTGGATAATTCAACATTAATCATATACGCATCAAAGGAATTTGGATGCACCGTTTCTTTAATAGTTTTTATTGGTTTTATCATAATTTCTCTTTCTTTTATTTTCTTGTCAAATTTAATTTCCTTTAGACAAGTATTTTTTATTAAATCTTCAATATTTGAATTACAAATCTTTAAGAGTTGAACCTCTGTTTTTAATTCTTTAAGTTCTTAATTTAGAACATATAGTGCTTCAAGTATTTTATTCATTCCTGTAGTCAATTCTTCAATATTTTTATTTATTTTATCCATTTGTATTTTTTACATCTATTACAAGATATTTGAGCATTTTGTTGAGTAGCTTTTATCTTTTGTTTGCAACTTTGTATTTTTGCTTTATTCTCTTCTGTTTTAATGTGTTCATATTTTCCATTATATTCTTCAAGAATTATGTTTAAACTTAGTATTGGATTTATACTATGTATCCATCGTTTACGATGTTTATTTGTTTTCATAATCGACTTAGAACATCAAGTCCTTCATTTATTTATTTTATTTTGCTTTTCAAAAAAATCAATTCTAAAAACATTTCATCTATGATAAGTTGATTTTCTTACAATAAAATCCAACTCTTTTTGGTATAGATACAATTCTACTTAAAGCCTATGTAATGTATAATTAGGCATTGCTAAGTAGAATCATTACTGCTCTACGTTTTTTATATTCTTCTAACTTTCTATAGTACAATTCTTTTATTTCAACATATTTAAATGCCTTGGCTTCTTTCTCTAGAGATCTCAGGATTTTGTAGTACTTCTCAACCTTTTGGTACCTTTTAGTGTGTTGAAACAGTTTATTCTTCATGGGGAAGATAACTGTCAGTCAGTTTCATCACATGAGAAATCGCATGATAATAACTCAAAAATTAAGTCATCACTAAATTCTTTATCATTTATTTCTTGTAAGTAAATAAATAGCTCTTTAATTATTAAAAGATTTATGATTGATATTTTTAATAATTCTAGATATTCCAGATTTTATAAATTTTTATTGATCTTTATAGCTCTGATATCAATTTGAGCAGGGGGTTTTACTTGATTTAACATAACAAATTTAAGAAAAATTAATAAGTAATTAAAAATTTAAGATTTGAATTTGAACAATATGAATAAGGATGGTTGTAACTTTTCTATTTTAAACATATTTTTTAAAGAAATTTTATAGTTAAAATGGACTAAATTGATCAAAAATACTTTAGGATGGGTTTTAATGAAATAAAGAATAAAGTTGCATTTTTAAGAAATCACGCCGGCCCACATGAACAGTAAAACTGAGGTTTGAAAAGGTAATCTAGGGTATTTTGAAAAAGGTTTTTAAAAAGTGGGTTATTTTAAAAAAGTGAAAATTAAAAAAAGATATAATAAAAATTGTTTCATCAAATGTGGCCTACCTCTATTTTTAATGAAATTGGAGATTTTAAATTTAATAAAGTGGTTTTTTTTTTTCTCCTTTCATACTATATAGACACTCTTTAGTTTGAACAAACGTAAGAAATACAAATGTAAGCAGATTCAACCAAACTTAAATCAAAATTTTCCTAGTCAGAAAAAAGAAAAAACTCTCTTAATGAAACTTTTCTTCTTAATTAATTAACCACCCTAGTTATATTGGAATTTTCTCTCACACATATGTGCCTAAAGATAAGCAATTAATGAATCTAACACACTTAGGTGGAAATTGATATCCACGAAAGGATTTAAGTGGACTGGAATGAATTTCTAAATGAAATAGAGATGGGAAGAAATGAGTGTTATATACCATTCCCACACTTGGGTATATCCAAGCAATAAGGAAGGGAATGAAATAATTTAGTTCATTTTATTCATATATTTTGTAATGACGTAGTAATAAATGATAGGAATAAAAGTAAATTATATACATGACGAAAACAACAATTGTACAAAAATAAAATAAAATATTAATTTAAATGCAATATATATATATATATATATATCTTTATATTTAAATCAAATATTATCATTAGGTATAATGTTAAACTATATGTTGTTTGCATAAACACTTGACAGCCACGCCAATATGTTCGAGATCATTGAGTTTGATATGAAAAACAACAATTTCGAATTGAGTTTGTTGAGTGTGGGCGTGCTAGTGTGCAAAAAACACACAAGTTGAAGGCTTTTGATTTGATTTTAATGGGTTGAACCTCAGACTTCTATTCGAACGACAATTGAGTTGGAGTAGGCAAATACTATTCCCAAAGTTCTACATGCCTACAACTTAATGTGGGACTTAAAATTTAGTACTCTAAAGATCAAAAATGGTCAAAAAAAATGTAAAACGAGAAGGTGCATTGAAAGACAATGGCTACTTGCTATGGATAATACAAACTTTACAAGTGCATTGATGACACGAGCTATATTTACGACTCTCATGCATTGAAAGATTGCCACGGACTTCGACTACAAGAAAGATGCGTTGATGACTCCGTACAATGACTACACTTGAATGTATTGAAAGAACTATACTATCTTATGAGCATTGATGTCTTTGGCTATACCTTCTTATGTTTCGCTTGACATGAATGTGGGATACCACTGGGTCGCATTGATATCTCATCCTGAATCGGGCCCAACCTAGGCGAGTGATGGCTACAATTTCGTGACTTTACGGAGTAGACGTATTAAAACCTCATCTTGAGCCAAATGAGTATGGCTACGAACACTTGCATAACGATTTTCTACTTATAAACTAAGCTAATCTTTGCTCATTTGGACTAAAAGAATCAATGAATTGTAGACTTCTTAATTGAAGTGTTGTAGATTTGTTATTGAAGTGTTGGACTTGTTGTTGATGATGAATCCGGCATCCTTTTATAAACTTGAGGCTACAACCCCTTCCCTCTACTCTTGGAGTTAGATTGGATTATTTAGCTTGATCATTCGAAATTAATGGTGGTCCTTATTTTTCGAATATCACATTTATGCAATCTTATTTGTATTTTAAATTTTCAGCATCACATGGTCTTTATTTTTGGCATTCTTAGTTATAACGATCCCTTTTTTTAGCCATTTGTTATTTTCTATCCTAACAACCCCCTAAAATAAGGGCTAATTTTGACTTGGTTTATTTTTTATTTTTGTCCGATTGGGCCGTGGGCATTTACTTCAGCAATAACCTTGACATGGGCCGGCCTTGTGCTGTGTCGGAGTGACCTGAGCCTCTTTCTCTTTCTTTTCGATATGGCCAGAATTGATCCACTATGAAATTATACAAAATATCATTTTTGGGCCCAAACATATGTATATATAAGTTTTTTTTTTACGTATCTTGATTTATTATTCGTTTTACATACTATATATTGTTTCATACACTTGTTATAAAGTAAGTACCGTATTAATTATTTTAAATTTACATATGAAATTATATTTATGGACATTTTCTTTATTTGACATTATATATATCATCTAAAATTAAATTTATTTAATAACTTTAGAGTGAATATCAATGAATTAGTAAATGATTTAATATTAATTGCATACAAGTATATAAGTGTATATGTGAATGTAGGTTAGCATGTATGAATAGATTATACATATTAATATAAATATTGTAAACAAAATAAAATACTAGATATATATTTTGAATACATATAATATTTATGCATAATAGATATAGCTTAGTACATATTAATGTATTTATTAATATTTAATTAGTGCGAGTGTAAACTTTATAATATAATATAGATTTAATAGGCACTATGCTAATCATATAAAAATATAGTTTATTATCGACATGTTGGGAATAACAAAACCTATGGGGATGGAAGGGATCACTACTTCCACATATAAGGAAATGGTGATTTATAAGGGAATTAGTATTCCCAATTCTAAATTATACTAAAGGCCTGTTTGGATTGGCTTATAAAAATGCTTCTAGAATTGTGCTTTTTATAGTAGAGATTTTTTTTTAAGTCAAGTAGTTTTGCGATTGGATACAGTAGTTAAAATTGTTTTAAAAGATGTTTTTATTTGAAGCTAGCCCTTTTTGGCTTTTTTTTTCTATCTTCTATTTTTTTTTAAAAAAGTCCATCCAAACACAATCTTCTTTGTCTAAAGTATTTTTTTTTTCATAAAATAAGTGTTTTTTCTCTGAACAAAACCCATCCAAATGGGCTCTAACTGTGTCTTTAGAAATGAACTTAGGAATGAATCTTCATTCAATTCTCACTCTATTCTTGTATACCAATCATGATATAAAAGGGAAAATTTTAGTCTAGGTTCAGCTTGAACGAACCCACTCAATCATGTAACAAGTGTTAATATACTAACCATGTGATTAGTCACTCGTTTTAAACTTTAAACCAATCGTGTCATAAGTATAAATCACACGCCATGTGATTAATATTAATTCGATCGAATTGAGTCTGGTCTAGAATTTTCCTTGTACAAGAAATTGAAGTTTTATAATTTTAAGTATGTCGAATTCATATCTCGGTCTTAAAACTTTTTCTTTAACACGTTTTGCTCTCTTTTTATTTCAGAAGACAAAAAGACTAATTTGGCATATGTAACATGACATTTTTAATTCTTTTTTTTTTTTAAATCATGCACCTATAATGACAATTCATAAAAAATGTATCAATAGGATATACTGGATTTTGAGCTAGTTTGGATGAACTTTTTTTAAGAGAAGCTCTTTTTTTTTTAAAGAAAAAACAAAATACTTCAGAACAAAAAAAATGTGTTTGACTGGGCTTTTGAAAAAAGTAGAATCCAGAAAAAAAAAGTCAAAAATGGAGGCATTTTCTCGAAGCTACTTGGAGTAACTTCAAATAAAAGTATATTTTAAAGAACTTTTAACTACTATATCGAAACGTACAACTTGTTGGTTTAGACAAAAGCTCTACTGTAAAAAGTACCGCTTGATAAGTACTTTTTTTTAAACCCATCCAAGCGGCCTTTTTAGCTATAATATTTTTTTAATACCATAAAATATCAAAATACTCTATTTGATATGGTTAAAATATGAAACAGGCCCCAAGAGTATATAAAGAAGTTTAATACCACTAGGATCAAAAGCTATTTGAGGGGCAATGCCCTCCTTAAGGCCCAATTAGTCATATTCCTTTGTTTTTTTTTTTTTTTTTGGTGTCTTAGCCATACGGTTCTAACCTACTAGCCAATTAATTCAAATCGAGTACTACAGAGGCCCATTGAGGGAGCGACCTTTCCAACCTAGGTACTCCATTCACAATGATAAAATTTGAACCCTAACCGTTGTTTAAAAGATCTAACGCTTTATCCAACTAAACCAATTGATGGTCAATTAGTTATATTTATTCAAATTAAGCAACAAGAAAATTCGATTGTGCCACACTTAGAACCCTCACTAATCTCAAGCACTATATATAACCCAAGAGTCAAGTTGGGAATGAAACACATACAAGAAATACTACTTTTTAGATTGTTTTTCTTTCAAACTTTTCTTCAATATTTTAGTCTAAACCTAACTTGAGCATTGTACCAACCCTTAAAGTCCCCTCACCCGAAATTGTATCTCGTGCATGTAGTTAGATTTCTCGACTGACCTTGTAGAAAGGTTCGTTTGATCTCGAGGCTTAACTTAGATCCATAAGCTCATAAAGACCTTATCGAGGGTCACAATGACAACTTTCACTTTGACTAAACTATACCCTACACGAAGTTCACTCAACATCACTATTGTTACATTCAAAAGATATGACATTTACCTAGTATCGCCAAATTAAAATGTTTTTGTGTACACGAATTAAAGTGTCATGTATTTGAGTATAATAGTAGTCTATTATGATATTTTATAATATTGAAGAAATCACATTATAATTAAAAGTTAATATAATTTTTTGAACTATGTTTTATAAAATTTCACAATAAATGTATAATATAGATATTTTTAAAATTAATAAATTATATGTGTCAAATTAAACATATTATAATTTTTGGTAGTGTATTTCATATTCTATTATTGATGTGGCTTAATTATGATCGTTTGCCATTTTTCCACTGATAAATTAGGACTTGTTTCAGGTCAAATTTGGCTAAGAATAATTTTGCCCCAAAATATAACCCTTTGAACATGATCAATATAAGTAGGGACAGAGTCAGGAATTTGATTGAAGGGGGCAAAATTTTTTCAAAATTATTAATTATTAAAATATATAAATATATGGGTTATATATAATATTATATATAAAATAACAAAAATCATTATATTTATGCGTGTACAACCAATTAGAAGTGCTATAATAAAACAAATGCTTCAATCAAAAATAATATATAAAAAATGATAAAAAATAACAAACTACTCTCTATTTCAAAAGAAGCAAATATAGTGGATAATGAATTATTTTTAAAAAATACTTAACAAATAATTTTTTAATAAAGCTCAATAAATTTGACATAAATCCACATAATGATATATAATCAAAACTCAAAAATTATTAAAATAGACAAACTCACATAATGATATATATCAAAACTAAAAAAATATTAAAAATAGATTTTTTGTTATTTCTTTTTGCTCTCACAATCAAAAATATATTCAAAGCTCAAAAAATATATTTTCTTTTTCTCCGCCATCGCATTCCCCAAATCACTCCCAATTAAACATGAATTGTCAAATTTGTAAGATTCATTCAAGTTCAATAGTCCAACAAATAAATATTAAGACTCATTAAGTCTAATATTGAACAACTATCAAGATTTATTTTAGCAATCCTAAGATTCAAATTTCTACACAAAAAAAAAGAAAATAAATATATGTATAAATTTCAAAATTAGTACACTATACATTCTTATACATTGCTTTCGGAGAAAAAGTTAAATATTGTAGGGTTTGTGAGAGAGAAAAAAAAAATAATAGAATTTTTGGTGTTTTAATTGGGATAGAAGAAAGAAGTAAAATTTAATAGAATTTTTAGTATTTTAATTTGAAGAGAATAAGGAAAAAGAGAGGAAAGAGAAAGAGAAAGAATTTAATTATTATGATAAATGAGATTAAGTAAAAATAAATTATTAAAAATAAAATAAAATAAAAAAAATTAAAATTTTTATTATATAACTTATATAAAAATCAAAATTTTATTTTAGAAGGAAAGGGGAGGGGTGAAATTTAAAAATTTTAATAAATATATATATTAAAAAAATAAATTTTTAAAAAATTGAGGGAAGAGGAGGGGGTGGGTGGCGGCGGCCGCCACCAACAGCCCCTGGCTCCGTCACTGAATAATATAAGACAAAACCGAACTCTTATTAATACCAACCATGTTACATCAATTAATGGTGGGACACCATTATTTGTCGGCTTATTTTTTTGAAAACATTAGTTGGCTTATTTTATCCTATCACCAGATAATATCAAGGCTTTAATAGAAAGTTCTAGAAATACTGTTCTCTTCTTAATCAAGATTTACAAATATCTCCCAAAAACAAATGTACCCTCGTCATTTGTCTTCATGCATGGTCATTTTTACTACGGTTAATTACATCTATATTTTTTGAAATTTAAGCAAAAAACTCTTAGATCCTGTAAAATTTGCATAATTATAGAAGCCATCTATATCAATATATTAACTCTTAGATTTAGACTGAATATCGTATTAAAGACACTTCTTAATTAGCCCCAATTCATATTTGTACTTGCTGTTGAGATGAAAACGTTACTTCCTATTTGAAGATAGCACCAAAGACTTGGCATGAAAAAGAACAAACATTATAACCTATTAAAGATTTGGTTTCTTGGATATAAGTTTCATGGACACCAATGAACGAGTTTGGTGATAAGATATAGCCTATTTAAAAGGTGTTTGGCTAAGTTTAATTAAAATATTTTACAAAATTATATATATCTCATAAGATACTTTTTAAATTTTATAAAAACGACAAATTTTATCATAAAAATAATTTTTTTAAAGTGTTTGAGTAAGTGATGATAAAAATTTAAACGTTCATAAATTTCATATTCCAAGTAATTGTGTGTTTTCGAAATCCTGAAATTATGTTATGGTTTGAATGTTCTTGGGGTTACAAAGTCTCTTCTATTTATTTATTTATTTATTTATTTTTTGGAATAGTTAGAACCCGTTTGGATGTTTTTTTTTAAGAGAAATATTTATTTTATTTTATTTTGGAACAAAGACAGTTTTTTTTTTAAAAAAAAATTGTGTTTGGTTAGATTTTTTTTATTTTTTTTATTTTATATAAACTGTCCAAAGTAGATTCAAGTATGAATGCATTTAAAAGCACTTTTAAGTACTGCGGCTAAACGCAAAACTATTTGACTTAAAAAAAAAAAATCCTTTAAAAAGTACAGCCTAAGAAGTCCAAACATACCCTTAAGCTCCTAATTATAAGCTCTAAGATTTTTCTTGGATTCAAATATTTGAAAATTGATGGCTTTATATTCATAATAGTTAAAGAATTTAAATTAAAAATTAAAAATTTACTTTGAAATTTTTTTATATTACAATAATATTATGACCGATATTTGAATGTTCACTCGGGTTAATTAGGGGGTTTGCTAGACATTTACGAACTTCTATTTCAAAATTTGTAACTCAATAACATGGTGAATTTAAATTTTACCTGATATCACCATAAACAAATACCTCCTTTTGCTAACAAAAATAATTATGACAAACATATTTAATCACGAAATAAAAGTGTTCGTAATGAAATTTTGTTAAAGTAACAGTCAACCAAAAGACTCTTATTAATGGATTCGTGACACGCAAAATTTATAATATACCTATACTATGAGACGAATTTTATTAGATTTATAATGAATTAATTCACAATAAATTAGGTATTTTGATATAATGTACGAACAAATCTAATTGAAGTTCATTCTTCTTCGTACCTTTTTTTCTGAAATCTAAATTGCCCAACATTTTCCTATTCTTAATTACTTCAAAAATAGATGTGGTAAATCAACACCCAACACTAAGATTTTCCTTGGACCTAACCTCCTTTTTTAAATAAAAAGCTAAACAATTCAATTCTTTAAATTGAAAAAGACCCTTCAGCCAACCGGATTCCAGATTTTGATCCACTCTCCCACACACCAAGAAAAATATTTGGCCATTTGGGCACACCTATCAAGAGGGACCATGATGCCACTTGGTGCCAAAATAATGTCCATTGAAAAACTCCAATTATCAATTTCAAATAATTTATTGTGTCATGGTCACTTTATATAATTATAGGAACTTAATATACAAATTACATCTACACCTTTTAAGATATATTATAATTATATATTAGTTTCAATAATTTTAAAATTTGAAATAACCCCCTATATTATATATCAACTTTACAAAAATCACCCTACATCAAGGTATAATATAATTGCGAATTGTATTTTTAGGGTTCTCCTTCGGGATTTTTAGATAAGATTCGCATAATCTTGAAAAATTCAAGATGTAAAAATTATATCTGAAGTCAAGTTCAAGGGAAAAAAATTGGTAGAGGTATTGTCGGATTATAAATGTAAAGTTTGGTGTTGGTTGTTATAGTATAACGTAAAATTATTTTACGAAAGTTGGTGGAATCATAAAATTAATTGAAGAATTTTATCAGGCTTGACGAGTCATATTTCTTGATGGAATGTGGCAAAGTCTTCTTTTGACCATTTCTATTAGTGTTCATAAGAAAATTCTAAATCTTAAGGAATGTTTATAATTTTCAAAACAATAACAAGTATTTTGTAATTACACCAGGGATTGCAAATGTAATTAGCCCAATAGTTTTGGTATAAACAGAGCAACAGATTATAAGTGAAAACAAATATTGACTAAGAAACGTACACAAAAAGCCCTTCGACAAAAAGTGGCAGGGCTTTTCAGGTTTGCGGATACAGATACAACGATAGCACCATTTTGCCTGAACTTCCACAATGAGATATATAAATCTATATCTCTATCTATATCTATATATAAATTAAAAAAAAAAAGAAAAGAAGCAGATTTTTACTAATATTAATAACATAATTATCCGCGGAATTATTTCACATTGAGAAAAAAGGAAATCTAACATCTCGATCCAACAATTCCCGTCAAAACGACGGGACGACGCCGTATCGCACATCGGCGATGTAATCGCCGCCGGCGCCGGAGCCGAAAAACCGGTCTATATCCGACTCGGCATCGGTTCTCTTGGCGAACCGGCCCTTGATCCTCGGCCGGGTTTCTGCATAAGCCTTGCGAGAGGCGTATCGAATCGTCTTCTCGAATTTCCGGTTCTTTCTCTTCTCCTTGTACCTCAACACCCTCGCCTCCCGGTCCATCCCGACCGCCTGCGAACCTTGATTCCCACTAAGATCGACGACGCTCGAATTCATGGTTCGCGAGAACGGGTACGAGATTTCCGACAGGGAGCTCCCGTCCGGGACCACGCCCACGTCCATGGACGAGGAGGAAACCTGAAATTATGTAATGTACAATCAGTTTGATTGATAGTAATTTATCGGACAAAAATTGAATTTGAACCTGACTCAACTCAAAAGCTAGCTCCTATGGACATGGGACATTAAACAATTGATCATAATTAGTGTTAATTAATTCTTGAAACAGGGGATTTGTGAGTGGGAATTTACACTGTGGCTGAGGGATGGAGTGGTGTAGCCGTTGCTGTAAGAATTGATGTTGGATCTCGTGAAATCGATCTCGAACCGGTTTTCCGAGGAGTGGTCGTGGCTTAAACGCGCCGCCGGGACCGGCGGTTTGATGGTTGTTTGAACAGGGACGACACTGTCGCTGTAAGGCTGTGACGAATTAATCTGGTAGTTATCGAAATCCAGGAACTGGTCAGAGTCCTGGAACAACAATTCCATGGATTTCAAATCAGGGGTCTCCGCCGGAAGTTTCGGCGTGATGATTTGGCTCATCGACATCCATGAATCAGCGGTCTCTAATTTCCTCTCATCGTCGGTCGCCGGAGTGGAAAAAAAGCTGTTGTGATTGCAGTCGCCGGCGGCGACGAGGAGGGCGGTAGCGGCGGTGGACTTCATGACGATGGACTCGGCGGTGTCATAGAAGGGGACGACGGGGACCCGGTCGTGGCGGCTGGCGAGGGGGTTGGCAGAGTGGATGTCGCGGTCGCAGGCGACGCAGAGGGCGGCGGCGTCGGCCTTGCAGGTGACGGAGGCGGGGGCGTGCTCGCAGACCTCGCACATCCAGACCCGCTCGTGTTTGAGACTTGAATTGTTGTTATTGTTGCCGTGCGCCTTGGCGTCGCAGGCTACGCACAGGAAGGCGGCGTCGGGGCGGCAGAAGAGGAGCGCCGCCGACGACTTGCAGTAGTCGCAGGGCTTCGCGGCCACATTCAGTCCCATCGCCGCCGGGAAGAACTTGGCCCTGGTGGCGGCAGCTCCACCACCGCCGGCGCCGCCGTCTTGGGCCATGATTCCCATCTTCAAAGAATTGATACCTTTTTTAGCGTTAGAGAGAGAGAGAGAGAGAGAGAGAGAGACAGAGTGTTAAGCGTTAAGACAGTAGTATTAAGGAGGGCTAGTTTTTCTCCAATGATATTGGTGACAGGGCTTAACTAGTGGTGTGGGGTGGCAATAAGTCAGAGAGAAGGGAGGGGAGGGGGAAAATCTAGTTGCTGACGAGTGTGGGGTGACACGTGGATAGTGTTACAGCCATATAAAAGATTTGATGACACAGATGATATTTTAAGTAGATGTCATTTGTCTGTGCCGACGTAGGGCCTACTATTTTGGGGGTTGGGTGGTGGGGGTACATGGGGTTTGAACATGACAGGGTGTGACCTTGTGACTCTACAAATTCAGATGGGGCAAATATGTTCCAAGTTGTAAAGGTTTGAGAGAGAGAGAGAGAGAGAGAGAGCACGAGAAGTGTCCTCTTATTGACTTTCCACACCAAACCGAACCAGCCTTTCTCATAAATTTGATAGGGAGAGTTAGTTTCTGATTTCTTTGGTATTAGGAGGGTAATTTTACGCTATTTTTGGGATATGTTTGAGTTGGAATTTCGTGTATAATATGTTAAATTTCAATTGTGTTTCGGGTCCATCGTTAAGGTATTTCGTAAATTTATTTGATTTGATCTTTTATGAAATTTTTAATTGAAATTCCACCCCAATGATATTTTGTTATATATTATTTTTGTGAATTTAAAATTCAAGTCATATTTTGAGTTGCAATTTGAAATACAAATAATGATAAATTAAATAATTTTATATATGTCGTTGAGGATATTAAAATATTACAAACTAGTGAATCAAATGCCTCCTATGTACAAAGAATTTGGTTTGGAAAAAGGAATAAAAATGCACGCGAAAATAATTTTGGCAGTTTAGTTATGAAAAATCCACTAAGGAAAGCGAAATGATAGGAAAATGTAGTGCAATAAGTTTTGATTCAATTTCTTCATTAAAGCCACAAGGTGTTTAGCCCTGTGAAACAAAATATAAGACTTTGTGTTTCGTTACTTTGATTTTACTTTTCCTCGTCAAAACTCTTGAACAAAACATAATGTGAGTTATTCTGTGTAGAAAAAGAAAAGCTTTTCTAATGAAATAAAAATTCTAATTGATTTGGTTGTATAAAGGTTGCGTATATAATAATAATAATAATAATAATAATAATAACAACAACGCTAAAGAAATTAAGATATTGTAGATCATTAATACGCAAGGGTAGTAATGCTAAAACAAGATCTTTTCATTACTTTTAATGTAACACTTTCGGAAAATGTCTTTTTTTTTTCTTTTTTCTTGGTGAAAAACTTTCGAAAAATGTCTTAACTATGCATTGGTACCTTCCAGGAAAAATATCTCAATAAGCTAAAATAGAGTTCGAATTAAAATGTAACTTTGTGACATTATGAAATGTCAATCAAATAATTGAGATACTCAATTGTGTGACAGCTTAAATTATTTATCTCAAAATTAAGAGTTTTGAGTTATCCAATTATAGTGACACTCCGTATTATCTATACTATCTATATTTATATACTATTATATTAAATATGAGGGATTTTGACTTTGTTTTGCTTGTGTAATTTTGATATTCATAAAATACTATTTAACTACTTTTTTGTCTCTTCTATTTTTTCTTTTTTCTCCAACAATGTATTTTTTCCCTTTGGTAGTGTCACTCTCAGCTCTTTTCCCTCACATTCCCTTTTCTTTTTTTAACTTTTTTTCTATTTTATAATTTTATTTATGTTGTAATCAAGAAATAATTTTATTTAAAATTGATTTTTTCAACTTTTCATAAAATTTAATAAATATATTATAAATTATTAAAAAGATAGTAGAGATAATAATAGTTAAGAAATATGTGTATTTACATAGAGAATTCAACATAAAATTAAATTATATCTCACTTTTATTTTATATATGTATCAAGTGTGCCCGATACATTAATTTTAATAAAGCATTCTCTTATTTAGTGGAGAGCATGCTTTTTTTTTTTTTAAATACTTACTTCGCTATATGGAACGGGAAAAAAAAATAATGGAAAAACCGAAAATGAAGTAAATCTTTTTGCCCAACATATCGTACTCATGGTTCGACCAAAAAATTTTTTTTCTAGAACTTTCTTTATACCCAATGTTAAGCAACTATGAAACATCTTAACTAAAATGAAGGCGGTTGCCTAATTAACTAACATTCGAGTTGAATTAATTAGTACACTAGTCTCGCTTCCGAAAAACAAAATAAAATACAGTCTAAATTTGGCATACATTATCCAACATTGGATTTTGCTGGTTTTGCGAATTGGACTTGACATGTCAGATTGAATTTTGACCTCATATTCACAAGCGAAATTAGCTAATATAGGCATGGGAGCAAACATGCACATACAGATCAATTCTAGGTACCTCATATAAGTTATGTGCATATGAAATCATCTTTAAGTTTTTGTTATCTGCGTTACAAATAAAGGAGGAAAAAGGTCAGCATGATATTAGGAAAGAAAATTTTGGCTATGGTGAGTTGTAGGCGGAGTTATATATAATTTAGGGGTGTACGTGCATGGAAAGTTTTAGTTTAGATTCGTTTCGATCGAATCAATTTTAATTATATGACGAGTGATTTATCTTTGTCATGGGACATGAGATGCTACCTACTTGGGTATATGCCTAACTAGTGTATTAATCGTTGGACCTAAATATGATGATGTCAAAAAGTGGAATTGTGATGTCATCATGTTCAATTCAACGATGTATACACTAATTGAGTACATATCTAAGTGGGTGGTATCTCATATCCCGTCATGTAATTAGTGTAATCAGAAAAAGTGACCAATCACATAAAAAAAATGCGTTAACATTTGTCATATTATTGATTGAGTTTGATCAAATTGGATCCGTACTAGAATTTTACGTACTTGTATTTTCTGATTTTACAATTGTCACACATGTATAGTAGATTTGGGTAATTTCCTAATTGTTATTCAGTACATTGTTTGTTCGTTCTCACGTGCATCCATTGATTTTTTTTTTCTTTTTTTGTTATTGTAATTTAATTATTTAAAGGGAGAATTACACTGACTATTCCTGAGGTTTGGTTAATTTACGAAAAATCCCCTATTTTTTCAAAAATTATCAAAAATTCCCTAAAGTTATATTTATATTACAAACTTATTTGAATTTTCGAAAATACCCCTTCCCTTTATTTGGGTGATTTACATTAAGCACCCTGAGATTGGGTTAATTTATGAGAAACCCCTTATGGTTTCAAAAATTACCAAAAACCCCCCGATGTTATACCAATATTACAACTAGCACCTACTTAGGTTGACTTATCAACAATATTAAATCTTTTTTTTCCCCCTGTAATATTGTTATCATAAAATTTTCATCTAATAGATTTGAAAAAAAAATGTGATTATTTATTCAAATAAATATTCTGAATTTAATGCATTAAAGGTATCTACAAACACATCAAGTATGTTATATTATCGCTAATACGGAGTAAATTTTAAGAGAAATGAGTTAGAGTTCTCAACCTAAATAAAGTTTTCAAGTGCATTATTTAATTTCAATTTTTTATTTCAATCAATATTTATATTTATTATTTCACATAATGGATATATACGATGCATATAATTATATTTTTCTAAAATATGAATTTAGCACATATTACGTATATTTAGTATAAATTCATAACATTAAATTCGGAATGTTTATTTGAATAAGTAATCACATTTTTTTTCCAAATTTATTACATGAAAAATTTATGATAACAATATTACAGAGGGAAAAAAAAAAGAATTAATATTGTTGATAAGTCAACCTAAATAGGTGCTAGTTGTAATATTAGTATAACCTCAGAGATTTTTGATAATTTTTGAAACTATAGGGAGTTTCTCGTAAATTAATTTAATCTCAAGACGATCAGTGTAATTTTTCCTTATTTAAATTTTTGATAACTCGTAAGTAGTAGTTGTATCGTCTAATTTCGGAATCTTGACTTCCGACACTAATTGTAGCATCAGTTTGCTCATGTGCAAGAAGTTACATTCATAAAGGTTGTCAGCCATATTACAGTTTGACAGAACTTCTATCTCTAAATTTTGTCAATTGATTATTAAAATGGATGATGAAAGAGAATTGAAATTGCAATTGGCTCTATAAAGTGGACCTATCTTAATTTTGATCTCATTTATGACGAGTTTCTCACATTTAGTTTCATATTATACAATTTTTCTCATAATTGGTTCTTAGGGCACATAGTTAGCCTATTACCCATGTCACTCTCATACTCAATGCTCGAACTGACGAATTAAGTGTTCAATTCTGGACTTAAGACAATTTAAAATTTCTTAATTTGCACATTAAAATTTACTAGATCGTGACCTTATAATTTATACATAATATTAAAAAAATACTAAAAATTTGACAATCGTTGGATAAATATTAAATTCTTGCAACTATTTATTTGATTTAGGCTTTTAACAAAAATCAATGCATATCCTAAGTAAATATCTTTAAAAATATTTTACGAATGCAATTAGTATCTAATGATTATAATTTCTAGATAGTGAGTAAATATGTATGAGAATAATAAGTTAATTTTTATTTAAGGGCACTCATACAACTAGTTTTTGCGTATAAATTATACATTTGTATGAAAAAAAATTTAGGCCATGAGAAAAATTGCCAAATTTAGTTAGTTACATTAAATTATCAATAATATAATTCGAGTGTAGCACTTAATAAAATTATTTTGCTTTTTCTCCTTCTTTAAATGTATTTTATATTGAATATATGTATAATTTAATGTTATATATAAAATATTTTTTCTTTAGACACTTTAATGCAATTTCACACTCAAATTGCTTTAATTTTTACACTCTTAGACACCTGTATTTGCTCATACATTAGCATCATGCACTCGCTTTATATGACCCAAATTGATTCTACGAGCAAATTTCATTGAAATATTTAATGAGAAACGAGCTTGAGACTCGTGTAGCTATTAGTGTATGTACAAGCAAGCTTTTATATAAATGTTTATAAATAGAAAAAGATTTGTCTCGTATTTTCACAAATATAGATAGGTTATTAGGCAAGACAATATTTAGTGTAAATTGTAATGTAATATTAGGCAAGACAATATTTAGTATATATTTTTCAATACAAATATAGCAAAACAACATTTAGTGTATATTTGCAAACAGATTTTTAGGAAATTGTTTAGGAATGTAGGGTTTCCTTTACTCTTGTTACACTAAATGTTGACTACTATCAATGAAAAAAGAACATGAACTTTTTTCGCCTTTTACCCTATTGTTTCGTTGGCTTTTTCATGGTACCAGAGCCATGGTAGAAAAATTAGAAATATCAAAATCTCACCATATGAAAAAGACTCCATCTCCGTATGATTTGATAACCCAAATAATGTTATTACTCAAGTTCCTGTATTTGTAGTGGATGTAGGTAAATTGGGCTTTCATGGACTAAGCAACAATCAGTGTCAAATCTTGATTGAAATGTTGAATAAACAAAAATCGAGTACGAATGAGAAGATGATTCGTATGTATGATAATATCCATTAGACAATTGACACAGGGACATCAAATCATATGATAGGCAATTTGAAGAGTTTATGTGATTTGCAGGAAATTTCAAGTTGTTAAGTTGGCTTACCAAATGGAAGTCATGCAGTCGAAACAAAAGAGGGTTCAATCAAACTTGAAGGGAATTTATCTCTAAAATATATTTTATATGAGTTGGGCTTAACTTGCAATTTAATTTCTATGTCGCAATTGATAAATCACTCAAATTGTCTAGTCCAATTCACTAACAATTTGTGTGTCATACAATGCCGCACTTTGAGGACGCTGTTTGGTGCGGGTGAACGTAGAGATTGTCTCTATTATTTTCAAGGCATATCGTGCACAAAGACTATGAATGTAAATGATGCGGGCTCACTCAATCCTTGGCACAAGCGGTTGGGACACCTTTTTTGGGAAGTTGCCAAATTAGTTCCTTTCAAAAATCTTAGAAAAAGTAATAATATTTTGAATAAAAGTTGCGAGGTATGTCAACAGGCCAAACAAACCAAGAATGAATTTTCTTTGAGCGACCATAAAACTTCTAATATTTTTGAGCTAATTCATTTTGGCATTGCTAGAATCTATTGGCTAATTAAAATTTCAAGATTAGTTAAAATGAATTCAGAATTAGATAGAAAAAAAAAAAGAGAAGAGAAATTTTTAGAACTTATATTCAATTAAAATCTTTCAAGCGAAAAGAAAAATCAGAAATATTGCCTTTAACATTTAAAAAAATTAAGTTAATTATTTTATTTAATAATTTCGAATTGAATGAAATATGGATCGAATTAATAACATTTAATTGTATATTATGCTATAGTGCTATCAAGGCCAAAAATGAATGTAACTTTTAATTGGACTTAAGATTATTTTCATGTTTTTAGATAATATTTTTAGGGTAATTGAAGTGTTCATGTTTTTTATAATACAAAAGGATATTCGATGCAAAACTATAATACAGGATAAAGTAAATTCAACCCTTTATTTATCTCGCCTAAATGATAATTCCTAATTAAATCAAAATGGGAATTTCGTGGAAGTTAGCTAATTAATCTGTTACAATTTTAAACTTGTGGTTCAAAAATCACAAGTACGCAATAAGAAGGGAGCCGGGACAAATTTATTTATTAGTTTGGTTATTAGTTTGGTCTAATTAAATAAATAATCTCATTTCAGATTTCAATTTTCTGTGTGTGCGTAGACTAATGGTCGGAATGTAAATGAAATGCTTGAGCTATTAATAAACTACCGTACTATATAACCATGCAATTAGGGGTGGGCGTTCGGGTGGGATGTTCAGGTTGGGTACCTGACCCGACTAATATAATTTAATTAAATTTAATTAAATTAATGGAGTACATATACACATATACATTGTATAGAATAATAAAAATATTTTATTTTGATTTTATCTAAATAATTGAGATATTCAATAACACCAAATTATTTTATCTAGTCATGAATATTATATCCACTTATGTGGAACTAAAGTATTGAATTGTCTAATTAAGATAAAATGTTAGCAATTAAATGTAGAGGTGTTATTTGGTTGTTGCTATTTAATTTTTTTTTCTAAATACGACATACAATTAATATTTCTAAAATTATTCTTACAGTATGCCATGCATTTGTTATTTCATTTAAATTAATAATAGTAAATTAGTACTATTTACTTTTCTTCCATAGTTTCTAAATTAAAAAATATATTAACATTTCACGTGATTATATAACAATTATCACTCTATTTTTATATATTTGAGGGTCCACAAGAACTATAAGCCTAGATTTAATTTATATTATGTATTAATTGTGAAAAAGTTGTTTTATAAAAAAAAAATTCATTGAAAAAAAACATAGGTTTCGGGTATCCGAAAAAAGTTCAGATTCAATTGGAATAATTATGTTGGGTACCCAAAAATTTGGATATCCAACCCGATTAACTTGAACCCAACAAAAACCCGACGCACGCCCACCCCTGATGCAACTCCTGCAAAGTGGGTTAGCTACTTAAGTAATTTATTTAATTATTTGATAATGTTTAATTTAATATAATAAACTTTTGTATATATATATATATTTGTCATTTCTCACTAATTCTCAAATTGCTTCTCATAATCCGTTGACACGTACATATCACAAAACTCAATAAAAAGCCGACATTTGATTAATTTAATCAAATGATGGTTGTCTCTAACTAAAAAAAGTTATTAAAAAGAAACGACTTTTATTCCTAGTTTTCAAGCTAAAGTTTGAATTAATATTTTTAAATTTATATAAATTGATAAGTTACGGCTGCGGCCGCATATGATTGGACCACGTATTTGTCCTTTCATCCTATCGGTCCATTCTACGGCAAAGATAAGGTAAATTTTGTTAAAAAATATTGCAGTCGGCAATATTTAATTAAACAATCAATCATACCTTTTTAAAATTAATTATTTGCTAAATAGTATTAAGCACTTAGCCTTTTATCGATTTGTCAATTTTGCCATTAGTAGAAAGTGTCGTCTGATCCCATTTTAAAATAGATTATTTTGACTTTGTGTTCAATGGTTAATTATAGCATCACACTCGCAAAAGTGGGAGATTATGTGGTGTAGTTTATTGATTTGGGCAGTCTGTCGTTATGAGAAAGTTTTTTAGGATGAGTTCGATCTAAGTTTATTTTTTCGACATGATATCAGAATAATCAAAATGTCTTATATTCAATTTTTTTAACTTACAGATGTTCATTCGTGCAAAATTAAGTTTTTTTTTACCACAAATGATTATTCCTACAACTTTACGTGTTAGGTTTCTCGTATATATTTGGCTTTGGAGTGTCAGGGGATATGTTAAATATCTCACTTTAATTTAGGATAATAGTATTCTTCGTGAGCTAATTTTTGAAAATAAGTTGGTTCTAAATCCGCTTTCAATTAGCTATTTCGTACAATATAATTATTTCATAACATCTATACATTATTGCTTACAATATATTTAATTGGTCAATCAAAGATTATAGAAAAATGTTATTGCAAGAGGAGTAGAGTATAGACCAAACTAGGTGAGCTAAAAAATTTCAGCTAGAATGGTGGCCGATTGTGCATATATACATCATGCAAGGCGTAAGCAAGTGCATATGAAATAACTAATATGCCCTTGATGTCTGATGGAAGAAAGAAAGTCAGAGTCCAGCGTGTTTGGCAGCTGACATGAATGAAACCTTAATGCAGTTGGGGAGAATCTCTCTCTCTCTCTCTTTCTCTCTCTCTCTTCTTTCCCTCTCCGTGTGGGTGTGGCATTAACGTCTGAGACAAAACCGATTTTTGATGTTTTTGGCACAAAAGGGTGGTGGACTGTTATGGTTACTTTGGGTAATGCGGAGGAACGTGTGGGGTCCACAGTGCACCAAGATATAGGGCATAAAGGATATGATATCACATGTCTTGATAGATTTTGCCCTTAGATAGAGACTGCCTCACGATCAAGTATTGTAGGGTTTGGACATGTTTAGAATTTTCATTTTTGAAAAATGAAGAAATATTAATATATCTCTAGGATTTCATATTAGTAAAACAATAGGACTTTGGGACATTTTCAAAGAAAAATGAGTTGTAAATTTGCTATAGATGGTTATTAAGAAAGATATGAAACATTTAAATCTTTTCCAAAATTAGGGATTATACACAGTACGATTATATCAAGTATTTAGTTTTGACACTTCGCTGTTTTTCACTAGCTTTTATAATGGTAAAATGCAAGTATTTTTCAAACTTTTGGGGACCAATTGTAATTTTCCTCCACAATGATGCAATTATGCACCATTGTCTCTTCCATCTTGAATTTTCACTTTGTCAACTAAAGCTATTGAATTGTTTGAAACCATCTTTTTTTTTGTTGTTGTTGTTCCAGTCGAAATTTTAATGAATATTTCATTTATTTTGATACACATGAGAGTTACGTGGGTTTTGTGGGGTAAAATATTTGTCGATTTTACCTTAATAGAACATTCCGTACATTCTAGTGAGATTTGTTAAAATATTAATAGAGTAGTATCAAGAATGGAGTGGATCCGTGGATATATACTATAAAGATGAAGGATTATAATGGTGGGTTTGAGAAATTAAAAATTAAGAGATAAAAGTTAGATATGAGAAACAAACAATAAGATTTAAATTATATATAAATATTCTCTTCCACAATATTCTTAGCTTTTTTGCAGCTCATCCTTGGCACAATGACAATGGTTAGATTAGGAATTGAGGATTATTGAGTACTAGCTCCACGAGATCTCTTATATATGTTGTCTGCCAAAGTGAAACAATGGAATTATATTAATAACCGACATACTATAAATTAGACTATCATATCATAATTCAAATTACAAATCAATTTTATAAACAAACAAGAAAGCGATTCCCTCTATTTGCCGTTTATTTGTTACATTAGCCAAAAAAAAAAAGGTTATTTCAAAATATTTGTTATTTTCATTTTTCAAGATTGCATTTTTTGTTTTTTTTTCCTGAAATATATCCTTTCAATTTAATAAAATATCATTTGTAAATTTCTAAAAACCTCTCAACAATTCATTAATTAGAGTAATTAACGAAAACGACATTTTAATCTTATTAATTTAAAATTACGACTATTAAATTATAACAAATAAATCACTATTAAATTCAAAAATCTTAAACGACAAATATAAGGGAATGGAGGGATTACTATTTAAGTATATCAAATAAATCACTATTAAATTAGACTAAAGGCCTAAACATGTACTGGTGAGGAGTTGAGGATCAAAACTTGAAGACAGTTTATTTCCACGTTCTTATTCTGGCATGAAGTTGTGTCGAATTTTTGGGCTTTGAAATTGGGACATGAAAACTGTAATATTTGGGCCCTGAATTTTAGGGTGACAAGCTAGAAAATTGGGCCAATTGAACTTGGCGTATGTTAGTCTGGGGCTGTCAATGGATCGAGTTTGGAGTGAATTTGGCAATTCGGATCCAAATCTGATAAATTTTCTTAATATCTAAATTTGACTTGAATCCTATGAGATTTACATTCGTTACTACTGACTCCAAAATCGATAAAAAATTCAAGACTCGATAAAAAATTCCGTCCGATTAGCAGTTAAACAACTGAAACTGTAAAATCAAGTAACCAATAAAGAACACTTATTTTTAATGTAAAACTAAAATTTATTTAAGTACAAAAATATTTTAGGATATGTATAAAAACTATACATTATTTTGTTAAAAAAAAATACTTTGAAAAATAAAAAAATAGTGTATTATTAATTATAATGATCTATATATTGCATTCTATTTTAACTTCATATACATAGGGTTATTAATCTAATAAAAAGTGTCATTCAAGTGTGGGAAAAGACTACTTGACTTCATATCCTATCCATTTATTTTGAATTACGGATATTCATAATCGAATCTAATTTATCAAATATTTTAATCGATCGAATATACTAATATTCGAATCAGACTTAGATCGAATTCTAATTAAAATATGCTGCATTGACAACCCTATTAGACAACATATTTGGCATCCCGCGTTGCATCAGGTTTTTCAATTTGGGTTTGGTTGGAACTTGAATGGGGGTGACCAGTAGGTGGGCTGGGCCATTTTGAGTATAACCCCTTTTAGGCCAGACTATGTCCTTTAATTACTTTCATCAAATAAGGGATTAGAGAGAGAGAGAGAGACTCTCTAAAATTACCTTAAATGAAAGATCTCACTTAAAAATACAATCACCTCATCTTTCCCTTTTCAAGAATCATGCAAAAAGAGCATTATATTGACTTGGGAATTGGGATTATTGTTAGATCTTATAATATGAAAACAATTACATTTCTTCATTAATGAAACAATAAAAAGTTTCTTCACCATATCATGATATAATAAGTTAACAACTATCATTCTATCACAAATTGAACTAGTCATTCTAGTTCATATTTGCCTTATTCCTTTTTCATGAAAGGCATCTTTTGATCTTGTATAACTTAATAATTTTCAATACATATGCATATATGTATATAATAACATTAAAGCCCCTGTGGAGAAATTTATTGTGCTTTTGAGGCAATTAAAATT